>JAWWEE010000058.1:5448553-5472260 GCA_035221455.1 Xenops minutus
GGGGTCTGTGAGGATTTATGGGGGGCTCTGAGGGGGTGGGGGGGACTTTGCAGGGGTTATAGGGAGGTTCAGGTGCATCGAAAGAGCCCTGGGGGGCTTTGGGGTGTCTGCAGAGGGGTCGGGGGTGGCCGGAGGTATCAGATCCCGAGGGTCTCTGAGGTACCTCTCCGGGGGCTGGAGGGTGATTTGGAGGTGCCCTGAGCCCCCCATGCGCCCCCCAGGCCCACGGGAACACTGCCCTGCACATGGCAGCAGCACTGCCCGGGACCCCCAGCCAGGAGCCCCTCGTGCGGCTGCTCCTGGCCTGGGGGGCTGACCCCGGTGCCCGAAACCTGGAGCATGACCTGCCTCAGGGGCTGCTGCCCCCTGGACCCCCCGGAGACCAGGTGGGACCCCTGGAACCCCTCCCTACACCCACCACCCCCTCCCCAGTGCCCCTCTGCATCCAAACCCCTCCTGCTGGTGGGGAGGAAATGCCCCAAATCACTTCTGAAAACCCCAGATCCCGCTGCTTTACCCCCCCCATTTTCACGACCCCCAAAACCCTGTGGTCCCACCCCAGGACCTTCGGGTGACACTCCTGTATTCTGGGGTCAAACCCTGGGATTTGGGGACCCCCGCTGACCCCTCTCTCCCCCACAGCTCCGCCTACTCCTGAGAAGCCGCCGGGGGTCCCGCCGCCCCCACCCCACCACCGTGTGATGTCGTAGGGGTGGGGTCTCCCGAGTATGGGGGGGCACACCCCCATATTGGGGGTTCCCCCTCCCCATGTCAATTTTTCCTGATTTCAGTGAAATTGCCCCCAAATTTCTGTGAAATGAGTCTGAACCACATTGGTTTGGGGCGGGGGGGGGGAATGGGGGATCCAGCCCCCCTTTCCCCCAGTATACCCCTCCCACCGGCCTCATTAAGGGGGGCTGCTAATAAGGGGAGTCCCCCCCAGATTGGGGGAGTTGGCGTGGAGGACCTCAAACTGGAGGAGAATCCCAAAACTGACAGAATTCTGGAATAAAATAAAAACATTGTTAAAATCTGAGTCCAGTTTTTCCCAGTACCCCAGTCCCTCCCAGTGCATCCCAGTGACCCCACAAAAAGCAGGGCTTTGAGAGGAAAAGGGCTTTGAATTGAGGGGGAAATCCTCCTTTTCTGTTATTGTAAGGTCACTCTGAGCAGAGTCAGTTTCTGCCAACCCCTTCTGAAAGCCTTTTGAGTCTTGCCGAATTTATAGCCTGTCTCAGCTGTGCCACCACTGGGCTGCTCCCCTGTGGCTGCCAGTGCAGATCCCCAGCCCTGCTAATTCCAGGAGGAGAATGGGATTTGATTTCTGTACCAGTCACTGTCTCTCGCTGTTAAAAGAGGACCTGACGGGCCCTGTCTGTTCCCCCTGGCTCAGCCACATGATTTCTCATGTACATGGATCTTGAAAGGCCCCCACCCAGCCTCAGCATCACAGCAGAGCACTGCCTCCATGGGCTGTCACACTCCAGCCTGAACCCAGGGCTAGAAACAGTGGTTTAGGTGTAAAACATTTAGAAATATCTGGAAGCCTTAAAAGCAGCAGGGTCTTGTGGTCCTGTTCACATCAGTCCTTTGTGTGTCACTGGGGAGCAGAGGAGACATTGAGGGATGTCCTCTCTGCTGCTGCAGGGTGCTGTGCCTTCCCCTGAGGCCATCCCAGATCATCCTGGAGCATCCTCAGACCTTGGGCTTGTCCTTGGTTGAGAGTGGCTGGGGGCCCCCAGCGAGGTGAGGACATGACCCTCATGGTGACACAAGGAGGAGTGAAGTGCTGCTTTCCCATTCCCCTTCTTCCCCTGGGAAAGAGCTTTGCTGGTACCCATGTCACCAAGAGAGAATCAGCATCACCCAAACCCAGGCTCCTCCAGCCTCTCCTCCTTCCTTCCCCCAGGAAATCCTGCCTCTTTGTAGCCCCAGGCACTGTCCTCCCTCTGGGATGGCAGGAGATGGAGCAAAGCCTGTGATTCTATGACTGCCAACTCAGTCTTTATCCTGTGGATTTTATTCCCTTAGCCCCACAGCCCCCATTGCAGGCACATGAGCAGGAAGGTCTCTCCTGGCACATTCCATGAGAACCTCAGTCATCAGACATCCTACGAGGAGGGTCCCCAGGTCCTGCCCTCCCAATGGGCCCTCCTGCCCTTCCTGGTTCCTTCATGGATCATACTGGGCAAGGAGAGACCTCCAATCCCTGAGCAGCTACAGGTTGGGCCGGCAGAATGGTGCCTCTGGAACAACCGAGTCTCCCACGCCTTCAAGGAGGTCGTCCCACTGATCAAACTGCTCTTCCAGGTCTGCATGGGGCACAGATGGTGAGGGGGTTACTACAGCCCCACTCCAGGTGTCACAGAGGAGCAGCCATGCCACCCCTTTGCTTTGGGAAGCACCGACCCCAAGCCCAGGGAGGCAGCAGCCACTCCACAGCCCCCCAACAAGCTGGGGAGCTCTCCTGCCCTCCCAAGCCCCCCAACAATGTGCCCTCCACCCGTACTGAGGTGCCTCTGCAGGAAGGCCAAAGCTGCCCGGCTGGTGATGGCCAGACCCTTGTTGGGGTCGAGGGTCCCCCTCGTGCCAAAGACACAGCTGATGAGCTTCCCAGGGAGAAAGGCGAGGTCAGTCTGGCTCTCGTGCACGGTTCCCCTGGACAGGGAATGGATGTGCCTCAGTGGGAGCTGGGGAGAGGTTCTCCTGCTGGGACACAGCCCACAGCTGCTCCCTCCAGCCGGTGGGTGCCCCGGCCCCAACTCACAGGACAGTTATAATCTTCGTCTGGCTGTTCCTGGAGCTCAGTCTCTTCATTTTGGCAACACTTTCTGGAGTCTGGAACTTCTCGGTGTTGATGAAGAGCACAGGCTTGGGCACCTCTGGGTACAGCACGTTCTCCAGGGGGAACATCCAGGCATCGAGAGCCACTGCACACCTGCAGCAGGATGGACACCCACCACGGCTTCCCTTCCCACCAGGATGCGCCATGTGTCCCCAGAGTTTCTGCTCTCCTTGTCCCTGCCATGGCTTACCTGAAGCTGGGCTCTTTCACCAAAGCCAGCACTGCTGTCACCCCACCAAAGGAATGGCCCATGACGGCCACTTTGGTCAGATCAATGTTGCCCTGCAAAAAGGAGAAGGCTGTGCCCAAACCTCACTGCAGGAGGTCCCTAATTAGGGAAGAAAAAGCCAATGGAAAGTTGGAAAAGTCCCACTGCAAGGGGGGAAGATGCCATGTCTCATTTTCACTGCTGGTGTGATGGGATCTGGCTTCCCAGCATCCACAGGGGAAGAGAGGCTCCAGGAAGCTGAGAGGTGGAAAGCTGTGGCTCTGCACAGACCCTGCTTGTCCCAGGAGGAAAAGTCTCAGGCAGCAAAGACTGATCCTGCTGCCAAAGGAAACCTGGACTCCCCATCCCCACCCAATCCCCCAGCAGGTCCTTCACAGACAGACCCAGATACCTTGAGCACGGAGAGATCCAAGTCCTGGTGAAGGATGTTCAGGACAGGTTTTCCACTGGTGATGTCCCTGAAGAGCCGGAGCGCTCGCACACATTCCTCTGCTCTCTGATGAACCTGGGAGCCAGAGCCACCCCTCCCCAGGTTAGCCCAGCTCCTCCACCCACAAATTTGGGGTCAAATCTCCCCTCCCAGTGCCCACCCACATTTGTCCCTCTGGTGCTTGGACCCAACAGGGCTTTCCCTGAGCTACAGCAAATGTAAAATAAGTGAGAGGCTTATCCCCTTATCCCCCACAGGGATGCAGTGGATTTATTAGAGTGGGGTTTTTTTGTTGCTTGTTCTTAATTCAGTTAATCTGATAGCAGAGATGGCTGGAGATGAGCAAAAGCCTCTGCTCCAGGGAGGAAGAAGGGAAGGGAGAACCCAGGATCCTCCCCAGCTGAGCCTGCCAAAAGCCACCTATGGTCCAAACTCCCCTGGGGAACCCAGACCCCCCATTCCAGCCCAGCTGCCAGGAGCAAACCTGGGCATCCCCCTAAACCCTGCTCAGGGGGCTCCATCCAGGAGCAGCAAAAATGCCCAAACAATGTGGGGAAAGGACACCCTGACCAGGTGGAACAAAATTTTTCTCATCTCCAAGGAAAAAGCTCAGCCCAGCAGCGTGGTAATACCAGACTGGAAAGGGCACGAGATGAAAACCCCTGAGATGCAAGGCCAGCTCAGTTTGCAGGAGGGATTTCACACCTCCCTGCTGCCCACCCTGAACCCCCTACCCCTGGTACCTGCTTGTTCCGGAAATAAAATTCCTTCTGCCCTTCAGGCACCCGTTGGAAGGGGATCCACTCCTCCCTCCCAGCCTCTGCTGTGCAGAAATAGGTGGTGGCAGCAGAATGGTCCCTGCAGTGGCAGAGGGAAGGTGGCTGTGTCATGGGGGCACCAGCAGCTCCCTGGAGCACCATGTCCCACCAGCCCCAGCACGGCAGCTAAACGTGGTGGGGACCAGGGCACCTGCCTGTGCTCCAGTGCTGCCACCACAAAGCCCCAGGATGCCAGTTCTGTGCAGACAGCAGAGTACAGGGTCCTGCAAGGGAGACCAGGAGGGTCAGGGCAGGTCAGAGCAGGGCCACAGGCGGCCCTGGACATCCACATCCCTATCCCAGCCCTTGGGAAGGGGCTCAGCACCCCCAGCCCTGCTCGGGGCTCATCCTACCGAAAGGCTCCCAGGCCATGGGAGAAGATGATCAGGGGGTACCCACCACTGCTTGGCTTGAAAGGCCCATTCCAGCTCACTGGAACTCTGCAGGAGCCTGCAGGGAGGAGAAACCCCCAGGAAATAGGGGCACACAGGCAGTGGGGTGTTGCTGCTGCAACAGGTCCCTGCTCAGCTCCAGCCCTGCCTGTAGCATCCAGCCAAGCACAGGGATGGGTTTGTCCCCCTCAGGGAGGGGGTCCCTAAGGAAAGGGGAGCACCCAGGGTGGGGGACAGCCCCCCTCACCGATGGCGATGCTGAGCAGGGCTGAGCACCAGCGGCGCCGGAGGGCGAAATCAGCCAGCCCAGCACAGTACTCGGGGCGTGGGATCCAGAGCGGCTCCGTGGCCCCTGCCCGGGGCAGGCAGGGGTAGAAGAGGCGGAGGAAGAGCCCCTGGGGGAGAGAGGGGAAGGGGGACACACTGGGGACAGCACAGAGCGTGGTGGCCGTGTCCTCAGGGAAAGCAGCTGGCTGCAGCCACCCTGCTGTGTGCATGGGAGCCTGTCCCTGTCCCCGTCCTGATACCTGCTCCAGTGTCCACCCCTGTCCCCCGTACCTGCCGCGTGTGGCCCACCAGGACATCCGTGCAGCCCACGTGGTGAGGTCCCTTCCCCTGGGGCAGTGCCAGCAGCCCCCCCATGCTGCCACGGCCGAGCCTGGGCAGGGACAGGGGGTCAGCATCTGTCCCCCCACCCCAGGGGGACCCCACCTCGCTCCCTCCTCCTTCCATCTCCGCTGTCCCACTGCCCAGACCCCCGGGCAGCCCCCCAGCACCAACACCAGCAAACCCAGCACAGGAAGAGGAGAAATGAAGCTCCCAATTCCCCTCCTCTCCTCAGACTCCCCCAGGGCTCCTCAGGGATGAAACCCCACAGTTCCTCTCCCAGAAGCTGCTGACCCTGGGGCTGATGTTGCCCCCGGGGCTGATGCTGACCCTGGGGATGATGCTGACCCTGGGGTTGATGCTGACCCTGGAGCTGGTGCTGCCCCTGGGGCTGATGCTGACCCTGGAGCTGATGCTGACCTTGGAGCTGATGCTGCCCCTGAAGCTGATGCTGCCCCTGGAGCTGATGCTGACCCTGGAGCTGATGCTGCCCCCGGGGCTGATGCTGACCCTGGGGTTGATGCTTCCCCCAGCCCACCCTGCCGAGGGTCCCTGTCCCCTCTCAGGGGGCTGGGGGAGGCAGAGCTGGGGTGGCACCGGGGATGTGCCACCAAGGGGTCACTGCAGGGGTGACACCCACGGGAGACACTGGGCACATAGGGGAGGGGTCTCTGCACCCCCCAGTGCAGAACTACAGCTTCCAGCAGCGCCTGGGGCTGGGACCACAGCTCCCAGTATGCGCTGGGTCCTCGGACTACACCTCCCAGTATGCGCAGCTGAACTACAGATCCCAGTGCTTCCCAGTGCCCTTCTCCCTGCAGCTCCCAGTGCTCCCCCCAGCGCCCCCAGTTACCATCGCAGCTCCCACTAGTTCCCCAGCTCCCAGTGCCCCCCAGCTCCCAGTGCTCCGTAGCTCCCAGTGCTCCTCCCAGTTTCCAGTGCCCCCCGGGTTCACCCCAGCTCCCAGTGCCCTCAACCCCGCAGCTCCCAGTGCTCCCAAGAGCTTACCCTGCAGCTCCCAGCGCCCCTCCCAAGCCCTCAGGGCTTCCCCAGCTCCCAGTTTCCTCTCTGTGTCCCCCCAGTTCCCAGTAACAACTCCCCCAGCACTCAGTACCCCCAGCCCCATTTCCCAGTTCCTCCCCCACTCACCAGTACACCGGGTCACAGCTCCCAGAACGCCCTAGTGGACTCTGCACTACAGCTCCCAGTGCTACCCGTGCACGTGGACTACAGCTCCCAGTGACACCAGTCCAAACCCACGGCTCCCAGTGCCCCCAGTGCTCCATCACAGCTCCCAGAGGCATCAGTACAAGGCAAAACTCCCAGTCGCACCAGTGTAAAACCACGGCTCCCGGTGCAAAATCACAGCTCCCAGTGCCATACAGGACACAGCTCCCAGTGTCCCCAGTGCAAAATCACAGCTCCCAGTGCCATACAGGATACAGCTCCCAGTGCCCCCAGTGCAAAATCACAGATCCCAGTGCCATATAGGACACAGCTCCCAGTCCCACCAGTGCAAAACCACAGCTCCCAGTGTAAAACCACAGCTCCCAGTGCCCCCAGTTCAGAGCACAACCCCAGTCCTCCCATCACAGACAGCACCCCTCTATGGGTGTCTGTGGAGAGCTGTGTCCATGGGCAGCACCCAGCCCTGGGCTGCCCTGCCCCTGTCTGCACCCAGCGGGTTCCTGTCCCCAGCATTGCCCCCGTGTGCCCCCCAGAGCTGTTCTGGGGCTCCCTCTGCCCATCCCCACGTTCCCTGCCCTTCTGTTAATCCTCTTTCTGGAGCTAAAGCGGCCCTGGGGCCGCACTAATCCCCTCCGCGGCCAGGGATTAATTCCCTGCGGGACTGAGCCGGCAAGGCTGGCAAATAAATATCCAAAGATCTGGTAAAAAACATCCCTACCGAGCTCCCACACACAGAGCCCCACTCCAGGCTCACCAGTTCGGTTCCCTTGAGGCACAGAGTGCTGGGTGGGGCCCTGGGATTGTCACTGTGTGTGTCCCCTGGGTCCCACCTGGCTGCTGGGGCAGGGAGAGGGGACCCCAGCCTGCTGTCCCCCAGCCCAGCCCATTGTCCCCCAGCCCAGCCCGTTGTCCCCCAGCCCAGGGGCTGATCCCAGCAGGCTTGGGTTGTTACACCCATGGATGGGATCCAGCACTCCGTCGCGTCCCGGCTTGCCTGGCCGGCGGGGAGGGCGGCTGGAGCGGCCGGGAATGCCAGGACAGGGTGGGAGAGATGAGCCCCGACCTGTCCCTGCTGCCCCAGCCCACGCCTGGCTCCCCAAAATGGGGCTTGGCCTCTCCACGTTGCTCTAGGAGAGGGTCCCGCATGGAGATGGTGGGCACAGAGTCGGCTGCTCAGGGCCAGCCTGCCCTTGCAGTGGAGCCCAGCAGGACTGTGGGGGTCCCACCGGCGAACCCCTGGGGTCCCTGTGATGTGGATGTCACTGGAGACCCCCACACTGGACTCACAGAGAGTTCACAGGGACTTCCTTTAAAGGATTATTTACTCGGCTCACGCCCTGCTCGCCTCCTGATCCAGTCACTCCACCAAGAGTTCCCCCTCTGGTTTGGGGGTGTCAGGCCAGGCTGGGACCCCCGTCTCTGTCCCCTAAGAAGCTGAACCCCACAGTCCACCCCCAGCTTTGTGCCCTGGGCCCTGGGCTGGGAGCTGGCATTGACTTTGACAAGGAGGATGCAGAAGGATTTGTCCCCCCTGCCCCTGCCTGGGGGCCATCTGGGGGTGTCATTGAAACACAGGGATGTCCTTGGAACCCTGGGGGTCACTGGAGCCCAGGGGGTGTCCTTGGAGACCGGGGGTGTCCTTGGAACCCTGGGGGTCACTGGAGCCCAGGGGGTGTCCTTGGAGCCCGGGGGTGTCCTTGGAACCCTGAGGGTCACTGGAACCCAGGGGATGTCCTTGGAGCCCAAGGATCGCTGGAACCCGGGGGTGACATCAAAGCCCTGAGGTGCCACTGGTGGAGGTGGCCCCAGCTGTGTTCCTGCCCCTGCTCCCCATCGCGACCCCACTGCTGTCTCTTTGGGGGTCCCCCGAGGGGGGCGCGCCCAGAGGGGCTGAGACCAGCGGGACGGGCCGCTCCCCCTCTGGAGTCACGGACAGCGGGTGACACGGGGACACGGGACATGGGGGTTCCCAGGGAGGGCAAGGGGGGCACAAAGACCCCACGGACCCACCCGGGACCCCCTTTGGGGCGCGGGATCCCCGTCCCACGTGGGCGCGGCCAATGGGAGCGCGCGGCTCCGCTGGCCACGCCCACTCGGTGCACCGATAGCCAATGGGAGGCGGGGTGGGCGGGGCCAAGAGCGGGGGGGTGAGGATGGACCGGCGGGACCGGCCGGGAATCGGGGCCGGGAATGGCCGGGAACTGACCGGGAATGACCGGGAATGATCGGGAATTGACCAGGAATGACCGAGAACAGACGGGGAACTGACCAAGAATGACCGGGAATGGCCGGGAATTGACCGGGAATGATCGGGAATTGACCATGAATGACCGGGAACTGACGGGAAACTGACCGGGAATGACCGGGAACTGACCGGGAATGATCGGAAACTGACAGGGAACTGACCAGGAATCTAGCGGGAACTGACCGGGAATGATCGGGAATGACCGGGAACTGACCGGGAATGACCAGGAATTGACCGGGAATGACCGGGAACTGACAGGGAATGATCGGGAACTGACCGGGAATAAACGGGACCAGCCGGGAACTAGCCGGGAACGACCGGGAACTGACTGGGAATAATCGGGAACTGACCGGGAAGTGACCGGGATCCGACAGGGAGCTGACTGGGAACCGACAGGGAGCTGACTGGGAAAGGGGCAGGGCAGGCGGGGCACAGGGGACAGACAGCCCCGGGTGGGGACAGACGGACAAGGGACAGACAGCCCCTGGGCGGGGAGCGGGACAGCGGGCAGCCAGACCGCGGCGGGACAGACAGACCGGCAAGGGACAGCCAGCCCCTGGGAGGGACGGGGGCAGCCAGCCCGGAGGGTGACAGACGGACAGGGGACAGCCAGCCCGGAGGGGGACAAACGGACAGGGGACAGCCAGCCCCGGGTGGGGACAGACGGACAGACAGGGGACAGCCAGCCCCGGGTGGGGACAGACGGACGGACAGGGGACAGCCAGCCCCGGGGGTAGAAGGGGAAAGCCATCCCAGGGCGGGACAGAGAGAGGGACAGTGAACAGCCAGCCCAGAGGAGGGCACGCAGACAGGGGGACAGCCAGCCCCGGCGTGACAGAAGGACAAGCAGCCGCGAGGGCTGCGGACAGCCGCGGTCCTGCACAGGTAGCCTGTGGGACACGGGGACAGGGAGGGACAGACGGACGAGGTGACAAGGGGGCCGCAGAGCCCCGGCCCGCCCCGCACCGCCGGGAGCGGGGCTGCGCGGAGCCTCCCGCACCGGGAGCCCGGCGGGGCGGCACGGCGGCCTCTCCGCCGCCTTCCCCGGCCGGGGATGCAGCCCGGAGCCGCGGGCAGCCGGGAGTCGGGGCTGCGGGGCACGGCGGAGGGACACCCACCCGGGGCTGGCTGTCCCCGAAGGTAACGGGGGCACCGGGCAGCGGAGGAGAGGTTGGAGACAGCGGGGCTCCGGTGGCAGCGGGAGGGTTTATTCTCGGGGTTTTATTGCCAGCGGGTTGGGGAGGGGGGTCCTGCCACAGGGATGTGTGGGGCTGCTTGCGGTGGCACGGCTGGCGGCGACAGGACGGTGACGGCGCGACCTCTCCCCTTCCCCAGGGATTTGAAGCTGAGCCAAGCGATGGAAATGTCATTGTCGCGACGCGGGAGCCCAGAGGAGTGAGAGGCTGGGACACCTCTGCACCGGGCTCTGCTCCGCAGCTAGAGAGCGGGACGATCCCGAAAAACCAGCACAGCCCTGGGCAGGGAGGGCAGCAGGTGGGGTTTGTCACAGACTGCGAGGGCACAGGACAATACCTGGGGGCTGGGAACTGTCCCACAGCCCGCCTGCGGTTTGGGACATCAGCCTTTCCACTGGACTCTGGCACCCGACTGAGCCCGATGAGGAGCCGGGGCTGTGTGTGAACCTATGCAGACCAGGAAGAAATACATTTTCCTGACTTTCCTTGCCTTTTGGCTCCTGCTTTTCTTCTTTGGAGGAGACCAGCTGCGCCGTTTTGCTTTCTTTTCTGGGAGGAAAGCCGAAGCCCAGAGGAACTGGCCCCGCTGGACGGATCGGTCCCTCCTCAAGAGCTTTGCGGACCCCGAGGAGCTCCAGAGGGATGGGGACCCCTCCGTGCTGTCACCCCGGGAGCGGCGGGCAGCGTGGCTGAGCATCTACAAGGACAGCAGATGCCGGATGGAAACCTGCTTCGACTTCTCCAGGTGCGAGAAGAACGGCTTCAAAGTCTTCACCTACCCCCGGGAGAGGGACCAGCCCATCTCGGAGAGCTATGGCAAGATCCTCACGTCCATCGAGCGCTCCCGCTACTACACCCCGGCCCCGGAGGAAGCCTGCCTCTTCATCCTCAGCATCGACACGCTGGACCGCGACCACCTCTCGCGCCAATACGTCCGTAATGTCGATGGGAAAATCCGCGGCTTCCCGCTCTGGAATGGCGGCCGGAACCACCTCATCTTCAACCTCTACTCGGGCACCTGGCCCAACTACACCGAGGACCTGGGCTTTGACATCGGCCAGGCCATCCTGGCCAAAGCCAGCTTTGACACCGAGAGCTTCCGACCTGGCTTTGACATCTCCATCCCTCTCTTCCCCAAGGACCACCCGCAGCGCGGCGGGGAGAGGGGGTGGCTTTATCAGGACTCGATCCCCCCAAAAAAGAAATACTTGTTGGTGTTCAAGGGGAAGAGGTACCTGACTGGCATTGGCTCCGGCACCCGGAACGCGCTGCACCACATCCACAATGGGAAGGACATCATCTCCCTCACCACCTGCAAGCACGGCAAGGACTGGGAGAAGCACAAGGACACGCGCTGCGACAAGGATAACGTCGACTACGAAAAGTGAGTTGGAGATGGGGCAGCAAATGGGGATCTGGGAGGGTGGGACACCCCAAAAATGTTCCTGTCTCACTGCCATGCCTGTCTGTGGCGGCTGGAGCTCCAGGGAGGAAAGTTTTGGGCTCTCCCAGAAATAGATGAGGTTTTCATTCCACAGTGGGGAACAAGACACTGGCTTCTCAGGGCTCTGCTGGTCTGTATTAAAGTTGGAGTAATCTGGTGAGAGCAGCTCTTATCTGCAATCGCTGCCACCGCCTCTAATACGATTTCCCTTTTCCCCAACGCTGATGAATGACGCTTTTCTTCTCCCCCCTCCCGCCCTCCCCCAAGATAAACGTTTCTCTTGGAGATGAGCCCGAAACATCCCACCCTCACTGGCTCCGCTAAAAATCCCACAAAACTGGAGGGTCTGTGGGCATCCCAATGTGGGCAACCTCAAGCTTAATTGGTGGTGGTGGGTGGGGGTCCCCCTGCATCTTCCATCACAAATGGTGTGAGGGGCCTTGATGAAAAAACTGGGGGGATAGTTTTGTGAGTTTAGGGGGTTCCATGCTGCAGGGACACACTGCAGCTCCTCATCTCCCCATACTGCTACTCGGGACCCATCACCAGCTGCCCAATCCAGCCTGGTAAACACAGACCCCATCCAGCCAGCAGTGGGCAGGTCCCCATCCCACTGCCTGGGGACATCCCACAGCCTCCCTGTCAGAGAGCAGATGGGGAGAGGCCACGTTGGGCATCATCCTCAAAGCGTCTTAGGAGGTGCTGGGAGGTAAAAGTGGAGCTGGGGTGCTGGCACTGGGATTAGCTGGGGCTTTGGGATGGGTCACGCACTGTGTGGCCCCGTCTGGTGGGTGCCACCAGCCCAGCAGGGTCAGCCCTTGCAGCAAAGTCTTTTTGGGATGGGGCATGGCATGACAGTGGGGCTGGTGTGATGGGGGGCCCAGGGCCAGCCCCACACTGTGGGGTTGAGAACCACCCCTCCTCTGCCCACCCAGGTAATCCCCTAATGCTGTTTGCAAACACAGGGAGATTTACACCTCTCCCAGGATGGCTTTAGGCAGCGGATCCATGGGGAACACGTGGCACAGGGCAGCTCTTGTGTGACCCCAAGCCTCCACCGCCCTGCTCATCCCTGTGGGACACTGGGCAAAAACCCATCAGCATCTCCATCATGCCAGGCCAACTCTGCCTGACCTCCCGCAGGGATTGATGCCCTCGTGCCCCAGGAGATGTTCCCAGATTTGGCCAGCAGGGAGGGGACAGACCACGGTTGGCAAAACGAGACCCCAACATCCCCATTCACCCAGTGTGTTGGGGACATCAGGTGCTGTCACAGTGGAGGCAGCACAGGGTGAGCAGAGGAAGACCTTGCTGGGGGTTCCATCATCCTCCTCACACCCGGGGCTGGGGGTGCCAGGAACAGACTGGTTCTGTGCTGGGATAAAGGGCAGCTTGTGGCTGCGTTGAGGGCCAGCCCTGCTGCGGGGCTGCCCCGGATCTGGAGCAATCAAAGCGGGTTGGGAAAGGCTCTCCGGAGCCGACGGTCCCCGGTGGCACCGTGCCTGGCCGGAGCCACGGAGGGGCCAGGCGAAGGGATTTCTGCAGGCGCCCGTCCCGGTTCCTAACAAAACAAGGAAGCCCTGACGGCCGTGATTACCAGGAAACCGCAGCGCGTCAGGACCGAAGTGTTTCCATGGGGAGGTTCTGGCCCCGCAGCCCGGCCGGCGCCAGCCTCCCCACGACACTGCTGCAGAGGGCACACTGTCCCCCGGCATGTGTCCCACTGCCCACCCAGCCCTGGCACTGGGAATGGCCCCCGGAGGTGCTGGGGGTCGTGGCTGGGTGTGGGGTCCCCGAGGAGAGGGTGGCAGCTGTCTGGCCCCGGGGATGTGGCTGTCACTGCTGTGGTTTCATGGGGGGACAGGGAGGGGGGTCCTGGGTGCTCTAGGGTGGGGGTCCTGGGTGCTCTAGGGTGGGGGTCCTGGGTGCTGTTTGTGCTGCCATCACCCCCCTGGAGTTGGGTGTCAATGAGTCAGGGTGCACTAACAAGGAATGGCATCCATTGGGACAGATTATCCAGAGGTGGGTTTTATTGTAAAACTTTGTGTCTTGGCATTGGGGCTGATTTCCTACATCCCGGCATGCCGGGATGCTCCAGGGTGCTCCAGCACTGCGAGGGGTCAAATCCTCCACTCCCAGGCTGACACCAGCACCACATCCCCACTGCGGGGAGACCCTTCCTCCTGGGGACCAGCACATTTCAAGGAGTTCTTTGCCCCCCCCAGCCCCTCAGCTGGACTACGCACATCCCCTCCCAGCCCATCCAGGACCCGGCTGCCCCATCGCTCCCTCCCCGCGGGCAGGAACAGACGGGGTCTGTCCCGACCTAAAGTCAATATTGGATTTTCCGGCGCGGTCGGAGGGACCCGGCAGCGGACGCGCCTCTCCCCACCACCACACAGAAGGGGCTTTCATAGCCCCACGGGTGAGCCCGGCCCCGGGGGGGGCCACGCTGGCTGCACCCGCTGCCCTCCCACCCCCGAACGCTGCCAGGGCAGGCAGGGCTGGTCCTGCCCGGCAAGTCTCGGCACGGGAGAGGAGTCGCCGCAGTTTCGGGCTTGGGGGTTCGGGTGGTGGCTTTGCATGGAGTTTCATCACCAGAGGGTGGGAGAAGCTGGTTCATGCCACCAAAGGGCACCAGGGTCCTATCCTGACTCCCCCCAGCCCCACAACCATTAAGGGATACACAGGCACATCACGCAAGGCATGCCTGCTCCTCCAGCCCCATGGAGCCGGGGACATTCAGAGCCAAAATGAGCTCCAATCAATCCTAACGCTGCCCTGGGCTGGCTCCACACCCCCAGGTGGCAGTGAGACCCCCAGGATGCTCATGAGTTGGGACTGGGGGATCATTCCTGACTCCCACCCCATCTCCCATCCCAGGTTCGACTACCAGGAGCTGCTTCGCAACTCCACCTTCTGCATCGTGCCCCGGGGCAGGCGCTTGGGCTCCTTTCGCTTCCTGGAGGCTCTGCAGGTACAGGGTGGGCAGGGAGACAGGGGACCGTCTCCTCGGGGTCCGGGGACTCTGTCCCAGCCTGTGGGGTCCCACCACAGGCCGCCTGCATCCCCGTGCTGCTGAGTGACGGCTGGGAACTGCCCTTCGCCGAGGCCATCGACTGGGGCAAAGCTGCTGTCGTGGGCAGTGAGAGGCTCCTGCTGCAGGTACCGTGGCTGGATCCTGCCCCACAGCGGGCACAGGGGACCCCAAATCCTAATTGCAGTGGTGCTGGAGCCCCCAGCAACATTTGGCAGTGAAACCCCTGCAGTCAAATCTGGTAGCCCTCATGTGGACAGATGCAGGAGGGTCTCATACAGCCTGGAATTGGGAGTCCCATTCCAGCTGCAGCCCTGGGGTGTTTTTCAACTTGGGCGGGTGTTGAGCATCTTCCCAGACCCAAAGCCTTGAAGGTCATGGGCCAGATCCTGCTCCAGGGAGAGGAGGTGCAGCACCACAGCAGGATGGGGGCACAGTATCCTTGGCCAGGGTGGGAGGGGTGTCCCTTGGGATGGTTGGAGGTGACAGAGGTAAGGAGCCCTGCTTGTGGGCTGGGGGAAGGCTGAGAGGAGAAACCAGCTCTCTCCTGCTGTCACAGATCCCCTCTGCCATCCGCTGCATCCACCCGGAGCGTGTGCTGGCTTTCCAGCAGCAGACCCAGTTCCTGTGGGATACGTACTTCTCCTCTGTGGACAAGATTGTGCACACCACGCTGGAGGTGAGCTCCCCACCCCAAGCTCCCTCTCATAGCTCCCGGGGTCACAACCAGGGTGCTGGGAGCATCACTCCGGCCTCTGACAGATCATCAAGGACCGTCTGTCTCCGCATCGTTCCCGCTCCCATTTCCTCTGGAACACCCTGCCCGGGGGGCTCCTGGTCCTGCCCGACTTCTCCACCCACCCTGGGGATTTTCCCTTCTACTACCTGCAGCACGGTAGGACCCCACCAGCCCCAGCTGAGCACGGCAAACTCAGTGCATGCCACAACATCTGTCCTCTCCCACCCTTTTTTTCAGGCTCCAGCCCCTCTGAGAAGTTCACAGCCTTAATCCAGGTGGTCTCACAGGCGGGTTCCCTCTCCCAGCCCATCTTCAGGCTCATCCAAGCTGTCTCTGGATCTCAATACTGCGCCCAGGTGGGAAGAGTTGAGCCCCATGCTGCTTGGTGCAGCTCCCAGGGATCCAGCAGGAGGGATGGGGCAGGGTTCCAGAGGTTGGGAAGGGGATGGATGGGTTTAGGGGTGGGAGAAGGTGGCTGGTGGTGTCACCCTTGGGTGGGCAGAGCTGTCTCCCCAGCCCACCAGGGTGGAGGTGGGACCCTCTGTGGGTTCATCCAGGTCCAAACTGCCAAGAGATGGTTTTGGAATGAGCTGGGCTGGAGCAGGTCCCACTGCAGGGAACCCACCAAACCCCTCCTGGACACACCTGTCATCCCCCCTGCAGATCCTCGTGCTGTGGAGCTGCGAGAAGCCACCACCACCGAGTGGGAAATGGCCCCAGACCACCGTGCCTCTGACCATCATCCAGGGCAGGAGGAAGGTGAGAGGAGCTGGGATGCCAGCAGGGAGCCAGGACACGGGCAGGGAGCTGAGACAACCACCCCATGGTGCAGCCTAACCTGTCTTTGCCCCTCCACAGCTCAGCGACCGCTTCTTCCCCTACACGGCCATCCAGACGGACGCAGTGCTGAGCCTGGACGAGCACACCAGCCTCTCAGCCAGCGAGGTGAGGCCGTGGGCACCACAGCCCCTGGTCCCTCGGATGCTCAGCAGTCACCACAGGGCTGGCAGGAGCAGTGCCTGCCCTCCCCATGTCCCCATATCCTCTGGGGGAAGGCAGGGGTGGCAGTGGGTGACCCACAGTGGGTGGCCCACAGTGGGTGACCCCATGCCCCATCCCGTGCCAGGTGGACTTTGCCTTCGTGGTGTGGCGCAGCTTCCCCGAGCGCATCGTGGGCTTCCCTGCTCAGAGCCACTTCTGGGACCCCGAGCAAGGGCGCTGGGGCTGCACCTCCAAATGGACCAACGAGCTCTCCATCGTCCTCACCGCCGCCGCCTTCTACCACAGGTACCCACCCGGGGAGGAGCTGGCAGGGAGGGGGGCTTGGCTGGACCCTGCCCCCCACCTCGCCCCCTCCCCAGGTATTATCACAGCCTCTTCACCGAGTACCTGCCGGCGGGGCTGCGGGAGCTGGTGGACAGCCTGGCCGCCTGCGAGGACATCCTCATGAACGTCCTGGTGGCCGCTGTCACCAAGCTGCCACCCATCAAGGTCACCCAGAGGAAGCAGCACAAGGACACGGTGCCCCAGCAGGTAGGGGGCACGGATGGGGATGAGGGGATGCCCCTGAGCAGGGAGTGGGGCCCCTCACCCCTGTGCTCTCCTCCTGCCAAGGTGAAGGGTATGGCGGGGGAAGCCGGCAGCAGGCGTTTCTCCCAGCAACAGGACTGCCTCAACCAGTTGGTGGACTGGTTTGGCTACATGCCCTTGGTGTCCTCCCAGCTGCGCCTCGACCCCGTCCTCTTCAAGGACCAGGTCTCCGTCCTGCGCAAGAAATACCCACGCCTGGAGAAACCCTGAGGGCGGCCAGGGATCAGGGCTGGCTCCAGGTGCCCTGTTCCCAGAGCCCTCCGGGACCAGGTGGTTGCTGCTGACGGGGTTTTACTCGTTATTGGGTTTTACCAGTGCAATAAAGGAGGGTGGAGAGGCAGAGTCTGTGGCTGGAGGATGTGGGGGAGCACTGGGAGCACCGACATTTGGGTGCACTGGTATTTCTGCCATCGGCACCCTGGGAATAACCCCGGCAGCTCCCGGCTGCACATACAGCTCTGCCAGCCCCGCGGGGAGGGCGAGTCCTTCACCTTCCCGAGGGCAAACAGAGGAGTGATAAGAGGTGAGAGCAAGGCCAGAGTGTGCTCCTCCCTGCAGCTGGGATGGGTCCCCCCACAGCACCAGGCACTCCACCACCCCATTGCCTCACAGCGCTCCCCAAACAAGGGAAAAGGGGTGTTTCAGCTGCCTTACCCCCCAGCTGAACAGAAACAGGGAATATTAAGGTTGCTGGCTTCCAACAGCTGCTCTCCTCCAGCTGCCACAGCCCTGGGTCTGTCCTTGGTTCCTACAGATACCAGAGATTACGCCCTGACACCAGACCCAACATCCCCACACACACACACCCGTGTACTCTGCTTTATTTTCCACTCATAAAAAGTTTCCCCTGGGCCAGGAGCAGGGAAGTCAGTCGCGGGGGGGCTGGCACTGCCGGCAGTCCCGCATCTCCTCGGAGTAGCTCTCCACCTGGATGGTGGTGGTGTGGAAGCGGAAGGTGCCCTGCAGGCGGGAGCTGGCCTCCTCCAGCACCTCCTGCGCGCTGGCAGCCGCATCTGGGGGGAGCAGGGCAGGGGATGTGGGGTGTGGGTGAGCCCCAATCCCCCCAGACTGCCTTGGGATACTCACTGATGGCAAGGGGGGATGTGAGGGTGGATGTGACCCCTGATCCCTCCTTGGGATACTCACTGATGGCAAGGGGGGGGATGTGAGGGTGGGTGTGACCCCTGATTCCCCCCTGGGATACTCACTGATGGCGATGTGCACCGAGAGCAGTGGCTGTGCTGCCGTCAGTGCCCAGATGTGCAGGCTGTGCACGGCCTCCACCCCCCGCACCGCCAGCAGCGTCTCCCGCACTGCGTTGAAATCCATCCCTTTGGGGGTCCCTGGGGAGGGACAGCCACAGGCAATGGAGGGACGGGGACCACGGCACCCGTGGGTGACACCAGGGCCCAGACCCCTGCCGTGGGTCCCCTACCTTCCATGAGGACGAGGAGGACATCACGGAGGATGGTCAGCGTTGTCCCCAGCACCAGTGTGGAGAAGAGGAAGGTGCAGATGGGATCCACGTACTTGTACTCAGGCTGGTAGAACGTGGGAGAGGGTGAGGCCTCTCTGGGACCATCACCTTGCCCCAAATCCCCATCAGCACCAGCAGGCAGGGCATGCAGTCCTCTCCATCTCACCCCTGAGCCTGACTAGGGCTGGCTAAAGCCACTGTCCCCATGTCCCTAAGCATCCCCTTTGCCCCCAGTAACACCCAGACCTTGAAGAAGATGATGTAGGATGCAATGAGGACACCGAGACTCTGCAGCAGGTCCCCCACGACGTGGACAAAGGCGGCACGGACGCTGGCACTGGGCTGCTCGCTGGCTGCCCCGTGGCTGTGCCCATGCCCTGTCTGGTGCAGAGCCAACCCCATCCTGCGGGCAGGACAGCAGTGACACCCCCACGGGCCACCAGGCACAGGGAGGGGTCACCAGGGAGGGCAAGAGCCGCCTGGCAATACGTACACAATGTTGACTGCCACGGCACAGGCGGAGGTGATGAGCATGACCCCACCCTCGATGTCGTAGTCACCTGAGAGCAGGCGCTGGGCTGCCAGGTAGACCAGGACCCCCGTCACCACCCAGATGGAGAGCACGGAGAGCAGGGCCCCCAGGATCTCTGTGGAGAGATGCCCCACCCCACATTGTTTCTCCGCGGCTGTGCCAAACCTGAGCTCCTTTCCGGGCTCCCTGGCAGCATCAGGGTGTGGGATGGGCACCCAGCACCCATCCCTGGGCACGCTCCTTGCACAGGGATGGTGGTGCCTCTGCCCTACCCTGCTCGTGGTGCCAGGACTTTGCCAGGGCCTCCCCATGCCCTGCAGGACACCCCAAAGCACCCAGTTCCCAAGGGGAGGGCACTCTGGGATGCTCTGAGTGCTTCCTGGGGTCCATGGGAGCTGGAGGGCATTCCCAGGGGTGGGTGCCATCCCCTTACCTGCCCGGTACCAGCCGAAGTTCATGGTTTTTGTGGGGGGGCGCGAGGACACCCAGAGTGCAAAGAGGCTGATCATGATGCTGGCAAAGTCGGTCAGGAGGTGGGCTGCGTCCGTCAGGATGGCCAGGCTGTGTGCCAGGTACCCCCCTGCAGGGAGGGGACATCAGGGGGGACATCGGGGTGGCATCTCACCCCGAGCCAGGGCACAGGCCAGCTCACCCCATGCCACAGTGGGGGCCCCACTGGGCATTTTGACCCCCTGAAAACCCAGAGGGACCCCTGCCCATGCCCATAGCAGGGGATCAGGACAGGAGGGGCTGCAGGCAGCCACTCGGGGTGACCCCACAGGGGACCACCCGCCCGGACCCCGCACCCACCACTCACCCACGGCTTCCCCCACCATGAAGACAAGGCAGATGCCAGCGGCCAGGTAGAGCTTCCTGCGTGCCCGCTGCTGCTGGCCGGGGTGGCCGTCGGGCCCCCGGGTGTGGCAGTGCTGCCCATGCCGTGCCCCCAGCTCCAGGGCGGGCGCCTGTCCCTGCACCGAGCTGTGCCCGTTCTTTTGCGCAGCCCCCACGTAGGACCTGCCGGGCAAAGGGGTGGTTTGGGGTCGGGAGGGTTTTTGGGGAGCGGGGTTAGACCTTGAATGCTCCTCCCGCAGCCCTTTCCCTGGCCAG
Organism: Xenops minutus; assembly: GCA_035221455.1. Lineage (NCBI taxonomy): Eukaryota > Metazoa > Chordata > Aves > Passeriformes > Furnariidae > Xenops > Xenops minutus. Next base: position 5,468,432 of record JAWWEE010000058.1, read on the forward strand.
GTGCCTTCAGCAGACCCTTTTTTGGAGCTCCGCGGAGAAGGGGAGGCACAACATCCCCAGCCACCCCCGGGTACCCTCCTACCCTCCCGTGCCCTCGCTCAGGAGGTGCCGCTTCTCCTCGCCGGCTGCCATCCTCCTCGGGGTCCGGGGGCTCCGGGAGGGTGACCCCGGCGTGTGGCCGGCTCTGGTGGCAGCGGTGGCCTCGGGATCGTGTGGAGCGCCGGGATTCGTGCGCAAATCCCGGCTGGAGGAGGGACAGCCAAGCCGGCTGCAAAAGCGCCCGCAGCCGCCTGCCCCGGGGTGGGCCCCCGTCCCCGGCACCTGGACCGGGGCATTGCACACCAGGGCAGGGATGCAGCTCCCCGAGGTGGGGGGGGATGGAGCATCCCCATGTCCCCCACACCTAAAGGCACCTGATGACCCCCCTCCCTGCTTTGGGTAGCCCCCAGAACCCCCCCAGTTTAGATCCAGCTGCAGAGCAAACCATGTGATGGATAAGCCTGGAGACAGACCCGCCTCCCTTCTGCCCCCTGCCCTGGGTGAGCAGCACTAATTACCCTGGGGCTAATTGCACTTGTGGCTCAGTCCAGAGCACCACTGCAGGCCTCATTTTCCCCCTTGGCCCCTGCTGAGCAGGGCTTATGTTTTTTGCAGGAGAAAAGCATTTATGGTGCATTTTTGCACTTATGGTATATTTTTGCATTTATGGTGTATTTTTTCATTCAAGGTGTATTTTTGCACCAGTGTGAGCTCAGCCAGCAGCAAAACAGCAGCTCGGTGCTAAGACCATTCCCATTTTGGGGACTGGCACAGCCTGGAGCATCTTTAGTGCCCCCTGTGCCATACCTCCAGCTCCAGGCAAGCACATCTCATTGCCAGGAGATAAATCCTGCCAGGTGCTGACCTGTTACATCCCAGGCAGGCAGCCAGGCGTGAGTGCCAGTGCTGCCCGAGGTGCTAATGAGGCTGGAAATTAAGAGTTGGACTGAAGGTGTCCCTCTGCCACACTGGAAACTGGCAGGGACATCAGTGATGGCACCAGCCTGGCAAACCCACCCACATCCCCAGGTGCCCATCGCTGGCAAGCCATGAATGAGGCGAGGAAGAAATAACCACCCAAACCACCAGTTTTCTTTACAAAATACACAAATTTCAAATCCGTGACAATTATGTACAAAAACAAGGGAATTACAAAACGTGCGGAATTGTCCTATTTGCACCCGTATAGAAAAGTGTCCTGTGCTGGAGCAGGCGCCGGCTCTCCAGGCTGCCGGTCCCTGCGGTGTGTCCCCCCCATCCCGAATCTGTCGCTGGACATCCCGTGCCCACGGCGCTTCTCCCATGCTGCCAACATTGCTGTGGCTACTGGGAAGCTGACAGGGAAGAGGGTGGGGGATCAGGAGGGGTCCAGGCCCCCAGAGCTCCCCCATGGGTTGAGGGTCCCAGGGAGGTAGGCTCAGCTCCTTACCCATCACTGTTCTCTCGGGTGCTGCATCCTCCTCCACCTCTTCTTCCTCCCCATCAAAGTATTCCTCATCTTCCTCTGCTGCAAACACACCACCAAGCATCACCAGGAGCCACCAGGAAAGGTGATGGGTGTCACCGAGCTGGTGGGAGTTGGTGAAAGGGTTTCAGGAGGTCAGGGACTGCTGAATTACCAATGTCGAAGTCCAAAGCGCGGACAGCCTCGGTGAGGTGGTCCAGGGTCACAGAGAAGGTGTCCATGCTCTCATAGCCCTGCTCAATCTTCTCCAGCCGGCCACCCTTGGAGGCCTCCACGATCCTGGGCAGGGAAAGCATGAATATATGTGTCCCTGTCCCCTTGCTGGGCTGGGGGGCTGTGGTGTGCCAGGGCAGGGGGTCGGGGCAATCCCCCACTCACCACCTGGGCACCACTGGCAAAGCCCCACAGCCAAATCCTGCCCATCTGCAGGACTGGGATTACTGGATTTTCCCTAATTTGAGCACTTACGTTTTGATGAGCTGTTTGGCGTTCTGTGTGGAGAGAGACAGGAGAAGGAGAAGGAGAAGGAGAAGGAGAAGGAGAAGGAGAAGGAGAAGGAGGTGAGAGGAGCCATGTGACAGCCACCAGAATGTCCCCAACAGTGGGAAACCATGTAGACACCAGCAGGGGGGGGAAAGTTTGGGGGTCTCACCATGAGAAAGGCGGCCCCTCCAGTCTCCTCCGCTGCCTGTATGGCCGTTTCCACCAGCCGGCTTGACTTCTCCAGCTGCTCCTTGTACTGGCAGATGAGGCTCTGGATGAAGGCTGTCTTGTCTCTCTGCTCATGGGAGATGCGCTGCAGCAGCTCCGACTTCTTCTCCTCCAGCAGCGCTGCCAAGGCGTCAAAGCGAGTGCACAGCTCCCGCTTGGCTGCCTCGCTGTTCTCCTGCGGGGACAAGGGGCAAGAGATGCCACCAGTGTGTCCCTTCTGCACCAACAGCATCCCCAGGGCTTCCTTGCCCTGTGGGGTCCAGCTCCCTCCTGGCCATACCCGGCTGAGGTTTCACCCCTGGGTTTTTGGGGGGATCCTTTTTCCCCCTTTCCTCACCTCCGTGCTCTGGCACGAGTCCTCCAGCTGGGAGATGATTGTCTGGATCCGGTCATTCCCTGCCACCAGCATGGAGATGCAGTTGTTCAGCTCAGTCTGGGGAAGGACAGACACAAACAGCTTTAGCTTCTGTCAGGGTGGGGACTTCTCCCATCCCGACATAGGGATGGGCTGGGCATTGCTTGTCTCAAGCTCTGCTTCCCCACACCCCCCATAAGCCACAGCTGCTCTAAATATAGTCTGTCTCCTGGGCGAAGTCACCCGGGGGGCTATTAATACCCTGTGAACCAATCCCAGTGTTATTTGTGACTGTCCTAGCTCAGCACATCGCCCCAGGACCAGCCGTGTCACCCACAGCCCCCCCCTGTCCCCACCACGGCACCTTCTGGCCCTGGAAGATGGTTTGTAGAGGGGCGACCTCACAGTCCTTGTGGGCACCGAAGACTTTGCACATGGAGCAGGTGGGGACCTCACAGGTGACACAGTAGATGTTGATCCGCTCATCCTCGTGCTCCTTGCACATGGGGTGCTCCCCCTTTTTCAGTGGCCTGCTGGAGGGAGAGGCACAGCCACAGTGACATCCCTGTCGTGGGTGATGTCCCCACTGCAGGGACGTCCCTGCCACGAGCATGTCTCCACTGCAGCATCACCCCCACTGTGGTGACACCCCACTGACGCTGAGCAGTCACCCCAAAATCAGGTCCCTAGGAAAGAGGGCAGATCTTGCCATAATCCCACACTTGCTCCTTTGGGAACCACCAACCTCTGTGCCTCTGTAAGCGCCCAGCCCAGTCACTCCCAGTGTAAACCACTGTGTCACTGGGCATGGCAGTGGTTGGCACTGGGGGTGGGGGGCCCGGGCTGAGATCCAGAGATGCTGCACAAGTGCCTAATTTTAGCCTTGTGCTGCCTGGATTTATTGTCACCCGTCGTGTGACTGGGGCAGGGGCTTCCAGAAACCCCTGCGAGGTCCCAGACGGGGGCTGCAGCCAAATCACCCTGTCTGCAGCAAGGAGGGACACGGGGACAAGCCAACCCTCTGAGGCAAAGACAGGGCTGGGCCCCCCGAGCCCCCCCTGCAGACACTGACACCTGCCACGTGCCATCGTCCCTGTCCCCATGGTTCTCAAACAATATTTACAGCAGTTCAGGGAATTTGGCCAGGGCCACTGCACTGTCTTGAGAACCTGTGACTTCCCCTTGTTGGGGGGGGGGGGGGGGGGGGGGGGGGGGGGGGGGGGGGGGGGGGGGGGGGGGGGGGGGGGGGGGGGGGGGGG
>JAWWEE010000058.1:5476322-5496964 GCA_035221455.1 Xenops minutus
AAAGCCCACCCAGTGCCACCCCCTGCCATGGGCAGGGACACCTCCCACCAGCCCAGGGTGCTCCAACCTGGCCTTGGGCACTTCCAGGGATGGGGCAGCCACAGCTTCTCTTGGAATCCTGTGGCAGAACGGGGAAGGACTTCTTCCTAATTAATAAAGGGGGGAAACCAAATAAATCAATAAAGTTATCAATAATTTAATAGAGGCAATTAATAAATTAATTTTAGCTTGATGGTGATGATAATAATGATGATGATAATAATGATAATAATTATAACAATAATGATAATTATGATACTAATTATAATTATTATAATTATAATTATTATAATAATTATTATAACATGATAATAATTATAAGGTTGATGATTATTATAATTAGAATCATGATAATTATTATCATGATAATAATAATTATGATAATAATAATGATAATGAGGATGAGGATGATAATGAGGATAATAATAATGATAATGATAATGAGGATGAGGATGATAATGAGGATAATAATAATGATAATTATTATAATAGTGATAATAATAATGATAATGATAATGAGGATGAGGATGATAATGATGATAATAATAATGATAATTATTATAATAGTGATAATAATAATGATAATGATAATGAGGATTATAATAGTGATAATAATGATAATGGTAATTATTATTATTATTATTATGAGAATAATGGCAATAATAATTATAATTATGATAATAATTATTATAATGATGATTATAATAACAGTACTAATACTATGGGAGGCACTAGGACCGCGCGTCCCCCCGCCCCGCCCCTGCTCTTGTCCCCGCCCCTTCTCCCCGCTGACCAATCCAAGGGCTCCATTCCGCCTTGTGGGCGTGTCCTGCCGGGGGGCGTGGCCTGCGCTGAGGGGAGTGGGGGCAGCCCTAAGATGGCGGCCGGGCGGCGGCGGCGGCGCTGAGGTAACAGCACGGTAACACCCCGGTAACACCCCGGTAACACGGCCCGGCCCCAAACCCCCCGGCCCGGCCCCAAACCCCCCGGCCGGGGGATTAGCGGCGCAGCACCCGCGCTGCGGGAGCGAGGGGCCCGGCGGGCCGGCAGCGGTGCCCGGCGATTCCCCTCACAGCAGCAGGTTGGAGGCCCGGTGTGGCCTCCGCGAGCAGGAGGGGGATATTTACGGGAGGGCGACATTATTTACGGCTTCTATACGATTTATATTACCGATGTCATTTATAATATGTGTAGTATTCCCTGATTATCGCCGCTAGCGGGGCGGGCCGGCCCTCAGCAGCGAGCGGGAGCCCCGGCCCGGTGTGGCAGCCCCAGGCAGCAGCGAGGACATTTATGTCACTTGTATCCCTTATGTTCCTTACATTAATCATATTCCTGCACCATTATCGCCCCTAACGAGGCGGTTCCCCCCAGCAGGAGCCAGGGCAGCCGGGTGCTCCTGCCTGGCCCATCAGATCTCGATGTTCGAGGGGGTTATTTTATCCTTAAGCCCCTCTCAGCCCTGCTACAGGTGCAGCCTCAGCCCACCCATCCCCTGATTAGAGTGTCCTGGTAACACTGTTCTCACATATGTCACACCCCGGTTCGAAATCTCACTGCAAAAGTGCAAACTTTGCTGAAAGGTTGAAATATCTGTGTAGCATTGCCTGAGACTGATGATGCCTTTTCTCTCTCTCTTTTTCTTTTTTTTTTTCCTTTTTTTTCTTAAAAAAAAAAAAAAAAATACCTAAAGCAGTGGAAATACTTGAAAGCTTCCTACTAATAACAGGCTGTTTCAGTGTGGTCGTTATTGCCTGGTTTACTGACATAAAGAGACTTACCTTTATCACTGGCAGTCTTAAAACTATTTCAGTTCTGATCTATTAGTGTGATTTTATTTGTTTATTTTTTTGGTTTTGCGTTTCGTTCTGTTCGACCAGTGATCCTTGGCTAGCCAAGCTTTATTTATTTAATTTATTCCTGTGTGTAGTCAGTGTCCCATTTTGGTTTGGTCGTGTGAAGGTGGTGCTGGTGTTTGGTTTGTAATCTCGCAGGGAAGTGTGCAGAGAGGGTCATAAATCTGTAGCAGGGTTTGGTGGCTTTTTTTGTGTGTGCGTATGTGTGTGTCTCTTGTTTCACTTTAAGAGCAGTATCTGAACTGTTTTGCTTTGCTCTGTTGAGCAAAAGTGAAAGTTAGATGCTGGGTACAAACTTCTGCAATCAGTTACCTTGTTTAACTTTATGTAACTGTAGATTTCCTCAGGCTGAGGAGACTTTATGAACACTCAGTTACATTTAAAATATAAACTGGGAGCAAGCCAAGCTTCCTCTTTTCTTAGTAAAAGTTCTTAATTATAACAGAAATATTTACTCCTGCAGTCACCTCCATAAAAAGCAGTTAATTAAATCTGTTATTGCCCAGCCACGGGCCTCAACTGGAACCTCCTGCTCTCCAGGCTGGATGGGGAGCATGACACCCTCCTGTTATTCCTGCAGATGCTCATGGAAGACACAGAGGGAGAGGAGCAGGAACGTTCACCATAGTCCTGCCTCGGCAAGATACCAGTCTAGGTTTGAACTGTTGCCACCTTGAAAACTGGGCTGTATTTGAAACCTTAATTAAATGATGTAACTCCACTTTCACCTGGTCCGTGGCAACAGCTGCAGGTTTTATGGAGTAGCTTCTGGAATGTTCTAGAAATCCAACCCTGTTAATGGCAGGGTTTGGGTAGGCCCAACGCTGCCACGCCAAACCCCCTATGGGGGAAAATACAGCCCAGTTCTTGTTCCTAAGTTTTAGTTCTGTGGGTTTTTCCCCCTTCCCCAGAACCTTTGCTCTTGAAGATGGTGAGTAGCCAGCCTAAGTACGATCTAATACGGGAGGTTGGTCGTGGCAGTTATGGTGTGGTGTACGAAGCAGTCGTCAGGAAGACCTCGGCACGGGTCGCGGTGAAAAAGATCCGGTGCCACGCTCCAGAGAACGTGGAACTAGCTCTGCGGGAGTTCTGGGCACTTAGCAGTATCAAGAGCCAGCATCCCAACGTCATTCACCTGGAGGAGTGCATCTTGCAGAAAGATGGCATGGTGCAGAAGATGTCCCATGGCTCCAGTTCCTCCCTTTATTTACAGGTACACGAAGCTGAGGTAATGGGGTGGAAGGAATTAATAACGGTGTGTAGCTGCGGGGGGAAGGAGGTGGGGCAGCCAAGATCATGTCTGTGAGGTGTGCTCAGTTAGGAGAGGGTGTTGTTTTCACTGGTGGCACCCCAAAATTAATATATATCTTTGAAACACCCTCGCCTGTATTTCATAATTTGAAGCCATGCTGCTCTGAAAGACTCCAGGTTCTGTATGTAATTCAAATCTGCTTCGATAATTGGAGGAAGCCCCACAAGTAAACCCAGGGGAGGTACAGGCTGTGGTGTCCCTTGGCTGCAGACCTGCTGCAGGTTAGGGAGCAGACATGCACTAATGTCTGGGGACAGAGCTCTGAGGAATTTCATCTCAGGTGTCCTTGGAAGAGGGAAGTGACTGCCTTGATGTAGGAAGCCAACACTTAAAATTCTTTCAGAAACAATAAGCAATTGGTAGTATGTCATGAGCTGTTTGCTTTTTTGAGTAAATAGCTACTAATCTCTCAAAAGAGTGGTAAAGTTATGATAAATAAGGGAATAAATATCACTTTGAAAGTGTCCTTTTAAGTTTAAAGAAGTGTACTTTTGAAGAATAAGTAGAACTAGAAAGACTTTAAAAGATGTCCTAATTAATTCCCATGTCAAGGAGCTGCAGAAATTTGTGTGTCTAGTTTAAAAAGTCAGTAGCCTGCTCAGTGTTTGTGTTATCTCTAGTCAGCTTTTATCATTTCAGTTTTTACTGTCATTCCTGCATGTCTGATGTGGACCTTTTGTTGGCGAGGATCCAGCTGACAGCCCTTCAGATCCCGTTGTGCCAAAGTGCTGTCTGAGCCTGAGAACGAGGATTCTTGCCTTTGTGAACTCCCTGTGCTTGGGAGTTGTCACAGACTTTGCTTTCATTAAGGGATTAGGCTAAAACAATAACTGGCCAGCTCGTGTGGGAGAAATTAGTACTTTACCTTCCTATTTGGTAGCATTGCTGTGAGGGATTGTGTGGGCAGATGTGCAGGGAGGAGCTTAAAAAACCCCAGGGTAGAACTGCAAGGTGAGGAAGAGCTTCCAGATCACCCAGAGCACTGGTTTGGATGGTGAGCAGGGTGGCACATGGATCTGGCCACTGTCAGCTGCAAGCTCCACAAATTGTTTTTCTGCTCTAGAGAGAAGAGCAAAGGGCAGAGCTGAGCTGAGTGTGACTGGGGTCACTTTGTAGTAGCCTGGGCTAAAATAAGGACAATCAGACCTCCCTTGGCTTGGCCTCTCCTCTCCCAGGTGATGTTACAGAGCTGAAGTGGTGCTGTGTGTAAGGAAGCTGGGGAGGGGGTGTCAGCGTCTCCTGAAGGGGTGTGGGGCAGATGCTTTGTGTCAGCCAAACCAAATCTGTAGGGTTTGAGTCTTAAACTAGTCTGGTCTCGTGGAGCTTTGCCACCGTCACGGACACAGAAGTGGATTTTGTTGTCTTAACTCTCAGAACAGATGCAAGAGCAGCTTCTGTGACTCTGTGAAGGGCAGAGCTGTGTTGGTGCTCACTTGGCAGAGGAAGTGCCCTGCTCTCCTGAGATACCTTAATCTCACTGTTCCTGACTACAAACCCTAAATACGTCATTTTCTAGTTCTAACATGGATTTACTCTCTCAAGTTGGTCTGGCACGATAGCTGTGAATTGCTACCAACTTTGCTCTTGGATGGAAAAGGTCACTTTTTTTAAAGCACTTCAAAATGTTTCCCTAAATATTAACACATACCTTAATTTTTGAAAGCCAGTTTGGTTTAGTATCCATTGTTTTACTACTAACATAAATAATTGCAGGGCTTACTTTGCAGAGCCTGCTAAGAGGCACCTCAGAGGAGCTGAAGAGGCAAATATAGTTGTATAAACAGGATTAGTAAAACTGATTGCTGGTTTTGCTTTGCTTTTTGTATGAAGCAGCTGCTAGACTCGTCTTCTAGAAAACAGCCTGTGGATAAATGATGGTGGGAAAGGCATTACATGCTCAGCTGTGCCTGTAGATTAGTGTTCTCCTGAGTTCAGGGATCCTGTGCTAACTTGCTAGAATTCATTAATGTGTAAGGAATGGAGAACAGGCTTTAAAAATCTCTCGTGGAAGCAAGGGATGAATAGAGCTGTGTGGAGTTACTTGTGAGACTTTGTTTATCCATGGAAGCTGTTGGCAAAATGGGTGGGACAGGCTTTGTTGGGGTGGGACACTGTCCAGCTGGGACAGATGGGAGGGCAATGGCCACTGAGTATCTTTAAAAATACTGTTATCAGGGTCGAGCTCTGCTGCTGGGCAGGGGTGTGAGCTTGATATGCTCTGCACGAATGAAAATAAGGAGGCTGGCAAATATATTGTGATTTTTTTTTTCTGTTACATAAAAAAATTTGCATAAAGTTTTATTTTCCCTGTTGCAATGTCTTGTTCTCTGGATTGTTGAGAGGAGGATCAAACAACCACAGAATAGTTTGGTTTTTAAGCAACCTTAATGCTCATCCTCTTCCATCTCCTGCCATAGACAGGGACACTTTCCACTATCCAGGTTGCTCCAAGCCCTGTCCAACCTGGCCTTGGACACTTCCAGGGATGGGGCAGCCACAACTTCTCTGGACAACCTGTGCCAGTGCCTCACCACCCTCACAGGGAGGAATTTCTTCTGTATATCTAACCTATATTTCCCCTCTTCATGAAGATCCAGATTTCATGCATTTTTCCATCGTATCCTTACATTCTTGTGATCATCAGGTAGTTATGACATTTCCTTTCCTCATTGCAGCTTGTAGAAACTTCACTAAAAGGAGAAATAGCCTTTGACCCCAAAAGTGCTTATTACCTCTGGTTTGTAATGGATTTCTGTGATGGAGGAGACATGAATGAGTATCTGTTGTCCCGAAAGCCCAACCGTAAGACCAACACCAGTTTCATGCTCCAGCTCAGCAGTGCCCTGGCCTTCCTGCACAAAAACCAGATCATTCACCGTGATCTCAAACCCGACAACATCCTGATCTCCCAGAGCAGGATGGATGCCAGTGACTTGGAGCCTACCCTGAAAGTGGCCGATTTTGGGCTGAGTAAAGTGTGTTCAGCCTCAGGACAGAATCCTGAGGAACCGGTCAACGTAAATAAGTGTTTTCTATCAACTGCCTGTGGGACCGACTTCTATATGGCCCCTGAGGTGTGGGAAGGACACTACACTGCCAAGGCAGACATCTTCGCCTTGGGAATTATAATCTGGGCGATGCTGGAAAGAATCACATTCATAGACACAGAGACCAAGAAGGAACTCCTGGGGAGTTATGTGAAGCAGGGGACAGCCATCGTGCCGGTGGGAGAGGCGCTGCTGGAAAACCCCAAGATGGAACTGCTCATCCCCGTGAAGAAGAAATCCATGAATGCTCGCATGAAGCAGCTGATCAAGGAGATGCTGGCGGCCAACCCGCAGGACCGCCCGGATGCCTTTGAGCTGGAACTCAGATTAGTCAACATAGCCTTTAAAGACAGCAGCTGGGACACGTGACCTGCTGCTCCTCACCCAGCCCACGGTACAGCTTCATGGCAGGGGGAGGAACGAGCCTGAACTCACCTGCAGGGTGTAGTTTTCCCCAAATGAATCTCTCCTGAGTTTCCCGGCAGGAGTGTTGAGTTGGCCATTGCATTGGTGTGTAAAATACCAGGTGTTCCATGCCTGAGTGAGATGTGAGGATGTTCCTTCTTGTGTGCACTGGCAGTGGGATGTTGTGAGAGCCAAGACTTGATTTCCAGCAGTATGTCGTGGAGTATTTTCATACATTCCAGTTTCCTATGTCAGTATTAGGAACTCTCATGGAAAACAAACAAAAAAAAGATTTGCATGCTGGTAGTGCAAATCTTCAGGCTTTGTAATGTAATCTGTGTATATATTTATGTATATGAGTGACTGTGAGTGTGTGGCACTTAAATTATTTGCTGTGGGTCTGGATGATTGGGATCTGCTAGAAAACTGGATGAAGAAGGTGGATGAGAAGCATTCCTTCTTCTCCAGGCCTCAATAACTTTATTATTTATTTTTGTTATCTGATGTCAAAAACTTGACTTTGTAAACAAAGCAATGCAAGGGGACCAGCAGTTTCTGTAGTCCTGAAGTGGCTGAGCTTGGCACTTGGAGCTTAATGAGCTCGTCAGTGAGGGAGTCAAATTAAAAATGTATAGTCAGGTGCTGTCATGGGCTTGTTCATTGATCATTTGATTTTGCTTTCTTCTAGTGATCAAATACTTTAATAATCAATTAATCTACTGTTTCACAACATGCTCTCTGCTCTTGTGTCCAATAATTCAATAGCACCTTGAGGATTTATAACAGCAGAGTACTGTGCCCTTAAGTTTGTGAAAACAGGGATGAGGGAATCCAGCAGCATATTTTTAAGGTTCTTCAAAAGAGGGTGGCAGCACAGTTTTCCCATTAACTGAATCCAACTAATAACACTGGTCATGGCCTTTTCCTCTCTGGCACTGCCCCTGATGGGGAAGAGGAGGCAGAGGTGACTATTTTTCCTGTAGAACACACTTGTCCTCACATATGGGAGAAAATTCAGTAACAGGTATGTGAAAGGTGGCAGCCTTGGATGATTTTTTTTCCCTCCTTTTAAAGAAGTAATGTTTATTTAAAAGCACAGATGGGAGGATGGAAAGCTTTGGAGCAGTTGGAAGCTGCTTATGCCCAGCTCTTGTTGCACAGAAGCAGATTGATACTCTGGGAGAGGTTTCACTGAGGCCACCTGACACTGCAGAGCAGACAGAGGCTCTTTGTAACAGTACAACACTTTGTTCTTTTGGCTGCAGGACTGACCTTTCTCATCCAGTTTGACCTTTTGGAAAAAGCAGAGTCTTAAAACTGCCTTTAAAGCTGCAGGAAAGGCCAGTTTCCTTAATAAATTCAATTTAATTTTTTCCCTACCCACATCTTACCTGAAAAGGACCATAAGTATTTCCTTGTATAATTTGATTCTAGGATACTGTTCCCTTTTAGTGCTGGCAGAGCAGTTCTGGTCAGTCAGTGTTTATTCTGTCTGAGTGTGAATAAACAAAATATCATTTTTTGTTTTTTCTAAAAGCAAAAGATTCTGATTTGACTAAACTTCTGAGGCTTTACACACCACAGTGGTTCTTACCTAGTGCTGTATGAGGTGGTGGCCATCACCCAGGTGGCCTTAGTCCTTAATTCTTGTTACTGTCTTTTACTTCATCATTTTAGGAAGTGATTCTCAGACAAATACACTTTGCCTCTGTGTCAACACTGTTTTCCAGTTCTCACATCTCATCAAGGTCATTTTGATGAGTAAAGTTTGAAGAGGATGTATAATTCTTCATGTTAAGCTTTTTAAAAATACATGGTGAACTTCCTCCTGTACTGCACACCCAGAAGTCAGGCTCCAGGAGGTTATGAATCTACTACAGAATAATTCTCTTCATTTTTGAGGTGCTTTGTAAACATCTGATTCCACTCTAAAGTATTTCACTGGATATATTTCACTGCCTGCAGTGCAGAAACAACAAAATGGCACAGGGAATTTTGGGGTTTTTTGACTCCCAAAGTGTTTCTTTGCACTGATTGCCACTTTAAAGGTTGGGGGTACCTGAAATCCCTCTCATGGTGCTTATCCTCGCTGTTGGGTGACACTGGTAGTCCTTGAGGTCTGTGTTCTGTTTGATTTTTATTGTCTGGGGTCTTTGTTGTAAAAAAATGAATCAAATCCTTGTAGCAGCTGCAGAGTCATTCACCAGCATGACACAAAGTCAAGACACTTTTCAGCACTTAGAAAAGATTTTTTTTTTCAAGTTTTTCTTTAAAAACTGTAAAATATATTTTATGGAGAATTTATAATGAGGAAAATTATTGTGTAATTTATTAAGTTCATGACTGTTTTTGAAATAAAATTTGAATTTCAATGAAGTTTTTGAACTTTATGTGGGGAAATTATTTCAGTCAGCACAGTGTCATCCTCTGCACTTCATCACAGTCCTACCCTCAGTGATCCTGGGCTAGTGGAAGGTGCTGAGTTCACTGAAGGCTGTGCTGTTCCTGCTCTTCTCACATGCCCTGAGAAACCTTAGGAATAAAGGTGAGCAAACACCATTATTTATACATGACACAAAAGTGTAGCAGTCATTTGCATGTTTTAGTTAACAGTGCTCTGAATAAAGTGGTCTCCAGACTGGGAGTAGGAATAGTGCAAACTGGAAATGCTGTAAATTGATTTCTCTTGCCAGTTCTTATCCCTAAAACAAACCCAGTCATCCCTGTGCCCTGCACCTGTGGATTCCTGTGTATCCTGGTGCCAGAAATGGGCAGATTCCCACCTGTCAGGTTACATCAGTAAATCAATACAGTCATTGCACAAGAGAGAAGGTTTGGGATTTAGATTATTCTCTATTAGGGGGCTAAGAGCCTTAATTAGTGGAGAAAGTCACACTAATTAGTTGTAAGAGTGGTGATTTTAAGTATAGACACAAGTTGAATTCCTTGCCCACAAAATGAAGAAAAATAAACCTTATATATATATATATATAAACTATACTTAAAATATATCTAGTCCATGGAGAGGGTGGGGAAATCTGCAAGGAACTGCCCTGGTGCAGAAATTAGATATAATTAAAGCTCCCTCCTGGCTCAAAGAACCCAACCTCTGCTTTGTTTTCCTTGTTCTGTAGAATGCAGAGGCCTCGGGCTCCAACTTGCCCATCCCAGTTCCTGGGGCAGGGCTTGGGCTGGGTTTGGGAACTCGCCTTGTTGGTATTTTGGCTTTGTGTTGGTTTAAACTGAGCTTTGCTTGGCCCCGACCAAGCGCGGCCCCGGCTCAAACTGCAGCAGCGCAAGGGCAGATGTTGCTTTGTGGGGGAGATAAAGTCCCATCCCGCCCCTTGGAAAGGTGCCCTCCCTGCAGGAAAACAACTTTTCCACCCCCCCGACACACTCAGATGGCCTTTGGACTGCGGGTGGCACACACAGCCATTGGTTTGTGTGGCTTTTCCCTTTGCTCCACCAATATCCTGCGAGTCCTTCCGTGGGATATCAATCCTTCCTGGTGGTTTGTGTGGTGAGCGGAAGGAGTTGGCCCCCAGAGAGCCGGTTTGGAGCATTTAAACACCAGCCTTAACGGGCAGTGCTGGCAGGGGCTGTTTGGTTTTCCTTTTGGTCTGGGGGGGCTGGTTATGCAAAGTGCAATTTCTGTTCTTTGACGTAATAAAGGCAGAGGGGTGTAAATGCCACGGACCATCCAGAGTGTCTGGGGAGAGTTGCTGAGGGGTGGAAAGTGAGAATACAAGGCTGGGCTGCTACAAATCGCTGTGTAGGAGCTCTGGGAGTGTTTTTGGGGAGTCTGAGACTACATTTTTAGGAATATGATGATGTCAAGTGACCTGAGGATGAGGCAAGGCACCACCACTCTGTCACTGCAAGAGGAGCCACAGCCCAGGCTATGTTCCTTTTAAAGTCCTTTGTTCCCAGAGGAGTTTCCAGATTATTTGGGTGCCTCAAGCAGCAGGTAATTGCCTAAGGTCTGCAATCCTGAAGGAACAGCCAGAGGGTTTGGGCTGAGCTGGCAGGTGGTGGCTGAAGCTGCAGCTCCGTGGGGCAGCTCCTGTCCCACACTCCCAGTACAGCTTTGTGCTCTGCTGGAGAGAACTGCAGCTGCTCAGAGGCCTCTTTACTTTCAGATTTGACAAAAGAACGGGTGCAACCTAAAAACCTTTGCAGCAGGTGGTGGGTTCAACCCAGATGTTCCACTCTGACCCTTTCCTGATCTCTCCTAGTTGTCCCTGTGGTCCCAGCACTGACCAGCCATCACCCACTGTGGGTTTTGGAGCCCCGTTGGGGGTTATGAACATCCACAGGAGCCTCTGTCGACTCTCCTGGGCCCAGCTGCTCCAGTTCCAACTTGCACCAACGTGTGGATGTCTGCCTCGGATTAGGTGGTGGTTTCAGATTTATTCATGCCCATTTGAACCCTTGTTATTTTTAAACTTGTCTAACAAGCCTTCCACTCCTGCCCTCTCCCGAAGGAAAGCTGCACCCTGAGCCCTCTCTGGCTCACTCCCAGCTCCCATGGGCTGTGCTCCAGCTGGTGGCATTTGCATGGACCTCAAGCCAGAGGGACTTTTGTGGGTTGTGAAAGTGAACCAGCAAGTAGAGACAGATGGCTGGGTTACCAGGTGCTGTATTCCTGGCTGCACCTCAGTGTGCTGCAAAGAAATTTTTTTTAAAATTGTTTTTGAAAGGGGAAATGCATCTGGAAAGGACTGAATGGGGCACAGTGACTTCTGGACACCCAGAGCCATGGGAGCAGCACTGGGAGCACAGCTGGTTAAACAGGAGTGGAAGGAGCATCTGTGCTCTGAGACTCGTGGTCTTTGGGGACTTTCTCAGCCTTTTCTCACTCGCTGCAAGGGCTGGAATTTTCCATACCTGGCCCCAGCTGTGGCTGAGTTTCACCCAGGGTTGCTTTGCTTGCCCAGCACTCTGCTCACTTCCCGTTGAGCAGGGAGGGAAGCAGAGCCCCATGGAAGAGCAGAGAGTGCCTTATGGGAGCTTAACTAAAAACAAGGGACTTTGAGCAACCACATGACTATGAAAAGCCGCCTGGTGCACTCACAGGTAGCTGATAACTGAGGAAATCCCTCCCTAGAAATCGAAGTGGCAAACCCCCCATCACCTCCCCAGGGGAAGCAGGGGCTGATGCCAGGGAGGACCCTTAAAATCATCCCTATTTGTGTTCCACAGGGAATCAGCCTTGTCCAAATATTACAGTTCAACAGCTAATGCCTATCAGATGCTCCAAGGGGTTGGAGAGGAGAGTGATTGCTCTGGGGCAGGCATTTGGAAAGAGCATCCCATAGGAACACGCTGCATCCACCAGAGAAAGGTGATTTCAAGGCTTCTCTTACTCACTTGTGACTTTACCGGAACAGCTGCTGGGATTCCACCTTGGAAAATAAAACAGTTCCTAATAAACAGTGATTCATGTTGCCTGGAATTAAAAACAAGGTCCTTTTGGCTGCCCCTCTCCCACATGGGAATTCAGGGGCAATCTCAGGGGTACCGTGAGTTTCTCCATCACTTCCCTCATCCTATTCCCTGCCTTCCACTGGGTTTGCTCCTGTGCAGCCACATCCTGCACATGGAGCCCAAGCATTGCCTGCATTGCCCCTCTCCAGGTTTATTAGAATAGAGTAAGTGGTTTGTCCCCTAGGATTTTCTTCCAGTGCCTGCAGACTTTGGACAAGGTCTGGCCCTTCTCATCCTGCTCAGCTTCCATCCTAGCCTCTGTTTTCATCAGCACAGGAGTCCTGGCCCCAGCCCCTTCCTGGCTCCTGTGCCACCAGCTGGGGAAGTGCTGGATGCAGCCCCAGTCCCAGTTCCCGGCACTGCCTCTGGAGCAGCAGCTCCTCAGGAAGGAACTGGGGTGGGGACAGCAGTGCATGGGGACAGGTCCCCTCTCATCCAGGGACAGAGCATTCTGGCCTGGGGGTCCTGGGGTGAATGGCTTGGCTTTGTTCCTGCTGGAGCCTCCCCAGTCCCTGCGATCAGCCTGGGCTGGGCTGTGCCCCAGCTCTCCGTCCATACTGGCTGCCAGAGGAATGGGGGGAGCTGGGGCTTCTGTGCCCCCACCCCGAAGGTCTGGGAGCCCAGCTCGGGGTGCAGCATGTCCTTCCCACCTCCTGCTCCGATGCCACGTTCGCAGCCCCCCAGGAGGGAGCTGGGGATGGAGGGGCCGGGGCTGTCCCTGTGGGAGCGCTCGGCCATCGGAAAGGGAAGAGGGCAGTGGTAAAAATAACCCCTGGGCCAGCTCCAGCCCATTGTGGCTTCCTGCGATTTACAGCCCTTCCCGGGGGGAAGAGGCA
Organism: Xenops minutus; assembly: GCA_035221455.1. Classification (NCBI taxonomy): domain Eukaryota; kingdom Metazoa; phylum Chordata; class Aves; order Passeriformes; family Furnariidae; genus Xenops; species Xenops minutus. Next base: position 5,489,305 of record JAWWEE010000058.1, read on the forward strand.
GGAACCGGCCAGCTTGGGGCTGGCTTTGACCCTTTCAGCACCACGAGAGAAGGTGCCAGAAAGACCTTTCCTCCCTCTTTCCCCAGGGTAGAACCCTGGGGAGAGGGTTGTGGTGGGCTCCTTCTCCTGAGCTGCCCCAGCATCTTGGGATGGGTGTAGGAGAAGCTGCCGGAGAGGATATGGTTTTCCTGTCCCATTCCTGACGCCCCATAAGCGGGGGGGACAGAGACTCGGTGCTGCCTGGGAGGAGTCAGAAATCTCCGCTGCAGATCCCGAAATCCCGGCCAGGTTCCCGTAAGGAGGTGGAAGGAGGAGGGGAGCTGGCAGAGGTGAGCTGGAGCTGCAGGAAGAGGAGGGTTAATTCTGGGCAGGGGCAGGGCTGTGGAGGGGGGGTCACCCTGGCAGGGTGGGCGCAGGGTGGGCTCCTGCTGACGGGGCTGAGCTGGCAGGGGTTAATGGGGTGGCTCTTCCTCTTCCTCATCCTCTATATGAGGCTCCTGCCGACTCTGGGCTCAGTTTGCTGCAGAAGCCAGAGGGGCAGGAGCTGAGTGAGACCAGAGTATCCCATTCCTGCATCCCACCCCTGCATCCCCCGATCGGCTCAGGTGAGCAAGAGCATCCCATTCCTACATCCCACCCCTGCATCCCCCGGTGAGCTCAGGTGAGCAAGAGCATCCCATTCCTGCATCCCACCCCTGCATCCCCCGGTGGGCTCAGGTGAGCAAGAGCATCCCATTCCTACATCCCACCCCTGCATCCCCCGGTGGGCTCAGGTGAGCAAGAGCATCCCCCGCCTGGCGATCCGGGGAGCATGTGGGCAGTCCCAGCCTGGCTCTGCTGGGTGGGTGACAGGACCTCGTGCTGGGGACACCTTCCCTCAGCCACTGCTCCGCCCAGCGCCACAGGAGGCTGGGGAGCTCATCCCTGGGGACCACAGGGCCAGACACACCGCGTGCCTCAGTGCCCTCACCTGTACACGGGGGTGGGTGTGCTGTGGAGCCCTGGGCTGTGTGTGGAGGTGCGTGGCAGAGGGTTCCTGGGCTGTTTGCTCCCGTGAACTCTGCTCTGCCCAGCCCTGTGCCCTTGCTGTCACCCAGCAAGGCGGTGGGGCTGGGTCAGCCAGTAGTGGGGTGGCTCTTCAGGGCCATTCAGGCCTTTTCTACTCATTAAAACCACCTGCTTTGGGCATTTACAGCCTCAGGCTCCAGACTGCTTCCCCCAGCACCCACCTCCACCTCCGGATTCACACCCTGGTGCTCGGGTGCAGCTGAGCAAAGCCCAGAGCACCCCCGGGCTAAGGAAACCCCCCTGGCTCCGTGCCCTCCACTCCCCGAGCAGGGGAAACCTTCCCAGGGACCCCAAAACATCCCCCAGCCCCTGCCCTGCTGCCCCACACGCAGGCAGCGTGCCAGCTGTCCTGAGCAGGGCTTTGTTCTGTCACCCCTGCTCTCAGAAAGACAAGGCGGCGCCGGCTCCGGTATTTTTTCCTGTTGGAAGCCGCTCCGGGGATGCGAGTGAAGCCGGCGGATGCTCGGCTCTTCTCTCTTCCTGCCTGGGCTGGCAGGACCTGCATGGGATTGAGGGGACCCCCAGCCCTGCTTCACCCCCATCCTCCTCCTCATTGCTCGAGGCTAAACCTGCCTCTCCTCTCTCCCCCCAGGGTGGAATCCAGGAGCCGAGTGAAGCTTCCAGAGCCTCCCCAGCTGCATCACCGAACCTCCCACAACCACTCAGGGGGGGGAACTGAGCGACCAGGAGCGACATTTCGGGGCGATGGTGCCCTTGGGCAGCCCCACTCTCGCCGTCTGCCCCTCCAGCAACCTGCGCCTCGTGGCCTCGGGCCGTGGCTCCCCCCTGGCCTGGCTGAACCGTGGCCCTGAGTGCCCACCGGGGCCGGGGGGCAGTGGGGCTCGGAGACCCAGCGCCGTGGAGCGCTTGGAGGCAGACAAGGCCAAATACGTGAAATCCCAGCAGGTGATCAGCAGGCGGCAGGAGCCGGCGCTTCGGGGGTCGCCCCGTCTGTCCCCCCACGGCCGGCGCCTGCTGGCCCGCCAGCAGTGCGGGGAGCTGTGCCCGGGCTCGGAGCTGGCCCGGGAGGGGCCCAGGAAGCTGCCGTGCCCCCAGTCCCCCGTGTCCCGCCGCAGCGGCAGCAGGCGCCTGCTGAGACCCGACTCCCTCGTCATCTACCGCCAGAAGCGGGACTGCCTGGGCGGCGACAAGGAGAACGCCAAGGGCTCCGGGCTGGTGCGGCGCCTCTTCCAGGGACCCCTCAGAGACAAGCCCCCCAGCTCCCCGCCAGCCAGGGCGCTGGGCGAGGGGCCAGCACCGCGCCCGCAGAGCCCCGAGACCCCCATGCTGTGGGCGCCGGTGGAGAAGGAGCAGGCGAGGACACCAAGTGCCAGCAGCAGTGGCGGTGGCAGCGGTGGCATCTTCGCCGTGCCCGGCAGCCCCCAGGCTGAGCCCCCCGAAAAGCAGGCGCTGGCTCTGCGTGTGTCGCTGCCGCTGTCGGAGAAGGAGAGGTTCTTCAACTACTGCGGGCTGGACGGGGCGCTGGTGGAGCTGCTGGGGAGGGAGCGCTTCGGGCCGGCGGGCTGGGATAATGCCTCGGCTCGGCTCCACGGCTCCTGCGAGTCGGAGCCCGGGCAGGTCTCGGGGGGCAGCGAGGGGGACGCGGGGCAGGGCGAGGAAGAGCCAGGAGCCCGGCTGGGCGCCGAGGTGTCCGTGGTGGAGCGCAACGCACGTGTCATCAAGTGGCTCTACGGGTGCCAGAGAGCCTGGGCGGCTGCCAAGGAGTCCACGGTGTGAGCCGAGACAGCCCGGCCGGGATGAGGACACCCATGTGGCTCCTGCTGGCTGGAGGTGGCCCCTCGCCCTCGCTGGGTGTGAGCACTGCGCTGGTGGCACCCACGGTCCTGGTACCGTGGGGATGCTGCAGGCTGGGAAGGGCACCAGGTCTATAGCCCAGCCCCCCAGGCTGAGCGTGGTGGGGGCACCTGAGGGGCAGGTGGGGAAGGGGCTCCCCTGGGTCAGTCTCTCTGTGGCCTCAAGGCTGGCAGGCTGCCGTCCTCTTGCTGTCCCACATCTTCTCCATCCTCCCTGTCCCCAGCCCAGGGTGGTGGGATGGGTCTGCAGCCCCATTGACCACCCAGACCCTGCTCCAGCTGCAGGCTGGCAGTGTGGACAGAGCCCAGGCCCCTCATCGCAGGCCGTGCACACCCCACACCCCCTCCTTCCCAGAAGAGGGGCTGGGGGGCCAGAGCGGCGCTCAATACAGCTGTTTTGGGGGGTTTTTTTCTAGCCTGGCAGTGTGTGTGGTTTGTGTGGGCAGAGCCCAGGCTGGGGGGGATGCTCTGGGGCTGGGAGGGGGCAGCTCCCCCTCCCCACAAGGGGGGTTGTGCTGCTCCAGGGGCAATGCGGCTGCTGGGGTGGGTGGTGAGGGCAAGGAAAGAACCAAGCAGAGCTTGGGGAAAAGGGACACCTCGGGGTCTTTAGTGCAGACAAGACACTCAAACCCACTGCAGAACCCTCGAGGGCTCTGGGGGTGCTGCAAGTACTGCTGGAGAGTCCGGCTGGTGCATCCTCCTCTAGTTGCCCTTGGGGGCATTTTTATTCCGGATTTCAGCCAGTTTTCCAGCCAGGAAGCCCCAGTGGAAGGCCCCTTCCTCTGGCTCCCGCAGGTCGCTGCCATCCTCACCGGGAGGCTCCCCGGGGCTCTCATCTGGCTCCGGGGGGGACAGCCCCTTGTCCGGCCCTGACGCCTGCTGCCACTTGGTAGCAAAGAGATCCCAAAATCCAGGTGCCTTCTCGGACTGGGGCAGCTCTGGTGGCTCAGCGGCCAGTGGGCTGGAGAGAGAGTGGGGACAGGGATTTCTGTGTGGGGACCCTTCCCACTGGGTCCCACAGTGGCCACAAGTGGGACCCCCAAGCCCCCCATGTCCCCCTCCATGCCGGCTCTCCCCCAGCCCAGCCCCCAGCAGGGGAAGGGGATACAGGTGATGGGTTGGGGGGATACGGGGGCTCAGCAGCTCCCACAGGGGCTGGATCAGGGGTCTGGGGTGTCCCCCCCGGATGAAATGCAACTTACTGGTCTGCGCAGGGCTCCGGGCTGAGCAGCTGGTGCTCGTCCTCGCGGGTGAAGAGGGACGAGAGGGTCCTCCAGCCGCGGGCACCCACCCCCTGCACCTGCGGGGGAGGCAGCACCGGGCTCACCGGGGACCCCCGGGTACCGGCAGCACCCCCTGCCCCTCTTCCGTCAGCCCCCTCCTCACCTTCCTCGCCAGCTGGGACACGGGATTGGGTCCCTCCTCCATCAGCGCGGGGGTCTCGGCCGTCTCCATCAGCTCAGGGGGGTCTCCCTGCAAGGAAGCCCCGGTGTGAGCACAGGGCTGCGGGCAGGGGCAGCGCAGCGAGGTCTCTCACCCCACTTCAGGGGTCCCAGGCGTGCTGGGGACCCCCCACCCTACCTCGTCCTGCAGCGCCCCGTCCGCCCGTGGCCCCCCGAGGGTCTGCAGCACTTTGGCCTTGTAGAGCCGCCAGAAGCCCTGGGCCATGGTGAGGGGCTCGGCGGGGCCGGAGCCGGCGGGAGCCGGGGCTGGACGGTGTTGGAGGGGGGGACCGAGTGACGATCCGGTGGCTTCATTAAAGTTTCAGCGGCCACTTCCAATGCACAAAAGGAATCTGAGCCCGCGCTGAGCCGGGGGCAGCGCGGGGGCGGCCGCTCCGGTCCCCCCCAGCCCTGCCCTGCACCCCCCGAGCCCCAGTCCCCCCAGTGCCCCTCGCCCACTGGGCACCCCCCAGGGCTGGGGCACCCCCTGCCCACGGCGCAGAGCGGGCGCTGGGGCTCCGAGCCCCCCCGGCCCCGGGTCCCCATCTATAATTGATCACGGAGGAAACGCGATCGGCGCCGGGGACACGGCGCGCTGGGCGCTGACCGGGGCAGCGCGGGGCCCGCTCACCCCGCGGGGGACGCGGGGACAGCGCGGGGACAGCGCGGGCACGGTGGCACCGGGGGATGGGGGGGCTTTGGGGGGCGCGGTTGTGCCCGGGGATCGGCACCGGGACCGACACCGGAACAGACACCAAGATGGGAACCGGGACAAACACCGGGACCGGCACTGGGACCGGCACTGGGACAGACACCGGGACCGACACCGGGATCGGCACCGGGACCGACACCGGGACTGACATCGGGACCGATACCGGGACAGACACCGGGACAGACACCGGGATCGACACTGGGACCGACACCGGGACCGACACCGGGACAGATACCGGAACAGACACCGACACCGGGACTGACACCGGGACCGACACCGGGACCGACACCGGGACAGACACCGACACCGGGACCGACACCGGGACCGACACCGGGACCGACACCAGGGTGGACACCGGGACGGACACCGACACCGGGAATGACACTGAGACAGACACCGGGACAGACACCGACACCGGGACAGACACCGACACCGGGACTGACACCGGGACCGATACCGGAACAGACACCGACACCGGGACTGACACCGGGACCGATACCGGAACAGACACCGGGACAGACGCTGGGACCGACACCGGGACGGACACGGGGGCTGAGCCGGGGGGCGTGGCCTGACGACTGATGGGCGTGGCTTCTCGCACAGTGGGTGCGGCCTAAATACCATTTATGGTCGTGTGGGCGTGGCCTGTCCCTTGATGGGCGTATCCACTCGCTTGGTGGGCGTGGCTGACGCGCGCGGGGGGCGGGGCCTGCCGCTCCGTATACAGATCATCAAACATTGTGGGCGTGGGTTGTCGCTTGGTGGGCGTGTCCAAACGATTTATAGGCGTGGTCTATGCACGTCGTATATGGACCGTGTAGCATTGTGGGCGTGGCCCGACGCCTGGTGGGCGTGACTCATCATCTTATGGGCGGGATTTCCTGTGTTATGGGCGTGGCTTATTGCGTCATGGGTGGGGCTTATAGCATTGTGGGCGGGGTTTGCCCTTTCGTGGGCGGGGCCGGCGGGCGGCGCGCGTGCGCAGTGCGGCGCGGCGCGGCGTGTCCCCGCCATGTCCCCCCGCAATGGCCGCCGCACCGGCGCCCACCGGGCGCACTCGCTGGCCCGGCAGATCAAGACCAAGCGGCGCCGCCGCGACCTGGACGAGATCCACGTGGACATGAAGCCCGAGAACGCGGCGCGGCTGCTGCGGCAGGAGATGGACCCCGACCTGCCGGGCTGCGCGCAGTTCTACTGCCTGCACTGCGCGTGCGTGCGGCGGGGGGGGGGGTGTCCTGGGGCGGGGGGGGCGGGCCCCCTCCGGAGGGGGGGGTCCGGGGGAGGGAGGGAGGGGTGGGGTGGAGGGGGGGGTCTCCCCCCTCTCCATCCACGCCTCCTCCCTCTCTCCCCCGGGCTCCCTCCTCCGGACGGGGTCCGCCCTGGCCCCCTCCCCGGGACCCCCCACTCCGGACAGGGGCCCCGGGGTGGGGAGGGAGGGGTAACAGGGGGAGTCCCGTCACTCTGCAGTACGACTGGAGAGCACGGCTCACAACGCAGCGCAGGGTCCCCTTTCCCCTGGCCCCCCCACCCGCCCCCTTCTCCCATTATGGGAACTCTGCAAACACATGGTGCTGGAGGAATCCAGGCTGTGAGCCTTGCCATGGCTCTGAGGGATCATTTCCCCCTTTGCTCAAGGGCCTCAGCTCCACCCTGTCCTCAGAGCAGCAGAGAACTGCTCCAGGGGAAGGGCTGATTCAGTCACGGCCCCGGGATGCAGCCCCTGGAGAAGGGCAAGAGTTGGCAGTGACTGACACAACAACAGTCACACACAATCACCACTGGAATGGACTTTATTGAGCTGCCCCACAAACACTTCACAGCAGGCCATGGCCAGAGGTGCACACAGGACCCCTCCAGCAGCATCTGGGCTTGGAGAAACACCCTCCTCCCCAGTGATGGAACCAGGGGGTGACATTTGGGATCCAGCCTGGGGGACTGCAGAGCATTCAGCCCCAAGGCACTCAGACAGTTCAGCCACAGCAGCAGTGGGATTTGCTGCCTCTCCTCCAATATTATTTGGGACTCAACAGTGAGGAACAAGCTCTGAGCAGACAGTGCAGGACCAGCCCTGTGCACAAGAAACACCAAGCAGCAACCCCATGGCTTGGCAGAGTCCTGGGCCATCCTAGTCCAGGCTCTGGGCTCCATTTGCTTTCTCCCACTGCAATTATCCTGCCAGGGCAGCTTCTCCCAGTCCAGGCACTGAGGCATTTCCTGAAATAGAGCCTTCAAATAAATTCCAGCTACAGACAATCTCAGAGGATCGTGGGGAACAAGCAGACAGCAAACAGCTTCAACTGCTTCTCACTCCAGCCACTCCAGCACGTGCAGCTTCCCTGGAATTTCACATCCAGTGTGTCTCTTCCAAGCTCAACAGGGAACAAACAGCTCCTTCAAGATTTACTTCCTTTGTACTTGAGGCAGCACAGACCCACCCCAAGGAACTGGAATCCAAGGGCATGTCCACCACCCTCTTGGAATTTCCTTTCCATCTGTTTGTCTCGGGCTGGTCAGGGCACACATCTCATGGCCAAGCTGGGGCTGCACCTGGACAGGGCAGAGCTGGCACCACACAGGGAGTGACTCCCAGATTTGTGTTCCACCTGGAAACCAACCTCTCTGGG
>JAWWEE010000058.1:5509653-5540637 GCA_035221455.1 Xenops minutus
ACCTAATCCTAACCCTAGCCCTCAGGGACCGGCTCCTCAGGGACTGACCCCCCACAGGACCCGGCTCCTCACGGACTGACCACCCCCACCCCACCCCGGCTCCCCTTTCCCCTCAAGGACCGACCCTTTCCAGCCCTCATGGACTGACCCCCTCACCCCACCCCGGCTCTCCCTGCCCCTCAGGGACTAACTCCTTATGGACTGGCCTCCCCCTAACCTTCAGGGACTACCCTCTCCACACTTGTCAAGGACTGGCCCCCCTCAGGGACCGACCCTCAGCCCTTCAGGGACTGGCTCCTTATGGGCTGACCACCCCCTGCCCTTTAGGGACTGACCCCTCAGCCTGTGCCTTCCAGGTGGCCCTGTGTCCCTTCCCCTGGTCACCCACCTTCCCCTCTCTCCTCCTCCCTGGGTTCACATAAATCCGTGCACCTGCCCTCTCCTTCCATGGGGTAAAGTGTTTCTCTCCCTCTCCATGACTCCTTCCCCACCTCCTGTACCTGCTGCTGGAAGGGAGGGGTTGTGGGGTGGATGGGGTTTCCCTCCAAATCTGTGGATTTGGGAGGGTGGTGCTGAGTGAGGTGGGAATGCTCTGATTGTTTTCATGTATTTTATTCCAGGAGCCCATGCTTGAATTTCCCTGTTAGAGCTGTTTGACTGTAGTGCCTGAGGCTGAACCTTACACTGGGAAATTTCAGAAATATACCTAAATTACTCATATCTGCATAAATATACACAAATTAATCATCCTTAGCACTGCATTTACTTACAAGTATTTTATTTCTTCTCTGAGTGAAATGCTGCTTCTGATTCATTATCCTATTGTATTCCCAATGTCTCTCCTATGTTGTAAAGTCTGCATGTGTATGTTTTCTAGGAATTAATGGTTTCTCTGAGCTCTGAATCAGTTTAGCAGGAATCTGTAAGAGCTGCCAATTGAGGGTTTAGTCTGGATGGATCGAGGCCTTGAATTTCCACAGTGTAGCCTGAGAGCTGTGAATTGTACTTTGTGTTATCAAAGACAGGAAATTCACTGTTTGAAGTACTCAGAGAAATAGATAAATTAACCCAAAGCTCTGGATAGATAAAAATTGCCATGCATGGAACAGCAAGGCTGATTTTTGAAGGACTTTTGTGTAATTGCTCAGTGACCTCTACAGAGGGCAGAAATGATCTGGTTGAGAGTTAAGACTTTTAAAGATAAATTTTTAGTCTCTGTAGACATAAAGTCAGTGTGTAGGTACCGTGGTGACTGCTGCTCTGTAAATACCCACCATGAGGATAACACATGCACCAGCTGAAAGGTGCTGCTGTGTGCCTGGAGAATGGTGCAAACAGCAATTCTTGTTTTTCAGGCATACAGAGGGGAAAAAAAAAACCCTTGTAATTTAAGCATTGCCTCCGTTGCTGCAGGGGAAAAACCCAGATATTTTTGGGAGGAGATGCTAATTAAATGTGAAATACCATATTACTCTGACATGTATGTACCCTTTGCTTGGTTAGTGGGAACAGGGTTTGGGTTATCCTGACTTAAAATATGATTTTTATTTATTTATCCAGTTCACTGGATAGATAAGATGGCTGCTCCTGGTAAAGATCCAGACCTGAGGTTCCAGCAGAACAACCCATCGGGTAAGGACAGTCCTTTCTTTAAAGCCCTGCTGCTGTCGGATCCTGTTTCAGTTTCTCTGAGCAGACATATGGCCCTGAGAAGATTCTTTACCAGAAGCTTTTTATTCAAAAAGTCTTACTCCTGCAAAAGTACTCAAGGGTAGAGAATCATTTGATAATTTATTTCTCTCTTAAGTGATAACTGATGAATCTGGGAGAGTTCTTAATAGTTAATGAGAAAAACACATCTTTAATTAGCCAATTTTGCTGTGTGGCTGTGCTGATGCAGCTGCTCTTTTAGTGTGAGTACCTGAGCATCAGCTGGGTTTGTAATAACAGACTCGTCAATGGGAGTATAATTCACTATTTTGCATTCTGTCTTTCATAACAAGATTGATTTGGAGTTTCCTGTTGATATCATTTGACTTCCCTGTGCTTGCTGCCCTTCCCTTTTGCTAAAGAGATTTATTTAACAATAACACAGGGAGTCAAGCAAAGATCAGTGTGGGGTTAGGAAGCACTGATAATTAGATATGGCTTAATTAGACGTATCGAAGGGCTTTTGAGTCTGTTGGCTAAAGCATAAATACCCCTTTTTTTTCTTTCCAGATCCCAGCACCAGTCAGAAGAGCAAGTTCTTGGAGACTGACTGGAAAACACCCATGTTGTCCATGAAGTCCCAGAGCCGCATCAGCCGCTGTCCGAGTGTGGCCGACAGTGGGGATGGGGGTATTGGGACCTCCTGCTCGGACAGCACAGAAGGTGATGGTCACCATGGGCTCACAGGATGTAAAACTTGGAGAGCAGCACCTGTAATGATGTTGTGTGGGTTTTTTTAAAGAAATAATTTATAGGTGCCTCTGTGCAGAAGCATTTGTCTCTTCAGTGTTAGAGCTGTGTGCTTCTCGCTGAAGAACTGCAGCCTGACCTTTAGTGAGGCACATTCTGTGAAATTGCTGATCCCAGCAATCCTTTCCGCCTACGTTTTCATCCTCATTGTTTCTCCTTTCAACAGTCAGGAAGTTTCTGGTGTGCTTTAAAACACTTCACACATCTCTTTCAGGAGCTGCACTGAGCCTTTAGAATGAGCTGTAGATCTTAATTGAAGGCTTTAGAAAGTCTGGCTGTTGTAAATATTGCTGGAAATATGTGTTTAACTATCCATCAAGCCTCTCTCAGGACAGTGAAACACCCAGTTGCAGGTGAGGACAGGGAAGGTGATTTCCCTTTGAGAAATGACCCTTGTGAGCACTGGTGATGTCATAGCCTGGTTTGTAAGAGCCAAGGCTGACCTGCAGCCCTGGTTGAGGCACTCTGAGCTCGGTACATTAGTCAGAAATGTTGTAGTGATGACCCTTAGCACATTCAAGGAACCCATTGCAGCACCTGCACGTGGCATGTTGATCAGGGAACTTGAGTTCCTGACAGTGACACTGGGGGATAAATTTAGGGGCTGTAAAAGGAAATGGTATTGTCTCTTCTTTTGCCAAGGTGAACATGCTTGTGACTGTCGAGTAGCATAGTGTTTTCTGGAGTTCCCAGGCACAGCCAGTTAGTGGCTAAGAGATTTTCTCCCCTCACTGATCACTTTTGATGAAAGGATCTAGTGCCTTTATTGTGATAGTTTTCTGCAGTGTGATAATGGTCTTTGCAGAATCTGATTTTCGTTGCATTCAGATTGTAACGTTTATTCCTTGTAGCAATGCTTGGAGGGTACAAATAGGTGGAAGGGTGACCTACAGTCCCCATGCTGGGTTAAAGAAACATCATGTGGGGATGGGCCCTTGGCCAAAGCCATGAGGAAAACAAGTTAGTGTACCTGGGAGAACCCTGGAATTACTGTGATACAGAATGTATCAGGACAAGGAGTGGGAACAGGCAGTTTGCTGTTTGCCTTTCTCAGCTCTTGCTGTTGCTGTATGGAAATCTGAGAGTTGCTAAGAATAACCTCATGTGTCTGTGCAGCCAGGTTTGGTGCCCCCCTGGCAGGACAGGCTCACGGGGTGCGTGTGCCAAGCCCTGTCTCATTTCCTGTGGCAATAAGGTGAGAGCCATTGCTCCCTCCTTTAGGACAGGCTCTTTTGCTGCAGTGTCCTGGAGGAGTTGGAAGGTCAGATCCTCTGGTTCAGCTATGTTTGAGGCTCACCATGGGCTCAGGGAAGGCTCCTGTTAGCTCTGGTTATGGTTCTGAGTCGCTGTGGGACGGACAGAGCAGAATCACTGTCTCAGTGTTCAGCTGAGTAAGTTTCAGCCTTTTTATTCAATATAAAGGTCTTGATTTCTAAACCTGTGGGAAGGTAACCTTATTGATTTAAGATTATGCTAGAGCAGCTTAAAAGCAAGGATTAAAAATGTGAGCTGGATTAAACCTGGATTCTCCCTGTTGTTTATGGTGGTAGGAAAATGTCAGCAGGTCCCTGAAACTCATAGCGAGGGGGAACATCGGTGTGCCTGAGTTGTGCTGCTGCTGCTTTAGAAGGACATGCTGAGGGGGAAAGGAATTGGGTTTAAAATTATTTTGGAAAGTTCACTGGAGGAGTGTATTTTCAGGATTGTAATTAGAATATCACTCTTTTTTCTCCTAGATTTCTGCAATTCCAGTAACGGTTCTTCATTCCACCCCATCAAAACCCAGGTGACCATTCCAACAGCCCACGTTATGCCTTCCACGCTGGGTGCCTCACCCTCCAAGCTGTGCTCTGCAGGAGACCAGGGCTGTTCCCAGGGCATTTCAAAGACTGCTGTGCCAGGATCTGCCTCAGAACACTCAGGGCTCATAAGGAACGGGGATTTTAACGCAGGGAAGTCGTCTCAGGGGCCACCGAGGGATCTCCTGCATCTCTACGGGGCTTCAGGGGAAAATGGCTTTGAGCAACCCTGGCCGCCTGCTGCTGCTGCTGATCCCATGAGAACAGAAGACCTTTGGAAGTTTGACACCCCTGCCATGGAGCGCACCCTTAACCAGTCTCTCTTTCTGGACAGTTTGTGTGCTGACCCTCACCACAGGTTCCAGAAGCTCAATCCACACCCTGAGGCAGGGAAGGAGCATTACAAGGTGCTGCCAGAGAGCAAACAGGGAGCAGGGGCCAATGGAGCCTGCGAGCCCCGCGACGGAATGTGGCCGAGCGGGAGCAGACTGATGCCAACAGGGCTCCAGGCCAACAATTTCTTTTCAAAACCTGTGGTGTCTCCTCCACCCCGAGCATGGGTGCCAGAAGGGTGCACACTGCACCCACACAAGGGGGTCTGCGAGCTCAGTGCGTGGAAACAGCAGCTGGACAAAGTGCGATTGCAGGTGGAGCAGATGCAGGTAGGGAGCTGCTCGTGTGACTGTGGCAGTTTGAAACCCTTTAGTCAGGAATCATTGTGCCAGACTTAGGAAACAAGAGGGAAATTGTCTCCTGCTTCTCCCTGTGTGACACTGAAAGTCTCCTAATGATCTGTTTTTACAGCATGTGGTGTCATAGGTATCATTTGACATGCTGCGTGTGCAGAGCAGCCCTGGATTATGTTACAGTGCTGCACCACAGCTCAGATCAGGAGGTGAAATACCCTCTCTGCTAGAAACTGCAGGGAAAAAGCCTGCCAAGAGGTTCTAAACAGTTTCTAGAATAATTTTATTCTGTATCTAGTGTTAAGAAAGATTTTTTTTTTTAAAGATGAATAAAACCAACTGCAGTTTATTAGGTGGAAACAGTTTGTTTACCACCTCCTACCAGCTGTACCTTAATGGAGACAAATTGTTTCCAGCGAGCTAGCACAGTGATCTAAAATTATTTGTTAATCTCCAGTTGTGCTTGGGCAAAGTTACTTGTTCTTGGACATCAACAGAGACTGAAATAGCTGTGTCCTGGCATGCAGATGAGCACACAGTGTGCAAAATAGCTCTAGCAATGTTGCAATTACCTCTGTGGGGCACAAACCTCTCCCTTGTTTTGTCTCCTCCTGCAGTTACAAAATGGAGGCACCTGCCCCCATTCCTCGATGTATTCTCCATCACTGCCTGCACCTGATCCAGCCCAGTGGATCAATATCCTGAACTCCAATGAAAACCTACTCAAGGAGAAAGAGCTGCTCATTGACAGGTGAGGGTTTGACTCCAGTACATTTCTTTTTGGAAAGAAACGGTTTGGAAAGTACCAAGGAAAGCTCACTTTTCAGAGTCCCTTTTACCCAATTAAACTGTTTTTATTGCAAGGAAGAATATAATGACCTTTGAGGACAGCCTCCTCTTCCTCTTGGAATTAGGATGATGTTCCTGAAGGGTTCAAATAAATTCATTTTGGTTATGGTTTTCTATGTTTTATAAGGGATAAATATTTCTGTTCATGTCATGGTTATCTGGAATAATGCCTTTTCACTTAAGGAATTTCTGGGAGCTCCTTGAGATCTTTCTTTTATTTTTTTTTTGTGAGATTTAACTGGCAAACAACATTTCTCTTAACCAAGGCTATTGATCCACAAGCTTTTTGAAAAAAATAAGTCCTGATAAAAAATACCTTCAGTATTGAACCGTAAATACTTTTTATTCCTGATTTTGAGTCATCTGCTGTCTATTCATTTTATTCATAAGCTCCACAGCCATGCTCGGTCATCCAAAACATGCGAGGCTTGTGTGTTTTATCTAATCATTGTTGGGGGGGAAGGTTTTCAAGGGTCCTTTCTCCCCTGCTTGTTACTATGTGGAGCATTAGTGTTGTGGTGGCGCTGTTCTTGTTGTATTGCTGCTCTCTACTGAATATTTGAGAACAGTTTATTACCTGCTTTTTTGACAGACAAAGACAGCACATATCCCAGTTGGAGCAGAAGGTCCGGGAAAGTGAACTGCAGGTTCACAGTGCCCTGCTGGGCTGTCCAGCATCCTATGGAGATGTCTACATGCTGAGGATGCAGGTAATTGGGGGCAACAGGTGTCAGCAAGAAAGATGTATTGAATCCAATGGCCCTCCCACTTGTTAGATGTTTGCTGAGCAGGAGTCAAATTATACTTTTTATGGGGTCCTGATTACTCCTCACCTCTGGGATCCTCAGTGACCCATGAAGTTCCCAGCCCTGAAGGATGACAGCTTGTTTAGGAGCTGTGCTAGTGATGCAAACACCTGGCAGCACTGACAAGTACTATTTTGGATACTGCAGTGTGTAAGATGGGCTGAGTGGTGTTTGGGAATTGGGAGGGATGAGAACACAGATCTGGAACAGCACAGCTGCTGAGTGCCAGTTTGTGATAACCAGATTCAGGGGCTGTCTCTGCAGGAGCTGCAGCGGGAGAACACGTTCCTTCGAGCTCAGTTCACAGAGAAGACTGAATCCCTCAGTAAGGAGAACATTGAATTGGAGAGGAAACTGGCTGCTGCAGAGGTGGATGTGAAGCTGGTCCGGGAGTCACTGAAGGAAACTGTGCAGAAACATGCAGAGGAGTTAAAGAAACAGGAAGAAAGGGTATGATCCCATTGCTCTAGAGATGGGAAGGTGTGCTTTCTTTGAGAGGCTAAGAGTCAGTGTAGTGCTGAGATGTACCTTTGCTATGGCAGTCTGTAATTGCAGGTATTTTCTGATCTCTTTGTAGAGTACTTTGGTTTATAAGCAAAAGCCCTTTGTCCTGCAGTTAGAAGCATTTCAGTACCTCTTTTAACTAAAAAAGCTTGTCTTTAGCTAAATGAGCAGAAATGCTGCTGAGGTAAGGTGATCTTGTCTTTTGGTTTTGAGTTCTGTGCAAAAAGCTAAGTCAGTGGGCTTACAAAAGACTGAAGAGTAGATGAGAAATTATATAAACTAAACTCGTCTATAACTGTGCCTGCAGGTAAAGGGAAGAGACAAACACATTAGTAACCTTAAAAAGAAATGCCAGAGGGAATCTGAACAGAGCAGAGAGAGACAGCAGAGAATTGAGACCCTGGAACGATACCTGGCTGATCTACCCACTCTTGAAGAGCACCAGAAACAGAGTCAGAAGGTAAAAATTCCCCTGAGTTGTGAGGATGGCTCTTCACATACTTGCTGAGGTGACTTTTCTACAGCTGCAGCTACTCCTGTTTTTTGCAGCTGAAGGAATCTGAACTGAAGAGCACTGCTCTGCAGGAAACAGTGCTGGCACTGGAAGCAGAGCTTGGAGATGTCCAGGCTGCTTTCAGGGAGCAAAAGATGCAGCTGGAAACCCAAAAACAAAAGGAGATGGAGCTTCTTTCCACTGTGCGCAGGTAAGAGTGAGGAGGATTAGAATAAACTTCATCTTGGCACTGTTTTCACTGCTGTACAAGAACAGTGATGCTTCAGCACAGCCACTGCCCCACCTGTCAGAACCACATCACTGTGGATTTGTGATGACTGAGTGCTGGCCAAAACACCATGTTCAAATTCTGCCTGCCAACAGTGGAGGGTTGGGAGCAAAACCACATGGCTGGAAAAAGGGGCCCCTATTTTGTCACCTGGGATTGTCTGTGTCCTCAGCTGGGTTTGTTATCTCTCTCAGCTGTAACTCCTTGCAAAATGGACCTGCTTAACCTGCAGCCATTGTGCCTGCAAATGGGCTGATCGCACAGGTAGGGCTGTGTCCAGGGACAGGAACTCCTTCCAGCACAGGGCTGGCAGTTTGTGAGCTGGGATGCAAATAGGGCAGCACTGACATCTGATATGAAAATAATTTCCCTCCTCATATTGTTTCCCTCCTTGAAGTGAGGGGAACACCCTAAATAAAGCTGTTTTTTTTCCCATGGTGTTCTGCTAACCTCAGCTTGCAGGATAAGTTGCAGCAGTGTGTAAAGAATGCAGACAGAGGACACCCTGCCCAGGATGGGGAGAGACAGAAAATGGAACATGACTCTCTGAAGAAAGAATGCGACTGCCTCAGGAAGGTAAGGGGCTGTCCCAGTCAGGAATAACACATTTTTCCTTCCACTGAGTCATGCCAGGCACTCAAATGAAATCAGGGACTTCTGCAGTTACAGTACTACTGAAGCAGCAGTTCCTGGAACTGCAAACTGTGGGGGTTCTTAAAGCTGTTTTTGGTGTGATAACCACATGCTCCTACAGTAACGCTGGGGAGAAGTTGCAGAATGCAGAAAAGGGGAGAGGAAAACCACAAGAATATGAGGTCTCTGGTCTGTTTTTGGCTGATATGTCTAATGGTGCCTTTTATCAGGGAATCTGAGTCCAGTCCTAACAGCAGCAGTGATTAAAGCAGCAAATGGACAGGAAAGGGAGAGGGGATGCTGTTCTACTGAAGGAGAAATCCTGGTGGCACTGCTGGATCTGTGTGGCCAGTTCTGATGCCTCTGCTTTTGATTCCAGATCGTGGACAAAAAGCAGAAGAAGATGGAACAGTTATCCTTGCAAGTAAAGGTGAGAGATCCTGGGAGGGACCTGGAACTGGAGAATCTGCTGTGAAATGAGTTAGACTTGATGTGTTCCTGTGTCTCTTGCAGAACCTGGAAGAACAAGTGGCTCAGGAAGAGGGCACAAGCCAAGCTCTGAAAGAGGAGGCGATGAGAAGGGAAAATGCACTGCAGCAGCTCCGGGCTGCTGTGAAAGAGGTCAGGGACTGTTTGGGGTGCCTGAACATAGCACTGAATGAACAGTGGATTGTCCTTCAGCAAGGCCCGCCCTGAATTTGGAGTCAGCAGCACATCTGCTAGTCAGCTGTCCTGTCAGGGCTCTGACAGGAGCTCTCCTGCTTAAAGGCAGGAGGAAAAAGGCAGTTTCTGCCTCGGGAACTTCAGCTGGGGCTCGGGGTGTGGTGGAGGAGGCTGAGCTTGCCAGCTGGGGGCAGCAGGGCTGCAAGCAGGAGTCCAACCTCGAGTTGGCTCTCAAGCATAATGAAAGCCAAGCACAGCAGCAGCCCTTGAGGGAAGGGATGGACAGTGTTGGGGTGCACGATCTTCTGGAAGCTTATTTTGCTGCATCCTGCCTCAGCAGGCAGGGTGCAGTGACCCGGGGTGCTTCCTATCTGAGCCAGGAGAGCTGAATGCTCGCCCAGTGTGGGACTGACACTCATCTGGGGTGCTGGATGTAAACCAGCTCCTGCCCTCAGTGCTCCCATCACGGAGCAGTTACATTGAGATGCTTTAAGTGTGGTGGTTCTGTACCAAGTGCCCACTAAAGGGCTGTGTCCATGTGTCCAGCTCTCTGTGCAGAACCAGGATCTGATCGAGAAGAACCTGACGCTTCAGGAGCGGCTCCGTCAGGCCGAGCTGACAGCCCAGCCCCTGCCTGCTGACACAGCCCGCCTCACCCAGGAGCTGCATGGAGAGCTGGCCATCTGTCTGCAGGATCTGCAGTCTGTCTACAGCATTGTCACTCAGAGGGCTCAGGGCAAGGACCCCAACCTCTCTCTGCTCCTGGGCATTCACTGTAAGTACAGAGTGATGGCAGAGCAAACCTTTCCACTCCTGTGCTGTGGCAGAATTAAATAACTCACATGTAGCATGGGACTGTCTCTCTGGGTTTCTGAACCCTCCCCTTATGCTTATCTCGCTCTAAAGGTGAATGCTGTAATAACTGAATGTTAAGTAGGACCTCCTTTGCAAAACATGCATTGGTTTTTCTGGCTGACTTGCAAATGTGTGTGATCCTTGGTCAGAATTGTATGTGAGGAAACTCCCTTCTCTGACTCCACAGCTGTGCAACACCCTGTGAAGGAGAAGGAAGACTTGCTGAGCCCTGGTGGACTTGCAAAGAAAGTGGTGGAGGTAAAACAGCTTCACAAAGAGGTGGAGGAGTTAAGGACTGCGATATCTGACAGATATGCTCAGGATATGGGAGACAACTGCATCACCCAGTAAAGAACACTCCCCAAAGTAAGACAAGAAATGAAGACTTGAACCCCTCAGGAGTCTTGAGCTCCTACAACCTTAAACCTATTCAGCACTTTACCATCCCTCTGCTCGGGTACAAGATGTGTGACTTATCTGATCCATGAGGGATCAGGGGGTTTGTTGCCAGAAGTGTTCAGCTGCTGACTGGCTGACTGGAATCATTCAGGGCTTCGGTGTCGGGCTGTGCAGTAGCTTTGATCTTGTGGAATGTGTTTTATGCTGTGTTTGCTGGAGCTGGTGTGATCTCTGATGCTGGGAGATGAATTCTGGCTTGCCTTCCAGGCATGTCAAATGCTGAACATGCAAATGTGACAGTTAAAATCATCACTAAAAGGAAATACATGCCCTGGTGTTCCTGATAACTTCCCTGTGCAGGTCCTGTGTGACTAGTGAGACCAGAGGATTATTGGAGTGTTCAGAGGATATCTGGATTTTGTAGGCAGGCAGGTGTGCCAGTTTTAATGCTGGTGTTTACACTGAGGTGCTACTGGCTTGGATTTACGGAGCAGGACCTGCTTTCCTCAGGTAAATGCAACTAGAGTCTTTCAATAGCCAGCATGAGTTGGAAATTAAAGCAACACTAAAAGACTCTGGAAACACTCCCCCTGGGCGCTGTTACCCCAGAAGCCTTAAGCCTTTTGCCCCCCAAAATAGCACTGGACGTTGGGCATAATTGAGACTGCAGAGGAAGTGGGTTGATGCTGAAGTGCCTTAATGTGCTGGAGAAACCCTCTGTCCCCACTCTGCTTTGTGCCTAATGCATCTGCTGGCAGATGAGGAGCTGCTGTTCTGTCTCACAGCCTTTTAGAGTCATCACAAACAATCCTGGGGAGCCCCAAATGTCTGTGGCCCTTGCCAGAGCTTCTGAGAGCCTCTGTGCCCCTGGGGACACTGCTCTGGCTTGTCTCTCTGCTGCTTGATTGGGAGAAAGCCATGCTGCTCCTAATATGGAGGGATGGCACAGAGAGCTCTTCCTGCAAGGCAGTGGCCACTCAGGCTTTGTTGTAGCCCTGCCCCTCATTCCCTGCTCCTCTGCAAGTAATGGGATTTCTGAATAAATTGGTGTGGGGTGAGTTTCACTGCACCCCAGGTTCATTTCACTAACCCCCCTTAACCTTAGTGATGACTTTACTGAGTCCTTGTTTGTGACAACGCTGTGGTGCAGAGCGTGGAACTTTGTTGGTTTTCAGCTTGACTTAAGAACAAATTATTAAGCTCTAATGGGGAAAAGTTCTTGGAAGCTTGTGCTGTTTGGTTGGTCTTGGTTCATGTTGGGGCTGCAAGCCCTGGGTTTGGCAGAAATGCTTTTTCTGTTTTTGTTTTGTGTTAAAATTTAAGACCAAATATGTTTTGTTTTTAGTGTTTGGCCATCATGGGTGATGTTGGCAAGGAATTGGTTGGTTTGTCCTGAGCTGCTCTCCCTGTATCTGGTGTGTCTGTCCCCAGGCTGCTGGTGCCATGTACTGAGTTGAAACACATTTCCAAGGCTGTTTCTGGAAGTCATTTATCCCGACTGCTGGGAGCTCTGCTGTCTCCTGCAGGTTCTCAGGGTGCTGTTGAGCACCATCCCCTTCCCCCCTTTGCTTTGGGGTGCAGGATCTAGTTCTCAGATGCTGTGTGGGGACATGTTTGCCCTCTGCCCCTGCAGAGCTGGCTGTGAGATGAGTTTGTGGCAGAAACCACCTCGGCTGATGCTTGGAGCATCATCCATGGCCATGTGCCAGCAGATGAGCTGCCCAGGTTGAGTGTTCCCCTCCATGGGGACGTGTCCCCTCGCCATCCTCCTGTACAGCTGAGCCCATTTGGCTAAGAGGGTGATCCATGTGCCCTTTGCTGCTCCTGCAGGTGGAATTTTGGGCCCTTAATTACTGAACACCCCAGGCCAGGGGGGCAGGATGGTGTTCCCTCCCTGCCCCACCTTCCATCCCCTCATACCCCTCGGTCCCGTTGGGCTCAGTGTGTTTGTACCAGCCTGTGTCTTGCTGCCTGTTTGTACTGAGTATTTTGACTATAAAATAAAGCTGCTCTA
Organism: Xenops minutus; assembly: GCA_035221455.1. Classification (NCBI taxonomy): domain Eukaryota; kingdom Metazoa; phylum Chordata; class Aves; order Passeriformes; family Furnariidae; genus Xenops; species Xenops minutus. Next base: position 5,522,104 of record JAWWEE010000058.1, read on the forward strand.
ACCCACTCCTGCCAGGCTGTACGGCGTGGGGAGGGGACGAGCTCCCCGGGCCGGTGCAGGGGCCGGTGCTCCATGCCCGGTGCTGGCAGCAGCTCCTGGGAACTGGTGTTGGTATCTGTGCCCGGTGGTGGCTCCCTGGGGCTCATGTAGGGGCTGGTGCCCCGTGCCCGATGCTGGCAGTGGCTCTGGGGGGCAGTGCCGGTAGGGGCAGTGGGTTCCCCGTTCCCGGTGCCCGTTCCCTATTCCCGGTAGGAGCGGTGGGCTCCCCGTTCCCATTCCCGGTGCCCGGTAGGGGCTGTGGGTTCTCCATTCCCGTTCCCCATTCCCCGTAGGGACTGTGGGCTCCCCGTTCCCGATGCCTGGTAGGGATGGTGGATTCTCCATTCTCGGTGCCCTGTAGGGGCTGTGGGTTCTCCATTCCCGTTCTCTGTGCCCGGTAGGGGCGGTGGGTTCCTCGTTCCCTATTCCCGGTGCCCGGTAGGGGCGGTGGGTTCCTCGTTCCCTATTCCCGGTGCCCAGTAGGGGCGATGGGTTCTCCATTCCCGTGCCCGGTAGGGGCGGTGGATTCATCGTTCCCAGTAGGGGCGGTGGGTTCCTCGTTCCCCATTCCCGGTGCCGGGTAGGCACGGTGGGTTCTCCATTCCCGTTCCCCGTGCCCGGTAGGGGCGGTGGCTCCCGTTCCCATCCCCGATCCCGCATGCCCGTGCCCGCCGGCCCCATTGGGCCCCGCAGTCACATGCCGGGCGGTGGCGGGGCCGCCCGCTCCTCCTTCCCTCCCTGCCTCCCTCCCTCGGTCCGCCCAGCCCAGCCGAGCCAAGCCGAGCCTCCCTCGGCCGTGCTGAGCGCAGGGAGCGGCCGCGATCGCACCATGAGCACCCTCAAGGTCTACAGCACCTCGGTGACCGGCTCCCGGGAGGTGAGCGCTGCGCCGGGCAGGGGTGGGTGCCCCGGGGCCCCTCTTACCAGGCATGGGCGTCTCTCTTCCGTGGGGCTCCCCCCGCCCCGCCCTATCCCAGGTGTATCCCCTGCGCTCGCTGCACCGGCCTCTTCGTCCCCCAAGCCCGTCCCTCCGTGCTGGGTGTGCCCCCCAACGCAGGGCCGAGGTGGGGTCTGCACTGCTGTGCTTAGCGTGGCTGGCAGGCTGGGCTGTGTACCCACCCTCCGGGCTCCTCTCCATCTCTCCATAACCTGCCTTTCCCAACCGGATTCCAGATAAAATCCCAACAGAGCGAAGTCACCAGAATCCTTGATGGTAAGAACATCAAGTACGAGCTGGTGGATATCTCCCAGGACAACGCTCTCCGGGAGGAGATGAGGGCAAAGGCAGGCAACCCCAAAGCCATCCCACCCCAGATCGTCAATGGAGACCAGTACTGTGGGGTAAGGCTCCTGCTCTGAGCTGGGGGTCAGCACCGTGAGGGTGGGTGGTGGGTGACAGTCCTGTCCCCTTGGTTTTGCTACAAAGGGTGTCAAGACACCTTGTATTTCTCATGAGAACACGGCCAAGGTGCTGCCAGGGTTCATGGCCGTTTGGGGAGGGGTGGCTTGGGAAAAGGGGGATCTGGGCAGGGGGTCTTTGGGTGACCGTGGGTGGTGGGGCTGCACTCTGTGGGGTTGTCCCTGCTTTGCTCTGTCATCCTTGGCACGACCAGCTGGTACCTGTGCAGTGAACCAGTTTGTGCCGTGTTCTCAGGGGACCCTCTTGCCTTGTAAGAGACCGTGTGGCTTTTCCCTGCAGGATTACGAGCTCTTTGTGGAAGCAGTGGAGCAAAACACTCTGCAGGAGTTCCTGAAGCTGGCCTGAGTCCCAGCTCCTCTCCCTTCCTGGACTCTACCTGCATTCCTGAGCACCCTCATCTCCGACCACCTTCACTTCCAAGGTTGTCAGTGCTGTCCTGGCACCACAACCTGTATCCCAGCACAGGGAAACCCATGACCAAAACTCATTGCAGCTGCCTCCGACTCCCTCCTGCCTAACCCCAATATCATCTCAGAGGGATCCAAAGAAAGTCTGACGCTCGCTGCTCATGGCCTGTGAGCAAAGCTGGGCCTGGCTCACTGCAGCTTCCAGTGCCTCTGTAAACAGCAAAGCCTCTGTGGGGCTGTGTGAAGTGTGGCCAGCCATCAGCCCCCTCCCCTGCCTCGGGAGGGAAGGGCTTAGGGCTGCATGTTGCTTCCCACTTCTCCTAATTGCTGTTAAAATTGTACATTCTGCTGCCTCACTTCCTTTCTTTTTTTTTTTCCCCTTTCCCTTTTTCCCCTCCTTTTTCATCTCAATTGTAGACATAATGGCAACTAAGTTTTTTGGGGTTTTTTTTGTTTGTCTTAATTTAATGCAAAAATACTGCACAGAGTTGGGGTCTGACCACCCACCATGGAGGAGCTGGGAGCTAAGGCTGCCTGGGGGGATGGATGGGGCTGGAAGTGGGATCTGTGCTGCTCCGTCCGCCCTCTGCTGTGAGCAGGGCTCCCTCGTGAGCATTAATGGCTCAGGGCTGCCCCAGACCAGCTGATGCTCCAGCTGTCTGATCTTTCCTCTTTGAGTTGGCTTTTTTGCAATCCTGGACCAAGTGCATTTTGTTTTCCTGCCAAAAAGCAAGTTTATAACCAGTGTTGTCTTCCGAAATGCTATTAAATGTTACTGTACCTTTCATTTCAGCACTCCTGTGTTTCTTTTAAATCTGGTTTTATTTTGACTACAGGTTAAACATCACCCTACGTAATGATTCTGAGTCATTTCCAGCTCAGAGGAGCAGTTGTACTCGCTGCTGCAGCCTGACAAAGATCTTAACACCTTAGATTGCTGCTGCTAATCAAAGGCTCACAGGACTTGTCTGAATGTCCCACGGCGTGGTAGTGACAGGTTCCTCACTCGAGCATTCCTCTCCTCTGCGTGGTGAGAGCAACAGCCCAGGGCAGGGACAGCTTCAGCCAGACACGTGAGCAAAAAACAAACCCCTGGCACAAAGATTACCTGGCTGGTTGTAGACCAGGAGGCAGAGGGGTGTGATGGAAAAGGCTGCTCCTGGAGCTACTACAGGTGGGAAAAGGAGGAAGCTGAGTGAGAGCTGTGTGGGTTGAGTCACCGGTCACGGGAAGCCTGTGGAAAGCAGCTGGTTTGCTTCCTGTATTTGAGTTGTGCAGGGTCCAGCTCGGGCTGGAGGGGACTGGGAAGAGCTCTGGGCACCCTGAGTTTCCGCAGTAACTGTGCCTCTGGAATCTAAAGGAAGTGGAAGCTGCAACAGGAATAAAGGGTTTCATTGGGAGCCTTTAATGAGGGCTGGGTCTGCTCAAAGGGAACCTGCCAGAAGGCACTGCCTCGAAGGAGTGGGAGTGTTGTCAGCTGGGAGTCAAGTGGGAGCTTGTCACAGCTGGAATGGGAGGAATGTGCTGGGGAAGGGGAAAGGGCCTGCAAAGTGCAGCACCAGCCCACGGAGAGGGAGGAAGATGCTTTATTCAGGGCTCGGCAGAGAAGGCGCGGAGGGATTATGCTCTTCTCCAATGACACGGTGTCCTGTTGCAGCATCCAGCTCCCGGCAGCAGGAGGAGGGAGGGAGGGAAGGAGGGCGGGTAAGTGCAGGCAGGCTGGAGCCTGGGCCCCGCTGGAGCTGGGGGCTGTCCAAGGGAAGGAGTTGTGCACGTACAGGAAACCCAGCAGCAGAATCTCCCGGCTGAGTGGAGTCTGGCTCAGTCCCAGCGTTGCAAGAGCTCGAGGCCTTCAGGTTTAGCTTCACCAGGGACCGTAGAACTGGGCCTGTTTCTCCCCTGGTGTCAGTGCAATTGAAATCTGTGGGGAGCAGCTGTGTGTGGAAAGCAACCTGCCCCTGGCTGTGTGTCTGTCCTGCTACAGAGTTCTCAAGCCCAGCCAAGCATCTGCCCAGCACCAGCATGAAGCTGGATGGCTCCCAGGCAGGGGTCAGCCTGTGGGACCCTCCACAGAGATGAGGGACCAGGCCTGGACCCCATATGTGAGCTGATGGAAGCTCCTTGTGTTGGGAACCCACCTGTCCTAGGGAATAGCACCCACTGTAAGGCAGCAGGAGTGTGCCTGGCACCCTCTGCCGAAAGGGAGAGCCCAAACCACTGCTCCAAGTTCTTCTCCATCCCAGGTAATGGCACAATGAAACTAAATCTGGAAAGAAAACCTCTTCCCTGCCAAGGCAGGTTATCACAGGTAACAACAGTGAGAGGCAGCTCCTTCTCCTTGCAGAACTTGGGGTGAGGAGCTGTTAGTGTTTGCAGCCCAGTCCCTCTTGCTGGGAGGGGTCTTTTCTCCTCAGCAGCAGGGAGGCATTGGGGATCAGCCCACATTCCTGCAGGCTCCTGGAGTTGTCCGTGTGCACCCTCTGGGGAAAGGTACTGATGATCTCATACGAGTCCGAGTCTCCACCCCTAGGAAAGAACAGCACAATCTTTCCTACTCGCAGGATCCCCCAAGGTTTTGCTAAGATGCTCTGGCTGATCCAGCTGTGGTTATGCAAGAGCAGAAAAAAGGGCTTCCAGCCCTTTGCAGACAGCCAGGCACAGAGCAGCTGTTCCAGCTGCACAGCTGCAGTGGGAAGGAGGCTCATGCATCCCAACAGCACTGAGCTCATCCTGGGCTCAGACCAAGGCCAGGGCCTTGGCCTGTGACAGGAGTGGGAAGAGGGGAAAGCAAAAGGGGGCTGTCAGCCATCTGGAACTGTTCCCAAAGGGCTGTGTGAGCCCTTGGACAGCATTAAATGGGTCAGGATATTGAGATGGCTGAGCAAAGGGGTGTTGATCCAGCAGCCAAGCAAAGGCTGTAGCTCAGCTTCCAGGCTGCATCAGTACCTTGGGAATGATGGCACTAGTCCTGTGAGTGCTGCTGAGCAAAGGTAGTGGTGGCCTGGGTTGGATGGCAATTTTGGGAGGACAGGTGTCTGGGCCAGCTTTTTGGCAAAGATAGGCGTGAAATGCTCTATGTGGGACCCTGACAGTGCTGCCTGGGGAGCGTCTGGTGAGGGAGCTGAAGGGGCAGTGGGCTGGGGCTGTGACCCAGCTCAGGCTGATGTTTGAAGATGTAGGCCTTCAGCAGCCACCAAGAACCCTTCCCTGGGGCCCTGCAGAGCCAGAAAGGAGGGAAGGAAGTCCTGGGCAAACCTGATGTGGGTGAGGTGCTGGCGCAGGTCCCCGATGGTGTCAGTGAACAGCATCTTCACAATGTGTGTGTGCTCCCCACTCTCAGATTTGACACGGAGAGTGCAGACACCAGGGCCAGGAGCTTCAGCCTCTTCAGTTGTCTCCACCCTGGTTAGAAAATCCTGTCAGCTGAGGAGTGAGTTCCACTCCAGGGGCAGAACCCACAGGGATGCTGGTGTGGTCTGAACACAGGAGAAGAGTTTCACATTTGGGAATGTTCTAGACGTGAATGAGGCCCTATCTGACTGCAGGAAACAGACCAACCCACTGCCTAAACTGCTGCTTTGCTTTCCCTGCCTGAAGGTGCCTTAAAGAGGGTTGTTGACCTTTTTTAGCTTTTTCATTTTAAATCAGGACTGTCTGGTAAGTACTTCGCCCTACTTCTTTGATTAAAAATAATCTGCTTGGGGTTTTTTTCATCAGCTATTTGGGTCTTGGCTTGCCAGAGGACTGATTGGAAAAGTGCTGTTAGTGAGACCTCCCACTTGGGCATCAGTTTCTTGGAGGGATTCTCCCACTTAACATGACTCCAAACAGCTTCTTCAATGGTTTCAAACTCTCAGGCCATGGCTTGTTGGGAAAACTATTTCACAGAAATAAGTGACATTTTGAACAACAGAAACTCTTTGTTAGAGATGCAAAACGTGGCAGGCTTGCCATGAAGAATTCAGTGGTCTTCCCAAGGGAGCAAACATGGCCTTTTCTCTGATTATTTCTAAGGTCTTAAAAGAGGAAAGTCTATTTACTTCCTGAACCCCCTGAAATAAACCTACAGTGATGAAATAGGAGGTAGGGGAGATCCTGACAGGGCAGGGGTTGGGGGGCTGTACCTGCACCTCTCCAGGTCAGCCAGCCTGGGTGTCTCCACCGGGGTCTCTTTGCTGCTCTGCACCCCATCAGAGCCCTGAAACCAAACCAGGTGTGTGTTACCACTGCATGGAGAGCAGCCAGTGCCAGGACAGCCCAGAGGCAGGTGCCCAAGTGCCACGTGTGCTCCTGTGGAGCCTCTCTGGAAGGAGGAGACTATAGGGAGCTGAGAGGCAAAAGGAGGGGGTGCTGGTGCTGTGCAGGGTGCTGAGCCCAGGGAATCCCTGCTGGCCCCCTCCTGTGGGTATCTGGGGGTCCACTCATACCTGCTGTGCTGCTCCAGCTGAGCCTTGGACACCAACCACTCCATGTTTCAGGGGCTTGGAATTCCCCTTGGGAAACTGCTCCGATGAGGGTTTGGGACCTGCCAGAAGAGAGGGGAGATGTGTCTGTGTGTGTGACCTTCTTGACAGACATTTTGCCCCCAGAACAGGCTGATGTGGTGAAAGGAGAGAGCACAGTGCCGACAGGGAGAGCTCTCACCACCCCTAGTGAGGCTGAGACTTGCTTTCGGGTTCCTCCCTTGAAGTTTGTTCCACTTTCTGGCCCACTAAATGTTTGATTGTCAACATCAACAGTGAGAACAGCACAGCCTGTTCAGCACAGCTGGGATGCACAGAAACCTGGATAGCTCTGCTGGGAGAAACTGACACTATCACCATTTTCATAGACTTGGCCAATTTTTCACCTATGAGGGTGTATTTGTTGGTGTCCATTCCTTTTGGGATAAAGGGAATACTTAGCAGAGCTTCTGTTTGGGAATAGCCCTGAGATGAATGAGCAAGCAGTTCAGTTGTATGTAACCAGGCAGTTGTTGCTGATGGGAGATGCACATGGGTTATTTAGTGATGCACACACAGACCCACTGGTTTCTATCTCTGACTGACTGAGTCTGACTTCCCAGCCCTGACAGGTATTGCTTATGCAGACTGTGAGAGTCTAGAAGCAAAATGAGAAATCTGTGGCCTGACCTCATGTCCCACAGTCTGTTATGAAAGTCTGAAGAGACACTGTCCCATATTCAGCACAGTTAAGAGTGGTGTGGCTTGAAGGTATCTGTTTATGGGATGAGCCTGTAGGAGAACAGAGGGTTGTTTGCCCTCCCTCAGCCTTTGATGGTGGTGAAGGTAGAAGGAGCTTGGCCTTTCAGAAAAGCACAGGGCAGGTATGTTTTTTGGAAATGTGCTGCATTTCTGGTCTTTTACTTGGCAGGTCTCATTCTTTAATTAAACATGAGAGGACACTGTGTGTGCTGCCTGCCTCCCAGTTCCTGAAGCAACACCAGGCCCTGACCCAGAAGTGTTGCCTTCCTTGCTGAGACCCCTCCTGCCTGCTGTGCTGTTCTGGTAAGGTTTAGAAATTCTCCTCTTTGGAAATTAGCTGCATTTTGAGGCAGGTTTAAGATTTTACCTGGGATCTCGGTGGTTTCCTGCACTTGGTTTGATTCTGAATGACCAACCATTTGGCCATGGCCAGGAAAACTCCCTGAAAGGTCTCCCTCCTGAAATACCACGTCCCTTCTGTCAGTGACCTGTTGAATTAAGTCCAACTGCCATAAGCAAATCTGACTATTGCACAAGCTTCTCTTGTTGCGGCAGAGCACAATAAACCACAGCAATGACAACTAGCAGTTGTAAACCCCAAATGAAACCAATGATGCACAGGTTAAAAAGAACTTCATCCCCAAGAGCTTTGCACAATCCTCCTTCCATGTGACTTTCTAACTTCCACAGCTCCTAGCTCACTCCAGCTGGACTGACCTTGTCTTGCCCCTGCAGTTGTGCCCTGGTTTCTTTGTGGCAGTGGGTAGGTCCAGCCTCTGGTTGTTCCTGCTTACGTGTCAGATGCACTTCAAAGCCCTAGATTCGAGTCCTCTGAGGCTTTCTGCCTGCAAATATGGCCTTGGCGTTTTGCCGTTTCTGAGAAATCAAAAAGTGGGGCCCAAAAGAACGTCAGCTGGCCAAATCCGTTTAGCTTGTGGCAAAATAAACTCCCATGACCTCCTCTTTGAGAGACACTTGTTCAATCTGGTTTTAAAAGCTTTTCCAGGAGATCCATTTGAGAACTCTATTTTTTTTTTCCCAATTTAGTGACACAGCTCTTCAGATGCTGCACGTGCTACTTCTCTTACAGAGCCTGCTGTGCTCTTAGAAGCCTCATTCCAAGCCAAGACTCACTGAGGGAGGGAAATCCTCCAGTGCTGATGCAGAAACACTCACTCACTTCCTCTAACGGCTGTAGCAGGTGTGCTCCCCACGACCCTTTCCTCCACACACCTGCACAGCATCACAAACTTCAAACTCATTTGTTGTGGGGAGCATCCAGCAGATTGATGAAAGAAACCTGAACAGTTTTCTTGGGAAGCAAGAGAGCAATTTCTCCCCAAAAGCTGGGAAAAAGGATTTGGCACTTACCTGAAAAGGGATGCCATTGGGGTAGCGGGGCTGCAGCTCTGAGGGGAAATATCCATCCATGATGTCCTGCAGGCATTGCTGAAACAACATGAGAGCTTGTGGTCACACCACAGACTTTCTGTTTAGCTCAGGACTGATCTTTCTGCTGGGCTGCTCCTATTTGTGGTGTTCTGCCATGCAGAAAAGTCTGCACCAAAGACACAGAATCTCATCTCTAAAAACTACTGCACAAAGACATCCAACTCTTTGAAAGCACTGTGGGAATGCTGGGCTCCTTTTTAGGACTGAGATGAGCTCAGAAGCCTTATTCCCTTGCCTGGGGCTTAGTGAGGGGTGGCAGGATGGCTCTAATTCCTCTGCAGACCTTTCCATACCTGTGTGGATGGGTCCTGGTAGGGCCTGAAGGCTCCGTTGCACATGATGATGCCATTTTTGTACAGGGTCAGAGGGATGGGTTCTGGCTGTCTCAGCCGAGCCCCCTGCAGTGTGTGCTCAATTTGAGAAATGCCTTCTCCAGCCAGCAGGTTCAAATACTTAATGTTCTCCAAGATTAAATCAAAATCAATCTCGTGTTTGGAAACAACTGCTTCACCTGTGGCAGAGGGATCAGAGTTACAGGGGGAGGGGGATGGCAGCAGAACAGCTTTGATGTGTATGAATTCGAGGTGTGTTTGAGCCCTGACATTTTTTTGGCTGTTGTGGTTTGCCTTTCACATGTTTACAGACTGTGGTGCAACACTGCTGCTGTGGTGCCTGCCAGGTCCACGTGGGTGTGTGCTAAACCACAAGGGCAGGGCAGAGGATGCAAACTCACAGGGCTCCACAGTCAGCTTTGCCTTGTTTATCACTTCAGAAGTGCTCTGTTATCCCTGCACAATGCACAGCCAGGAATTTCACTAGTTGGATTAACTAGATTGGATCAATGGATCAGGGCAGGGATGCTAAAGAAGTGTCAGTGCAAACAGCTGCCTGCACCAGGAAGTTGCTCTTGGGGCAGGGGCACTGCAAGGGTGTTTGGGTCCTTGAGGGTGGAAGGGTGAAGCAGTAAAAGGGTTGTGATGGGGCAAAGGAATGAAATCAGATGAGGAAATGAAAATATGCAGGTTGAGGTAATGCCCTTTGTATTTGGTCTTCTGCTTTATTATGATTTGCTAAAGGAGGATGGGGAAATACCCTTAAAAAGGGTCAGTGAGCTGAAACCAAAACTATTTCTACTGATTTCTGTCTGTTTTTCCCCTCCTGCATCTAGGGGTGGGGAAGGCCTAGTTAGCTAATATTTGCATGAAGATTGGGAACACTGGCTCCACAGCCCAAGTATTCTTCCTTTTTTTCCTCTGTTACCACTTCCTAAGAAGTCGTTGCCAAACGTTCTTGGACCCCACACAGCACAGCCAGGTCTCAATTGTACCACTCACGTGGTAGTTGGGAGGAAAGGCAAACAATACTCCCTGATGGAGCCAGACAATGTGGGTAAGTTACTACAACTGCTGTGTACACAAAGCACCTGATTCCGTTTTCCACCCACTTTACGTCAATATTATTAGAGCAATCAAGCTTCAAATGTGCAGGGTATGTGAATTCTGCAGGAAACAGCTGGTGTGAGGTCCTCCCACAGGGCTCAGCCATCATGTTCTCTCCTGAAGAGCTTACAAAATATAGATATATAAAATTAAGCCTGGCTTAGCTCCTGTTAGGTCACCCCATGTCTCTGTCCCTGGGATGGACTGATGGGAAGAACTTGGCACAGGATCACAAATTCTGAATATCTCAGTTCTCTGTCTTGTCTAAGCAGGCAGTGGGAGTTGGGGGAGCTGCTTCAGCCAGGGTGTGCTGGTGCTTTACCTGGCTTCCAGAGGCTCCTTGGCAGCAGTTCCTCTTCATCGCTGAGCAATTCTGCTTCTTCCCGCTGATCCCGTGTCTCTCCAACCCAAATCAGACCGTAGTCATTCAGAAACCGCTGAAAGGGGAAAGTACAAGTCAGTGCTGCAAACCAGAGCTTCAGAAAACTAGAAATGGAAGCCTGAGCCTGCTCAGTTGTGACTGTGAGAAGCAGAAGGGGACGTAGAAGAGGGTTGTCTTGGGGCTCCTTGGCCCAGGCAGACAGAATCACTGGCAGGGCAGTGGTAGCAACTCTACTAGTAGCAGGCAAAAGGGAGTAGGAAAGCATTTGTAGTGATAGTGTAATCTTTCAAGACTGTAGGAGCTACAAAGAATATTTCTACAGTCCTGGAAATCAAAATGAAGAGACTTGTAGGAGGCACAGATGTTTGTGTATCAAAAAACCTCCTTCTGCCCTGTTGCTCCCATCCAACCTGCTCTTTCTTTCCGGAATGAGGGGAGGAGTTGTGATGATCAAAGTGACAGCTTGAAAAAGGCCAAACGGCCTGGGACTGCAATGATCTCAAACTGAAGGTGCAGATGGCTGAGGGTGAGTGAAGCAGGTGTCTCACCTCCATCTCAGAGACCTGGGACTGCAGGTGAAGGCACCTCACTTGCAGTTCTTCTAGGGTGGATGAGTCAGGAGCATCTGAAAAAGAAGAGCTGAGGTTTCTGTGTACAGCCTCAAAGAAGAGCCTGTAGATAACCCGTGTCACACAGCACAGACCCCCAGCAGCACCTGGGGTGCTGCACTGTAAGTGAACTCAAGCCCCTGTGAGAGAGGAGCTTTGTATGCTGGACCCTGACAATTCAGCCTGCAGTCGTTTGACAAGGATCTGACAGACTCAGATAGTTGTGAACAACACTGGTGGAAGTTTTATGCTGCAGGAAGCTGATGTTGAGTGGTGCTGTTGCCAATTATGCAAGGAAAATTGCTTGGCTTCCTCAGCCCATTATAAAAATGAGCAGGTGTCCACTAAAGCTAGGTTCAGAAATCTTAGCTGAGTGACAGCACAAGGCATGGTGAGGCACAAATCTCAAGTCTGTGGTTTGACAGATACAGTTGTGTTTTGTACTCAGGAAATGAAGAATTTAACACAGTTCTGCACTAACAAGGTAGTCCAGCCATGGTAGGAAGCAGGGGTGGGCTCAGCAGGAGAGCTGCTGGATTCCAAGGAACAGAATAGGGGAAAAGACCTTCAGTGACTCACTCAAAGCTGGGTTCAATTTAGAGTTAGGCTGCCTTGAAGGACGAGTGGACCTGTTGGAGGCTCCAAGTAGATTTTTGGTTTCTCTCAACTGCAGCAGTTTTCCTGCCTCTTTGAACTCTGCAGTATTTACTGCTCTTTTTTTTTCTAGTCATCCTTGGATGTCTGTGTAGTTGGTTTACACTCATGGAAACTTAATAACCCATAGGTAATAGGCCAGGAAATGACAATTTGCACTGCACCAGAAAAAGCTGAGTAACAATGTGAGTCGAAGTGCAGATCTGCTCTAGGAAATGGTACCAGTGGAGCTGGTACCTCTCACCAAAGAGGCTCCTGGGCTTTGGAGCCAAGGACAGCTCAGGGAGGACCTCTGTAGCTCTCCCAGAAGTGCTAAAGTTAGATCAGTTTTTACCTTCTCCTTCCTGAAGAGTCTTTATCTTCAACTCGAGTTCAGCAATCCTCCTGTCCTGGAGGGACAGAACAAATAATGACCTCACTTAGTTCCTGGGCCTCAGGACCTCGAGGCACAGTTGGCACAATTAGTCCTGGCTGGGTGAGCCTGGTGCACGTGCTCTCACCCCACTCAGAGACAGGAAAAATAAGGGTCAGAAGGGCTGAATCACCTCACAAATACCTTAATTAGACTCAAGTGAGGGGTGGGATAAATACAGAACTCCAGGAATAGGTAGCCTGTCTCCAAGTCCTCCATCTGCACGAGAGCTGTGGGCACACACAGGCTCCTGTACTTCCTGCTGAGGCGCTGATCTAGAAACTAAACCAGCATCTCTGCAGCCACTTCTTCAAAAATAAATATCCTGTAATGTTTTGTTTTATTCTAAGCTATTAAAGGGTATTTATTCTATTCAGTAATGCAGAGAGGTCTGCTCCAGGATGACTCTGCTGCGTGAGCATCTGCTGTTTCAGAAAGCAAAAGGAAAGAAAAAATAAAAGGCCCTGAAGCCCAAGAGCTGCTGGTATTAGTGGCAGGGTGCTGGGAGTCACTGTTGTAAGAAGTGAAAGCAGGAACTTTCCCCTCTCCCACACCAAGGCCTGATCCAATTGCTCTGTTGCTTTGCAAAGGCTCATTTGGCCACAGATTAACTTTTTTTTAGCCCAAACAAGGTCTGAGCAGGTGAAACTGCTGTGGCTTCAACCATCAAAGCAAGACACAAAGCAGGCCCAGCAAAGGGCTGATTTTTACCTTCAGCTGGATTTCTTGTGCTTGTTTCTTTACTTTTTGTTCCAACAGAGAGATTTCTTGCATCATGGAGGACGTGAGCTCCGTGTTGGTGTGAGCTGCACCTGGAAGCACAAATACCTGTTATCTCTCTGAAAGGAGGGGTACATGGGGCCCCACACCAGAATTCCTGTTCTACCACAGCAGGGAGGATAAGGGTACTTTTTGGGGGTAGGGAGATGGCTGTCTCACCAACAGCACATTGTGATGTGAGAGGGGAACCACAGGAATTGGCCTGGAGTGTCACTGAGAAACTCTGATGGTCCTAGAAACCCCTAATAACTGAGGGACTTTACCCTCCATGTTCTCTTTCAGTGTTGTCCCCTGGAGCAGGAGGGAAGGCTGCCTTGCACTGGATTCCTGGTCCTAGGAGCCAGCCTGGCATCTTCTGACAAGGGGCACAGAGAGCATGAAAGGAAGAAAACAGGTCAGTGTTTGGATCCAACTTCTCCAAAAGCAGGGGAAGAAATATCAGGGCTGTGCTGAGGGAAAGCAGGTGGCTTGGTCATTCAACCCCATAGGTATTCCCAAATTAATGAGTGTGTGGGCACTCATTAGGAGTCAGGATCATGGGAGGGTACAATCCCAGCAGCTGGAAGAGTGATCACAAAGTAGAGCTTGCAGAAGCAGACCACAAAGCTGGCACAGAGAGGCAGAAAGTGGTAAAACTGAATTATTTTAACAAAAAAAGCACAACGCTGTGGGATTAACAGAAGCAGCAAAATTTACTGGGAGTGAAATGTGAGGTTTTGCTCTAAAACCTAATAGGGAGGAAGTGACCTAAAATGGAACTGTAAAAATAAATGACATTCTGCTGTGCTCTGCTGGTTGAGGATGTGGAAGCCTGTTGTTTCTTATGTGATTTTGGACACTTGTAGGAGAGAGAGAGAAGGGAGAGAGCTACAAGCATTGCAAAATGGGATGGTAAGAACAGCCTAACCTGTGAAGGCAACAAACTTGGACAGCTCTGTCCATTTTGAAAATGAGGGGATAATATATAAATATAAAACACATGTTCATTAACTTTGGGGGGGTTGCTTGATAGGTGATTTCTTTTTTGAATATAATTGTAATGTCCAAAAAAGCCCATACTGTACATTTTTCTCACCAGCCCATCATCCCAGCCCACACACCGGGCAGAGTGGGCTGTTTGAGGGACTTCAGGCAAAAAAAGGGGCTCTAAATAAGGGGGCACCTCCTTGGGGGAGGTGACTGGGGGGGCACTTGAGGGGGCCCGACGGGGGTGGCACCGCCGGGGACACCCAGGGTGTGCTGGGACGGAACTCCGTGTGCTGGGGAACCTCTGGGGGGGATCCCTGGGGCTTTGAGGGGGTCCCCGAACCTCTGGGGGGTCCCCGCGCTGCCCCCGAGCACTCACCCGCCCGCCGCCATCTTGTTTACAGGCGGTTGCCACGGCGACGCGAGGGGAGGCGCGAAGCGATTGGCTCAGCGCCGGTCACGTGGTGTGCGAGGCAGTCCGAGGGGGACCACAACTCCCAGCATGCACCGCGCGGCGCCCGCCGGGGATGGCACTGGGAATGGGATCGGGATGGGACTGAGAATGGAACCAGGAACGGGATCGGGATGGGACTGGGAATGGGATCAGGAACGGGATCGGGGTTGGGACCGGGAATGGGACTGGGATGAGACCAGGGATGAGACCTGGAATGGGACCGGGGATGGCACTGGGATGAGACCGGGAATGGGATCGGGATGGGACTGGGGTGAGACGGGGATGGCACTGGGATGAGACCGGGAATGGGATCGGGATGGGAGTGGGGTGAGACGGGGATGGCACTGGGATGAGACCGGGAATGGGATCGGGATGAGACTGGGATGAGACCGGGGATGAGACTGGGATGAGACCGGGGATGGGACTGGGATGGGATCGGAAATGGGACTAGGATGGGACTGGGGTTGGGACTGGAAATGGGACTAGGATGGGACTGGGAATGGAACTGGGGATGGGACCGGGAATGGGACGGGGATGAGACCCGCAGTGGGTACCGCTGCCCTCCTCAGCCTCCCCCTGCACATCCTGTGCTTCAGCTCGCAGACAGCAGCCTGTCCCGAGGCACCTCCCGCCGTGCAGCTCCTCCTGGTTCCCTCACCTCTTCCTCCCTGGGCGCTGTTTTCTCACCTGCGCATCCCTGGTGCCCTGCACTCGCTGCCACCCCCAGAGCCTTCCCTGTGCATCCCCCATCCCACCTGCTGCCACCGCTCTGTTCCAAAGAGCAGCGCTGAGCCCGCTGGAGAAGGGCCAATTTTATGCCCTTTTTTGGGCTGTTCACAGACTCGCAGGATGGTTTTTTGGAAGGGACCTCAAAGCCCATCTCATTTCACCCCCCTGCCATGCACAGGGACATCTTCCACCAGAGCAGGTTGCTCCAAGCCCCATCCAACCTGGCCTTGGACACTTTCAGGGAGGTTGGCTGTGCACAAAGAGACTTTCATTTTGAAGCTTCAAGAAGATGCAAAAACAAGCCATGTTTGGTGAGGCTTTGCCACAGAGGAGCCCTCAGCTCTGGGCGGAAGCCAAAACCGATCTCATGGTGATGTTCTCCAGCAGCACAAACCCAGACAGCAGGTGTGTGTGTGCTCAGCACACGGCAGTGGCTTTACTCACTTCAAACCATCTTAAACAACCAGATCCCTCTTGTTTCCTGCTGCAGTTGAGTTGCTGAGGGAGCCCAGAGATGTGCTGTGAGGAAATGGGTATTGTTGGGGTGGAAAGAAGCATTTCACTGATCCCTTGCCTGGATCAGACTACCCTGGGTGGGTGTCACTGAAGTACAGAGGGACACCTTGGCCCCAGCTTCACACGGTGGGGAAGGGGCTTTGTGACATGGTTCAAACATTGCCTGTGGCTTGCAAACCCTCCCAACTGAGCCAGGGAGGGTTTGAACCACTCCTGAGTCCTTTGTGGGTGTGAGGACAGAGAGTCCCCAGGCAGGTGCAGAGCTCAGCCTGAGAATTTCCATACTGGGGTGGCATTTGGAGATGTGGCAGAGTCAGGGGCTTAAAACAGTGGCCAAGACATCCCTTGGAGCTGGCTGTGTGACCATGCCAGGCAATGGGGAGCAGGAGCTGCTCTCATGCCAGGGGATGTGGATGAAAATCTCCAAGGGAACTGAGGCCACAAGGGTGGAGATCCCTGACAGCGGATCTGGCACTTTCTTTCTCGCAGTGCCGTCGACGGATGCGACTTCCCCAAAATGATGTTGGGCAGCCTTTTAGAGAAGGGGGTTGTGATTGGTGAGACGTTGACACCACAGTGCTTAAAGGCTCAGGGCAGAGGAAGTGTCAGGCACACCGAGAGAAGAGCCCCGACCATGCGGTCCCTGCTGCGCGCCCGCCTGCTCCTCCTGCTCGTCCTGCTCATCCTCTGCGTGGTGAGACCACGGCCCTGGGGGGCCAGCCAGCCCTGTCCCGTGGGTGGGATGCATGGCAGTCCTGGGGGTCTGTAGGATTCAACCAGCAGGAGAATTTCTGCTTTCTGCTGGGAACATCAGCCTTTAATTTTCTATCCTTCTTTAACCGCTGGGATTGACCAGGAGCTTTGCTCTGTGGTCTGGAAGTTCTAAATACTTCCATATGCTGGTTTTTTAAAAGCATTTCTTTAACTGAAGAATATCATTCATATCCATAACCTTCACACTGAGCTCTCCAGGCTCTCCTTTGTGTGCTAGCCGCATGTCTGGTGTGAGGATGCTGAGGGTGGCTGGCTGGGGTGCCAAGCATGGCTGTGAGGGTGCTGGGTGGGCACATGTTTGTGGTTTTCTCTCACCTCTCACCACTTGGAAGTTATTTTCCTTCCTGCTGGGAGGCTCTGAGTGCATACTGGTGGATATCAGGGCTCTGCTGGGTGGGGAGTGTGGCATGGGAGGGAAGGTGCTGGCACTTTCGGGGGGCACGATGCAGTTTGGAGCAGCTTTTGGGGTGATTCTTTTTCCCCTTCTACATGTTGGTAACAGGACCGGATCTGTCTGTGTTTATTTCACTCATGAACTTCCACACAGCTGCAACCTGCTGTTGGCTCCACAGGGTGCATTTATGTTTTGGGATTGTGAACCAGCCAAAAACCCTCACAGCAGAAGACAGAGTAGAGCAGGGTGTTGGGACCCCATCCTTTCCCAGCACTGGGATGTGGGGTGTGAGGCAGTGTGAAGTCTATGTGTTTCACAGTGGGAAACCGCATCCTTTTTCCAGCAGCAAGGGCAGTGGTAGAGTCGGAAGGAAACTGCCCTGAAACCACCATCCGAGCTGTGTTTTATTTCACATGACTGCAACCTCCCTGCTTGCGACAGCGCAGGGGTTGGGGGTCCCTCCTCCCCCTGCCCCTCTTTTCCAGCACGGGTTTTCCCCAGCTCTGCTCTCACACCCCAACCTCTTCCGCTCGGGGCCCGTTGCCCACCACTTTCTTTGCCACTTCCTTGCAGCAGAGAGAGAGGGGCAGAGGCCACTCCCTTCCTTCTGCTTCCCCCCTAATTTCTCAAAGCCCCCATCTAGAACCAGGACAATGGTTCAAGAGAGCTTGCTTCCTTCCCTGTGCTGGGAAAAGCCAAAAGTCTGAGTGTGAATAAGAACCTGCCATGGGACAGGAGGCAGTGTGGGTGCTGGGGTGCCCTAACTCCATCTGCCCCTGCCTCCCTTTACCCCCAGGTAAGGGGTCTCAGGGCTTCCACCCCCTCCCTCCTGTCTGGAGGGGTACCCGACACTTCATTTTCTTTTCCAGTCCTTCGGCCAGGCGAAAGATGACAAGAATCCTACACAAGATGCAGGGAAGCTCAACGCCACGAGCACTGTCAGCCTGAGCCCCCCGTGCAGCAGCCCCCCGCTCCTCTCCCTCGCCCTGGGGGTGGTCG
Source organism: Xenops minutus (assembly GCA_035221455.1). Lineage (NCBI taxonomy): Eukaryota > Metazoa > Chordata > Aves > Passeriformes > Furnariidae > Xenops > Xenops minutus. The sequence goes on from JAWWEE010000058.1 coordinate 5,539,733, forward strand.
CAGCGCTCCTCCTGCTCCTGTGCTGACCGGGAGGGGCTCACCGTGCACCACCCGCCCTCCCCAGAACCCCCGAGAAGACCCCCGGCAAGGATGGCACCCCCAGCACCGGCAGCACCGCGGCATCGCTCCCATCCCTGCCACCCTCCGCTCCCCTTGTCCCCCTCTCTGACCTCGGGGTGCGACCCCCGGCTCGGGAGTGAAGAAATAAATGTTCTGGTATCGAGACCTCTGACTTGTCTCTGCATTGGGGACCCCCAGAACCCCCCTGAAACTCCCAAAGGGACCCCCGCAACCCCCCCAGTTGGGGTGGTTTGGCACCGGGGCTGGGTGGAGTTGGTGGGTGCGGAGGGGCCCTTCACTGGGGGCTGCAGCCCTCGGTGCTGGAGGGGCCGGGAGGAGCCGGACCCGAGGTGGGGGGCACGGCCGGGACCCCCGAGGGTCCCCAAGAGCATCCTCACGACCATCCCCTGAGGGTCCCCAAGACGACCCTTCCAAGGGTTTCCAAGAAGATCCTCCCAGAGTCCCCCGAAGATCCCCCTAGGGTCTCCAAAATCCTCTTGGGACCCCCTGAGGATCCCCCAGAGGGTCCCCAAGAAGACCGTCCCGAGGGTTCCCCGAGTCTCCCCCGGTTCCCCCGAGGATCCCCCCGAGGGTCTCCCCGAGTCTCCCTCGGACCCCCCGAAGGACCCCAAGAAGATCCTCCCGAGGGTGCCCGGGACCCCCCGGGGTTCCCCTGGGACGCTCCGAGGATCTCCAAGAAGATCCCCTCCGAGGGTCCCCAAAAAGATCCTCCCAAAAAGAACCCCCCGAGTCTTCCCCGGACCCCCCGAAGGACCCCCAGAAGATCCCCCGGAGGAGGGTCCCCCCGAGTCTCCCCCGTTCCCCCCGAGGGTCCTCCCGAAGAT
>JAWWEE010000058.1:5540737-5554353 GCA_035221455.1 Xenops minutus
CCGAGGCTCCCCAGGAAGATCCCCCCGAGACCCCCCCGAGGGTCTCCCCCAGTCCCCCCCAGTCCCCCCCGTGCCGGCGCACGCAGCGCCCCCTGCAGGCCGGGCCGAGCATCGCGCGCAGCCCCGCGGCGCGTCCTGGCCAATCGCAGGGCAGGGCTCGCGCTCCCCGCCAATCCGGGGCTGCCAAGCTCGCGCAGACAGCCAATCGCGGCCTGGCGGGGGCTATATAAGAGCGGGTGAGCGGGAGAGGAACTCTTTTGTGGGGCGTGAGGCGGCCCGAGTGCATCGCGGGGCTCCGCAATATAGCGGGGTTTTCCCTTCCTTCAGTGGCCTGGGCCTGGCGGGGGGGGGTCTCTGGTCGTGTAGGCCGCCCGTCCTCCTGCCCGAGCGGGTCTCCGGGCCATTGGAGGCACGTTTCGGCGTAAATGATGGATGTTTGGTGGTGGTTGTCGTTAAAAGCCACAGCAGCCGCCAGCTTGGTGCAGAGGCCCTGCTGTCACCCAGGTGGCCGAAACCTCTGCCCTGGGGACATGGAAGACAAGTGACCTGAGCCACAGTGCGGCCCTGCATGGTGGGGAGCATCCCCTGGGGGGCCACAGGTTGGGTTTCCCCGTGAGCTGCAGCTGAGGGGTCCCACAGCCCCCAGGGCACAGCCCTGCCTCAAAACCCACGGCCACGGAGCTGCCCGTGGGCTCCAGAGGGCACTGGGATCCCACCCTGGCAGCAGGATGAGGGCCAGGGCTGGCGGGGATGGCTGGCAGGCTGTGGGGCAGAGCAAGGCCAAGGAGGAGGACACCGAGCGCCCAGGCAGAGCTGGCCCAGACGAGCAGGGCTGTATCTTACACACATACATAAATACAGCAGGGCTGTATCTTACACACATACATAAATACAGTTCAGGGGGGAGATGGTGGTGGGGAGGGGGCTCTGCTGCTCTCCAGAGGGTCCCACGCCGGTCGTGTCTGTGGGGTCCCTCATGACCCATGTGGGGAGCTCCCCAGGAGGGAGGCAGGGGGGTTCCCCCTCGTGATGGAGAGGTTGGTGGGCGTCCTTTGCGCCATCAGCTGGGGCACAGGGGTGTTTGGGGTGCGAGGGGCCTGGGGCCTCCTGCCCCAGGTGTGGGTGTCCCCGTCCTGCCCCGTCCTTCTGCAGGCCAGCCCCTCAGAGCACCTGTATGTCCCAGAGCTGCGTGGGTCTTTCCTCGGCCATGTCCCAAATGACGGCGTGGTCCCGGTCGTAGGTTCGGCCGCCTGCGGAGCGAGGGGAAGGTTTCAGGAGGGCAAACCCCACTCCTGGCAGCGGTGAAGGGGTGGTTGCCCCACCTCATGCCCCATTCTGGGCATCCCTGTGGAAGAGCCCCGCTGTGCCAGCGCCGAGGCCTCACCCTTTACGTCGAGGATCATGTCCTCGAACATCTGGCTGTGGATCCGCCCCTGAGCATCGACGCTCCAGGTCTGACGTGGCACCCGGCTCTCGGACCACAGCACGGCCTTCGCGCCCTTCCCAGCCGGCCCGATGACCTGCAGGCTCATGTTGGGGGCCACCTGCAAAGGAAGGTGGTGGCCAAGTCAGCCCACTGCCTCCGTCACCTCTGCCAGCACAAAGGCTCAGAGCTGAGAGGAGTTCCCCTGTAAATACAGCTTGTTCTGGGGTGGGATGTGGGATGAGCAGGAAAAACCCCTCGGTGAGAAGTGGGGATGGTGAGGATGACAAAACCTCCACAAGGAAGGCAGAGATGCCTTCACATTTCCAGAGGAGACTTGGGGAGGAGAATCACCAGATCTTTGGGGTCCAAGGCTGAGGTCAGACGCTGGGAGAAGCTGTTATAAACCCTAAAAGATGGCTGTGGGGTGGGGAGTACCCAAAGGGAGTCCTGCCAGGAGCTCCCCCTGTCCCCTCCATGGCTCTGGCTGTCACACCTGACCTGGTTTTTGATCAGCCCGTCCTCGTAGTACCAGACAGAGCTGCTCTGCTCTCCCAGGCTGGAGACCACCACCCGCCCTGCCTTCATGTCCTCCACGTCGTCAGGGACCGAGAGGAAGAGCTCCAGCTCCCTGCTCCTGATGCGGAAATAGATCCGTCTCTGGAACGAGAGAAACTTTTCCTTTTTGCACCCAAAAAACCCTTCTTGCCTGCACCTCCGGGACCTCACCCGCCTGGGGCTTGGGGAAGGGAGGATCCTGGACTCTCCACTGTCCTCCCCCCAGGAGCTCCTCACCCCTCCCCAGGGCGATGGCTGTGACCGTGACCTGTCTCTCGTAGCTGGCACGGGCACGGCTCACTGCATTGGGATGCCACAGATTTTACAAGGCAGTTGCCCACAGGGAGTGTTTCACCACCCAGGCAGCCACTCCCAGGGAGGGGAACAGGGATCTGAAGTGACAGTGCCAGGCTGGTGGCACTTTTCCACCTCTGATGTGTCAGAGGTATCAGCTCCATGCTGCTGCTCTGCAGGGTCCCCCAGCCCACCCAGAGCAGGCTGGCAGCTCTTTAGCTCCATGTGACCCTTCTGCCCTGGGGTTTTGGGGTTCACCCTGCCCTGTCCCCTCCCAAAGGTGAGGACACTCACCTGGCGGATGGGGTAGAGGGACCCCACGTGCTGTAGCCCACTGTACGTCAGCCAGTTGGTGATCTCGGTGCAGTCCAGCAGCCACTGCCGCCCTCGGAAGTCACCGTGCTCACACAGCACCCAGCTGTGAGGACAGGATGGGACAGGATGGGTCACCCTGTGTGGGCAGGGGCACCCACTGGGTGCTGGGGGAGCAGGGCCGAGTCTCACTTACATCCCTCCTTTGACACGAACTGACAGTACGTGGTTGTTGAAGCCCTCTGCCTGGAGACTCCGCACTTCGGAGTTCAGCTCAATCTCCTTCCCCTCGAAACACTCCAGCCCGTGCAGAAAGATGGAGGGCTCCGAGAAAAACTGTGGGATGGCAGGGAGAGTTGGGGTGGGAGGGGGGAAGGTGGGAGGAGTGAGCATCCATGGGTGAGGAGGGCTCCAGGGATGGGGAGTCAGAAATAGGGATGCCCATGGGACAAGAAAAAGGTCCTGGGGGGTTTGTGCAGAAGGGAAGGGAATGGAAAAGGGGAAAAGAGGGCAAAGGGAAAAGGGAAGGGCTGTACTCACCAGTGGAACCTTCCTCAAGGAGCGGATGGTGGTGGAGCAGAGGCAGCCCATGGCACTGAGTGTGGGGTACTCACCCTCGGACAGCACGTGCTGCTCCCCCGCGAAGTCCTGCCCATCAAACAGGATCCAGCTGGTGGGAAGGAGTGTGCCCATGCTGACACAGCCATCGGGGGGGGCATCCATCCCTCCTGTGACCCCCAGCACCCCCATCCCTCCCACCCTCTAGGGACCCGCCATGGGGCTGCCAGCCAGGGTGATGTCCCTGTTCCCATCCCAGCTGGCAGCAGCGAGGCCCTGGGACACCCTACCTGCCCCCACGGACTCTGCAGGAGCGTGGGATGAAGGTGTCGGGCAGGGCCCCCTGGTCCTCCTCGAAGGCAGCATGGTCCCCCAAGAAGTCAGGCTCTGAGAAGAGCAGTATCTGGAGAGGGGGAGCAGAGGGGCTTGTTGAGGGGGTGCAAAGCATCACCACCACCCCACAAGGGACGATGTCCTCTAGGGGGGCACATCCCTTTCCCCCATCCACTACTCCTGACCTTGGAGACGAAATGGAGGTTGTGTTCCCTGACCTGGAAGCAGACAGGGCAGGGCTGGTGGGTGTCTTGCCCTGGCCCCCACCAGCCCTGCATGTGGCAGCACCCGGGGGGTCCCGTGGTGAGGGGGGGTGTCCAGCACCAGTGCCCTCACCTGCAGGATGGGCTGTGCCGAGGCGATGCGGCAGTCGGTGGCACCCCAATCCTCACAATTGCGGTACACGCCCTTCTCCAGGATGTACTGCTCGCCAGAGTAGTTGGTGCCCTCGTAGGCCACCCACCTGCCAGGAAAAGGTGGGTGCTGGCTCATTGCCCACCCTCCCTCATCCCCCCAGACCCTCTCTCCCCCATCCCTGTGCTCACACGCCACTCAGCACGTGGATGGACTGGGTGACAGTGCCATAGCCAGCCAGCTGTGTGTCAGGGAGTGCCTCGCTCAGCTCCACACTGGGGCCCTCCTCAAAGTCCATGGCCTCAAAGAGGACCAGTGCTGGGTCAGAGAAGTCCTGCAGGGAGAAGAAACCCCACCAAGCCCCTCAGGATGTCAGAAGAAGGGGCTACAGGCTGGGCACATGCACAGCCGAGGTCCTGCCGAGCCTCAGGGACCCCAGGGAGGATGGGAGCAGCTCCCAAACCTCTGAGCTTGTGGGATCTCAGGCCATGCCCAGCTGCCTGATGCAGGTGGGGAAGGCTCCTTTTGGGGGATGAGGATGGGATGGGAGCACCTGGCTCTCCCTGCCCTCACTGGGTCTGTTCCCAAGCGATGCCACCATCCCTGCTCTTACCGTCCGTATCAGCCGTAGGGACACCAGCTCCTTGCTGTAGCCACCCCACTGCCTCCAGTCCTGGTACTCCCCTTCCTCCAGCAGGTACTGGTGGCCACGGAAACCCTCCTTCTCGTAGCCAACCCAGCTGTGGCACAGGCAGACACAGGCAGTGAGGACTCCAGAGAATTTCCATGTGCCAGGGCACAGGGACACCATCCACACCCGCTCTGCTGAGCGACCCACGGCCATACCACAGCCCTGGGCAGCTCCTCCAAGCCCTTTCCCAGCTGTGATCATCTCCTTCCCAGCCTGCTGCAGCCAGGATGCCAGCCCTGCCTACCCCCTGCCACTCACCAGCCACCCAGGACACGCAGAGAGCCCACGGTGGGCAGTGCTGGCTCAGGCAGGCGCTTCAGGTCGTAGATGTCTCTGCTGATGGTGAAGCTGCGGCCCTGGAACCCTGCAGACTCGTAGATCAGCACCTGGGGACACAGTGGGGTGAGAATGGTCCCACAGGTGTCCCAGCCCACAGCTCCTCAGGTGCTGGCCCAGCACTCACCTGTGGCTCTCCGGGTCTCTCCACAACAGGGCAGCCCTGGAAGGAGAAGGAGCCCCAGTGAGGCTGTGGTGGCAGGAGGGGATGTTGCAGGGACATCTGCTTCCCCCCCCATTAAAGCCTGAGCTGATTTTTGGGTTGTTTTTATTCAAGAAGGCCTTTTGGAGCTTTACTTAACCCCTAACTCTCAGGAGCACTTTCCAGAGTCAGGCTTGGCACATTCCTCACCGAGCTCTCACTGATGTGAACCAGGAATTGCTGGGATGTGCTCTCACCTGTCATTCCCAGGTCTGGATACAGCCCTGGCACCAAAAGAACTGCAAGGGAGCAACCAACACTCACCAGCCTGATGGGGTGCATGGAGCAGATGGATGGGTCCTTTGCTCCCCAAGCCTTTAAATTGGGGTACCCGCCTGGCTCCAAAACGTAGGGGTCATCATCGAAGAAAGGTTTGGAGTAAACCAGCCACCTGGTGAGGAGCAGGAAGGCATCACAACTGCACCAGCCCACGCTGGAGCCCACCCAGCCCCACGGTCCCACTCACAGCCCCGAGTGGACAATGATGGAGGCGGCAGTGAGTGGCTGCCCCTGGGTGCGGGTGTCCTCAGCAGAGTCAGTGAACTTCAGCCGGGCTCCCTCTCCATTCTCCTCCTCAAACAGGCTGATCTCGGGGGTGCGGTAATCCTGGGGGCAGAGGGGCGTTGTGGGGGCCCAGCAGCCCTCACTTGGAGGGTGCTGGGAGGCTCTTGGGGGTCCCTGTGCTCACCCGCACCACCCTCTTGAAGGAGCCGATGCGGAAGGGGCGGCTGCCGCGGGGCTGCCCCTTCTCCCCGTAGGCTGTCCAGGGGTTGTCGATCTCCACGTCCCCCTCGGCCAACACGCACTTGCGCCCGTGGAATCGTGGTTTCTCGTACATCACCCACCTGGGAGTGAGGTGGGAGCAAAGAAGGGGGAAATCCTGCTTTATCCACAGCCCTGAAGCCACCCGGAGGGAGCCTCGGGGCAGAGTGTGGGTGGGGACGTCCTGCCACCGCAGGATGCTGGATCGTGGCTGCAGTAATTAGCACTGGCAGGAGTGTCACTCCTGAACCCCAGGCTGGGACCTGGCCGACATCCCTGGCACGGGCTGCACACGAGTCCCAGCCAAACCCTCCCTCTGCTGAATCCCAGGCTGGGACCTGGCCAACATCCTTGGCATGGGGAGTGCACAAGTCTCAGCCAAGCCCTCCCTCTGTGCCCTCTTGGCCTGCCGCTGTCCCCTACCCGCCTCGGATGACACGGATGGAGATGGTGTGTGACAGCTCCCAGGACGTGGCATCAGGGATGTCACCCCAGATCTCCCGTTTCTGTCCCGCGAAGCCAGCATCGGAGTAGAGGATGATCTGGGAAGGGGTGACACAAAAGAGAGGTACCACGCCATGCCCCATTCAGCCAGCCCAGCCCGGCCCCACCACTCTTCCCCTGTACCTTGCCAGGTCTTGTATTGATCTTCTCAAAGCCCTCCTTGTCCTCCTGCTGTGAAGACCCAAGGGGACGGGTGTGTGAGGAGCACAGGGGGACATCAGGTGCACCAGCCATCTCCCTGCAGCCCGAGGAAGCTGCAGCCGCAGCCTCAGCCTCGCGTCTGGCGCCTGCCAAACCCTCCCACCGCCCCGAGCAGCCACACCTCGAGCATTCCTGCACTGCTGGGGATCAGCCTCCTGCCTGCCCCGGACCCTCCTGTCACCCGTCCAGGACCCTCCCAGCATCCATGGTGCCACCCTCCCATCACTTGACCTCGTAGCCTCCTGTCATCCGTGGTGGTGTCCTCCCATCACCCATCCCAGTATCCTCCCATCACCCATCCCAGTACCAGTGCTTTCACCCCATGGCCTCTCTGATGGGAAGCCATATGTTGGGAACAGGGAAAGATGCTCTGGGGTTCAGCCCCCACAACCTCCCCACATGCCCAGGAGGGCAGAGAACCACCCCCCAGGCCCCATGCTGTGGGATTCACTCACCAGGACATCGTCAGGGCACAGGGACATGGTGCTGTCTGGTTCTTCAGTGACAGGAGGGATGGAGCTGGAACTCAGGGCCTCCAGCATGGCCATTTCAGGGCCAGAGTGGCCACCAGGACCCAGCCCATTGTGGTCCCCAAGGGTGGGTGAGCCCGTGACCCCTTCCCTGTCAGGCAGCTCCAGCAGGGCTGTGCTGGGGGACACGAAGCGACTGTAGAGCACACTGTTGTCCAGGCGTGAGTACGGCTTGCCCTCGTCAGCTCCAGCTGCCCGGTGCTCCAAGAAGTGGGAGAGCAGTGCCATGCCCTTGAGGACATTCCCTCGGAAGAGCACACTCCGCTCATCCGAGCCCCCGGCCACCAGTCTGGCTTTTTCATCAGCTCCCACCTGCCTCAGTGTCCCCAGGAGAGAGCCCCCCTCTGCCCAGCCATCACTGGCCACCCTGTCCCTGGGCCCCCCACGCAGGGTCCGTGCTGATGCCCGCTCCTCAGAGGTCAGGTAGGGGTTCTCAATCTCCTCCTCCTCCTCCTCGGGGGTCTCCCCCGGCTGCCCCGGGGGGCCCCGTGCCAGCAGCTCCCGCAGGGCCTGGGGCAGGGACACGGGGGCACGGGGGTCCACACGGTCCTCGTGGATGGGGGGCAGAGCTGCACAGCGACTCAGGGCCGAGGGCCGGGGCTGCCGGGGGGTCTTGGGTGCCTTCCGCATCTCCGAGGGCTCCATGTTGCGCAGCGTGTCCACAAAGATCTCCATGTCCACCAGCAGCTCGGGGTCCTCCTCAGTCACGTCTGAGGGGCTCTCGGTTTGGGTGTCAGGGGCTGGGGGCTCAGTCGGGGGCTCTGGGTTGCTCTCAGGCTTTTGGGCTGTGCTCTTGGGGTCTCCCATCGTGCCATCCCCTTCCAACTCAGTCTCAGCCTTTGTTGGTGCTGGTGTTTCGGGTGAAAGCTCTGGATCATTGCTCACCTCTGAGGAGGGGCTTTCGGGGTTGCTGCCAGCTCCCGGGGGGCTCTCTGTCCTGGGTGGCGTGGCTGAAAAGGTGCCATCCACGTCCACCACGCTTCCCTCTCTTGCGCCAGCCGGCTCAGCCTGGCCACCGGCGTCTGCCGAGGGACACTGCGGGGAGCTGGTTATACTGGTTTGTGGGTCCCCGGGCCTGTCGCCGTCTCCCGGGGTTGCGTTCACCGGCGTGGCTTGGGCTTGCGGCGAGTCTCTCTCCCCAGGCGATCCCTCATCCAGCAGCCCCGTGTCCTCTGCGGTGCCCGCCGAGCTCTCGCTGCCCTCCGCAGCCGCAGCGGAGCCGCTGCCGTCCTGCCCGGGGCTCTCCCGCTGCGGCGGGGCCGTCGTGGCACCGGCAGCATCCCGTGTCCCGTTCGGGGCTTCCCGTCCCTCCGTCTGCCGCGGCTCAGCCCCGCCGGTGTCCCTGCCCGTCCGCAGCACCGTCACCTGCCTGGCCCTGGGCAGGGCAGGGACACGGCCGGGCTTGGCCGCACACGGGGCACCACGAGGGTCGCCCTGTCCCCCCGTGGGTCCCCCCGACGGGCCCGTGGGCAGGAGGGTGCCGTGCACGTAGCTCTCCCTGTGCACCGGCACCTCCCGGGGGGGACCCAGCGGGCAGGGGGTGCTGTCACCGCCAGCCCCCGCCTTCCCCCTCTCGTCCTGCCGCCGGGGCTTCTGCGCCGGGGAGTACACCTGGGAGAAGATGGGGCCGTGCGCGCTGAAGTCCTTGAGGAGGCTGGCGGAGGGCGAGTGCTCCCGGTGGGTCACGGCGGCGGGGCTGGACCCCGTTTTCTCCACGATCTCCTTCTCCCAGGCCTGCAGCAGGAGGGACACTCGGGAGGGACTCCCGTCGCGGCCCCGCGAGTTCCCGGTGCTCTCCAGCCGCCGTGACACCAGGGAAACCTTCTGGAAGCGGGACCTGCCCTCGGGCCCCGCGGCCCCCGCCGCCTGCTTCATGCTCAGCTCGGCGCTGGAGATGAAACCCCTGGTCTTGGCGTGCCGGAACGGTGGATCCATGCCGGGAGGCCGGGCAGGGAATGCCGTGGCCCTGTAAGACCCCACAATGCAGGGCTCAGCCCCTGCGGCTGCCACGCTGGGGCTGGTGGAGCTGCAGGGAGAGAAGGAGACCCTGGGAGAGCTGAGCACAAAAACCCCGCAGGGACCAGCCCTGGACCCCAAAACAGAGCCTCAAACCCCACAGACTTCCCTCTAATCCTGCAGGACATGAGCACAGAGGGTGGCTGTGGGGATTCTTGGGGTGCTCATGTCATCCATCCTGGCATGTACAGGGCACCGTGGGTCCCTGTGCCCGCCTGTGCCAACACGGCTGTGTCCAGCAGGGGTGGTGGGAGCTCCACTCTGCGTCATGGTGGGCTCTGGCAGAGCCCAGCACGGTGCAGGGGAGTGTGCAGGATGGAGCCAGGCCATGCCGTGCCCCGAGCTGTGCCGTGCCCCAAGCTGAGGGATGAGTCAGGCGGGCAGCGGGGCTGCGCCGAGTCAGCAAATGCAGCAAACAAACAAGCCCAGAGAAAACAAGCCCAGGGAAGCTGCTCCAGTGGAGCAAAGGGCCTGGCTGGGATCGAGACCAGGGATGGGGCAACAGCAGGATTCTCAGGGGGAGGTGGGGACCTGAGCAGCAGCATCCCTTGACCTTTCCCTGTGGCTGTGTGGCAAAGGTGGGATGGCTCCATCCACCTCTGCAGCCCTGATGGCAGGAGGGAATGAGCTGGGATGATCACCCAGCTCTCACCCCCTGATCTAAGCTGGTCCTCAGCACCCAGCTCCATGCTGTGGTGTTGGGTGCTGCAGAGTGGGCATCGTTGTGGTCCCTGGGGCACAGGGCAGGGGACAGGGACAATTGTGCCACCTTGGCTCAGGGGGATGCTGGTGGAGGAGGTGTCACTGTGCTGTGGCTGCGTCCCTGACCCAGAAGAGTTTTATTGCTGGGTTTGGGGTTGGGAAGCAGCTGACGCAGCAGGTGCTGGGGAGGGAGCTGGAAGTGCACCCACATCCCAGCATCTCCCTATTAGCAGCTGTTGGGTGTCACCGCCCAGCCACGGAGACAGTGGCAGGGATGGGTCTTCGGGGTCAGCCCGAGGACAGGCTGAGATTGAGGTCCCATCTGGGAATGGGGACACCTCCCTGCACAGCCCCAAGGGCTGGTTTCCCTGGGGAACACCTGGGGAGAGGGCCTCATCCTGCACCAGTCGGTTGGGATCCATCCAAGGGTGGCAGGTTGGGTTTTCCCAGTCCCTAAGGGGTTTGGGGGGCTGGGGGCAGGCAGGGAAGCACCAGGTGCAGGCAGATGCCTGCCCCTTCTGCCAACCTGCCACGCGCCCTCCAGATCCTGCTCTCCCTGGCCTGGCAGGTCTTTCCAGTACAGATAGGAAGAGTTTGTGTCATTTTTCCGGAAGGTGATGAGACCTTGTCTGGGACAGCCAGCACTGCTCGAGGCTGGGACCAGCCTGGGTGGGGCTGCACATCTGTGTGGGCAAAGCCACAGCTGGATCCCCAGGGCCCCAGCTGGGTCCTTGGGGTCACAGCTGGATCCCCAGGGTCATGGCATTCACCAGTGGGAGAGGGACAGGTGCACTGGCAGTGGAAGGGAACAGCTGCCATGCCCGTGGCCCTGGGATGACACCAGGACAGGGACACCACCTCCATGCAGCACCAGGGTGCTGGGGGGAGGCAGGAGCTGCTGACTCAGCATGCTGACTCTTACCTGGAGCTGGATTTCCAAAGAATTTCAGGTCTGTCTTTCCCAAGATCTCCAGGTCTGTCTTTCCCATCCCATCCCTGCAGCTGAATCTGGCACCTGGTGCCACCCTGGGCCACCCCGTGCCCATCCGGCTCTGGGAAAGGAGCGCACCCAGAGCCCTGCTCTGCCCCAATAAAATAATTCCTGCTGCATAATGGGTCAAGGACACAGGCACGTGAGGACACGAGGGCAGAAGGACAGGAGGACAAGACCCTGCAGCTTCCCAGCTGGTCCTGCTGGTCATCCCAGCCCGCCCAGACACGCCACACTGGATCCAGTGGTGTTGCCACACCGGGGCACTTGGCACAGCTAATTAATCCCCCCTGGCCAAGCCAAGCCAACCTGCCGAGCTCGTTTGCTGTCTCCCACCACCTCAAAGGGTCTCCCAGCACCCATCCCAGCCCTCCCAGCACCCAAGTCAAAGGCACGAGGTGCTGGTTAATATTCAGGAGACACGGAGGGGCTGAGGGCAGCGGCTGCGGCTGCCTTTGAGCCGGTGACCACGGATTAAGCCGAGCCTCCGGCCACGTTGGGCTGAGCCCTGACACCGCGGGCTGAGAGCGGACCTGCCGCCTTCAGGAAAGGCAGGGATATGGGTTGGGTGGCTGCTGCACGGGCTGAGGTTCACGGGGAGGGCAAGGGAATCACCGTCTCCCCTCGCCGCCCCTGCCTCCCCCCGCTGAGCCCTGTCACGAGCAGGCAGGTGCCACATGGAGGAGGGGGACAAGGGTGACAGGGGAGCCCCACTGTCCCCTCAGCTCAGGTCGTGAGGCCACCAAAGGTGGAGGAGCTCCGGCTCACTCTGGTGGCTCTGGGGATGCACTTTGGTGGCAGGAGGAGGATTACAACCCCTCCCGTTAGTCCCAAATTCAGAGACTAAAGGTGAGAGGGGCCGAGCTGGGCTCAGCACCCCCTCCCTGCCCCATCCCGGGGCAGAAGGGACCCATCCCAGCACCTGCCAAGCCGGGGCACAGGTAGGTCCAAGCAGCGGGCAGCGCCTGTGGCTGGCAGCGGGACGGGAGCACCGGTGCCCTCCTCTCCCAGCACCGCGGAACCCCCTTCCCTGCCCTCTCCCGTGCCAATGGGGCCAGCCCAGGCAGCACCTGTGCCTGGGGGCTCCCCACCCTGCACCCCCACGTACCTGCCGGCCGAGGGTCCCGCCGTGCCGGCCGGGGGGTGACCGGGGTGTTGTGCCGTGCCGTGCCGTGTCGTGCCGAGCGGGCTCGGGGTGCTGCTCCCTGCACACCCCACAGCTGGGCGGACCGGCAGAGTCACCCTGAGCACCCAGCCCTGAGCACCCAGCCCTGGCGCAGCGGAGGTTTGGCATTCCTCAGGTGCTGACAGCCGGGGAGCCGGTCGGGCTGGTTCCCAGCACCCAGCTCCTCTGTTTCCTCCGACTCAGCAGCGCCGGGAGGGAGCCCAGCCAGCCTGGGTGGCTCCGGGTCCCCCGGACCCCTGTCCCGCCACCCCCAATGGTGCCTCAGAGGGGACCTCAGTGACCGGCTTTGTCACCGCATCTCCAGCCGCCACGGTGTCCCCACCATCGCTGGGGCCGTGGGGCTGGCAGGGCCCCAACACGTGGGGAGGGACTGGGGTTTCCCAGGGCTGTGATTACACCCGGGTTAATCGTGGGGGTCCCGCACGGAGCCCCCAGCACTGCAGCGCGTTCCCTGGGGGCTCCTAATGCGGGGAGGTCCCCCAGGTCTCAGAGAGCTGGGGCTCTCGAGGGGCTTCACGCTGGCTTGGGGTTGGAGTGGAGGTCACAGTAGCCCTGGGCCAGCACAGGAGACCTGACCCCGGGGCGCAGAGCCCTGTCCCGGCAGGGCTGGGAGGGCAGCAGAGCCGACACCCGCCCTGTATCCTCGCCCTGCCCTCCCGCTCCTCCCCAGCCCCGCGGGGACCCGCTGCGGTGCCAGCCTCACCCCGGGGCCACCACTCCCGGCTGCTGGCCCAGCCCAGGAGCCTCCCTGGCCACCGCCAGCCCGGCGCAGGTGGCCACAGTTCAGCTCCGCTTGGGGCTCCCGGGACCACCCAGCCGTGGGTGCCACCCCTCAGGTGCTGGGGGAACTGGGGCAGAGCTGAACTCCCTCGGCTGGGTTTTGGCAGAGCTCTGGCCCTCTCCAGTGCCCTTCGCGAGCACCCTGAGGGTGGCTGAGCACCCGTGTGGGGACTGACTGCCCATCCTCGTGGCTCCGGCACAGGAGCAGGATGTGGCCCTTGCATCCCCCCAGCGCTGTGGGCTCCCGTGCGGGGCAGGGATGGGGGTCCCGGCAGCCTCAGCACCGGCCGCAGTGTGTTAGTGTGTGTGTTACTGTGTGTGCATGCGTGTGTTTAGCATGTACAAGCATGTGCAAGCATGTGCAAGCGTGTGTACGTGCCAAACCAGCCGAGCCAGCTGGCTGCGGCTCTGCGGGGAGCGGGAGCTCCCTTCCACATCCCCTTGCACCACAGGGCAGGGTTTAGTCAGCGCTGGGGAGAGTCCCCCCCCCGGAGCAAACCAGTTCCCCAGGCACTGGGGCAACTGGAGGGACACTGAGGCGAGCCTGGGCCTTGAGTCACTGTGTGCAAAGGGAGGGACACGGTACGGGGCACACTGAGATGGGGCACAGGCTCAGCTGCAGCACCCGGGATAAGGGGAGAGAGAAAACAGGGGCCAGGGGGAGCCCCCACAGCACCCTGAGCACACCCCGGGGCTGCAGGGGGGTCCTGCTGTCACCCTCCTTCCAGACAGGGGGAAATGAGAAAGCAGCAGTGGGAAGGGGAAGAGGAAGGGAAAAGGGAAACAAAAAGGGAAAGGGAAGGGGAAGGGGAAGGGGAAGGGGAAGGAAAAGGAAAAGGAAAAGGAAAAGGAAAAGGAAAAGGAAAAGGAAAAGGACAAGGAA
>JAWWEE010000058.1:5558034-5585712 GCA_035221455.1 Xenops minutus
GTAGGGGGAAGAGGAGGAAGGGCAGGGGAAGGAGGAGGAGGAGGAAGGGCAGGGGGGAAAGGAGGAAGGGTAGGGAGAGGAGGAGGAAGGGCAGGGGCAGGAGGAGGAGGAAGGGTAGAGGGAGGAAGAGGAAGGGCAGGGGGAGGAGGAGGAAGGGCAGGGGGAGGAGGAGGAGGAAGGGCAGAGGGAGCAGGAGGAGAAGGAAGGGCAGGGGGAGCAGGAGGAGAAGGAAGGGCAGGGGGAGGAGGAGGAGGAAGGGCACCGCCAGGACCCTGGACAGGGCCGCCCGGTTCAGCACCACGGCCAGCGCCGGCGGCCCCGGGTGCGGCGGAGCCCCTCGCGGGGATTCCCCACGCGGGATTTTCACCGGCACCACCGGCTCTGCCCGGGGTTCCCCCCCACCCCGAGGTGACACCGCGGCCCCCGCCGTGCCCACTGGCCGCACAGTGAACCCCCCGCCCGATGGCCCGAGCAATGACACCACGCGGGACTCGCCCCGCGTGGGGCGGCCGCGCTGGGCGCAAACATCCCCCCCAGCCACACTTTTCCCTGGGGAGGGGGCGCCGTGGGCTGGCCGCGATTGGGGGGCGGTGCGGGGGGACCCCCGGGCAGAGCGCCGGGAGGGGCGGCGGGCGGCGCTGTGCCCCCACGGCCGGGGCATTGTCCGCCGCCGGAAATGCAGCCGCTGGTCACTCGCCCTTTGTCCCCGCCCGGCCCGGGGGGCGACGGGACCCCCGCCCCCGGCACCGCCTCGGCACCGCTGCCCGCCGCCCGTGCGGCCGGGACGGGGCGAGGCGCGGCCGCGGGGGTCGAGCATCCCCCGAGGGGTCGCACGGTACCCGCGGGTTACACGCCCCACTCGCGGGACACGGGACGGGGCTGGGGGCGCAGGAAGACCCCCGTGTCCTAGAAAAGCTCCCCCCGCGCCCCAGCGCATCATCCCGTCCCACGGTCCCGCCGTCCCACCGGGTCGCGGCACGCAGGTGGCTCCGCTCGTGGGGAGGGGGCGCGGAGAAGCGGCGTGGAAAATCCCCCCCCAGTCCCCGGTGGTCCCACCTCCTGCCCATCCCGCCCCCCCCAGCCGGGGGTCACCTCGTCCCTTGACAGGTGGCCTCGCCCCTAAGTGCCCTAAGTGTGGGGGGGTCAACCCGCACAACCCCCCCCTGTCCAAATCCCTCCCGGAATGTGTCGCTATTAAAGGGGGGGGAGAAGAGAGTTAATTAGGATCACGTGGGGACGGGATGGCGGAGCAGGGCCCGGCGCCCCCCGGCCCCGCGGGTGGGTCCTGGGGGGGGGGCGGGGGCTGCTATTGTCTGCGAGAATTTGGGAGCCTTTGAAAAAACCCTCCCGCTCCCTCCCACCCCTATTGTTGGAGTGAAGATGGAGTCAAACCTCTCCCGGCTCCCTCCCGGCGGGGTCTAAGCTGGGGTTTTTTTGTTGGTTTTTTTTCTTTCTTTCCTCCTTTTTTTTTTTTTTTTCCTTTTTTTTTGGCTGGGCTGATACCCTCAAAGCTGGCCGAGAAGGAGGAGGGAGGAGGCGGTAACAGCCACAACTCGGAATTTGCAAGCGAGTGTCGGGATGGGGTCTGTTTCCAACCAGCAGTTTGCAGGTTAAGTTATATTATTGTCGGAGCCCGCCTCGGCTCCGTGATTATTAATAACGATGGCAGAGCCCGGCTGGGGGGCGCAGAGACCCCCCCGACCCCGGCCCACCCAGCCCCGCTGCGCCCCAGCAGCGCGGCCGGGCCCGGCGGGGCCGCTCTGCCCCTCGCAGCCCTGGGGGGGGATATATCTTTTCTTTTTTCATCCCCCCCTCCAGCCCCAGGATGATCCCAGAAGTTTGGGGCCGGTGGTGGCTGCTGGGGGTGTTTGGGAGCAGGGGGGGCCCGAGCAGCGGGGGGATGCTGACCGTAGGGGAGAGTTTCTCCAGCGTGGTTTGCTGAGGGCAGGGGGGCTGTGGGTTGGTATTTTGAGGGAGTTTTTTTCCTTTTTTTTTTTTTAATTCTTTGTTTTTTCGTTTTTTGAAGATTTTTTTTTTTCAAAAAATCGGCGCTTTTTTTGTTTGGTTTTTTTTGGGGGGAGTTGAGATTTTATTTTATTTTTCGTTTTTAACATTTTTGAGGAGAGAACGGATTTAAGGCCCCCAGCCCACGCACCGCTTGGGTTTCGCTGGCAGGAGCTGCCTTCATTTCCCCCCGCTCCTGGGGTGATCCCCACGCACACGTGGAGGCAGAGCTCACCGCTCTGATGGGGGTTTTTGGGGGGGATTGGAATTTCTTTTGCCTTTTCCAGCCTGGGGAACCCGAGCAGGACTGGAGGCTCCTGCTGCGGGCTGCCAGGCTGGCTATACGGGCTGGCTGGGCCGGGGGGGACCCTGAGCTCCCCCAGCCCCGCGGCTCAGCGGTTCCGTGGGTCTCTCGCCAGGTGCGAAGCCGGGCGAGGAGCCGGCCGGAGACTCGCCCAAGCCCGAGAACGAATCCCAGCCACTGCATGGCTCCGGCATCTGTAAGTGGTTCAATGTCCGCATGGGCTTCGGCTTCCTCTCCATGACCGCCAAGGGCGGCGCGACCCTCGACTCCCCCGTCGATGTCTTCGTGCACCAGGTACGGGGCCGGATCCCGCGTGGGGTCCTGGGGAAGGCAGGGGGTGCAGCCCCCGCCGCCGTGCGGAGGATGCGGGGTGGGATGGAGCGGCTCCCCCCGTGCCAGCCCGGGACGGGTTTCCCCGGAGCCGGGAGGGTGGAAGGGCAGGCACGGCCGCGGCCCGGGGCTCGTCTCCGGGGACTGACCCTGTAAGCTGATCCCGAGCGATTTCATTTTCCCCTCGTTGTTCCCTGAGGAGCCCCTCGGGGCCGGAGCCAGGGGAGCAGGTGCCCGTGGGGCCGGGCGGGACGTGGCGGA
The DNA here is from genome assembly GCA_035221455.1 of Xenops minutus. NCBI lineage: Eukaryota > Metazoa > Chordata > Aves > Passeriformes > Furnariidae > Xenops > Xenops minutus. The sequence continues at coordinate 5,560,934 of JAWWEE010000058.1, forward strand.
GCGGGGGACGCTGCTCATCCCGTGGAAGGACACGGGGAAGAGGAGGCTTTTCCCCCGGTACAGGAGCCCCGAGCCTGGCAGGGATGCGGGACTGGGCATTCCCCGTTGGGGCTCATCCCTGGGAAGGGGAATCTCTGCCCGCGCCCCTTGTCCTGCTCGTTCGGTCGGGTGTGTGTCCCTATGGATCCCGTACGATTGTGACAGTCTCGTGTCCGGATTTGACCCTGCTGAGCGGGGAAGTCCCACGCGTGTCGGTGACCCTGTGCCGAGGGAAGTCGTGGATTCGGGGCCGCTCACGGAGGAGGATCCGCCGGGACACCCCGCGCAGGGGCTGGGGAAGGGGTCTGGAGGTGATGTCCAAACCAGGGCCAGCGCTGGGAGGGAGCTGTGGGGATCAGAACCGACTCGTGTGGCCGGGGCTCTGTGGGGTCAGCGTGGCCCCTCGCCCCGGGACAGCAGCTGCAGTGGGGCTAGGGAGCAGAGTGAGCACGAGTGAAGCGGGGACGGGTGTTTTTTGGAGCAAACACGGGTGGGTTTGTGCGTACAGCTGGGAGCAGCACGATGGCGCTGGCCCTGGGGAGCCCCTGGAGCAGCCACCTCCATGGGCCCAAATCGCCTCAAATTGGATCCACCCTGTGGTCCGGGCATGCAGGATTGAGCCCAGGGGCTGTGAAGAGCTCCTGAGGGTCTGTCACCCCCTGCCCACGAGTGGATGCTCCAGGGCAGGACTACAGCGACTTGGCAAGGGAAGGATGATCAGGGGAGATGCAAATCCCTTCTCCCCTTAGGTGTGGCGTGGGCGAAGTGCCTTGGTAGGGGTTACTATCCCAAGCCAGGGTACAGATGGTTTTGGAGTCGAGGGCTCCAAATCGGCCAGGGAAAACCAGATCCTGGTGCTCTCCTGTGAGCAAATGGGTCTTTGCATCTCAATGTAGCACAGCAGGGACCCGGAGCCCCTGGGGAGAAGCCTCCCGCCCTTCTCCTGGGGGTTTATTGCCCCCAGACAGTCTGGTTTCCTGATTGCTCTTGCTCACATTCCTGCAGGAAAAGAGAATTAACTGGGGTGTCTCTGTCGGGAGCATCCCACTGCCCGGGAAGAGCTACAGCCTCCCGGTGCCCCCATTTTCCGGGGCAGGGGGAGCCATGGGGTCCCATGCGCAGGGTGTGTGGTATTTGGGAAATACAGGGAACACTGGGGGAAAAGCGGGTTATTTTGGGTAGCAGAGGGTGTGGGAGGTTCCCCTGCCGCAGTGAAGGGCAGGGTGGTCCCAGCATGGGGCTTTGCATCACCAGAATTAGGGCATCTTTGGGCTGATCTTTCCCCTCCTGGTTGGGCTTCACCTCCTGCCCCATTTGCTGGTGGCACAAACTCGCTGATGGCGCAAAGTTGCTGCTCTCCCGCTGTGAAACAGCCAGAGCTGATGCCGGCGGCTCATCCCACTGCTGAGCATCCCTGGCTCAACCCTGGCCCCTCCTTGGAGAGGCACCAAACTCACGCTCCCACCCCGGCCCCGCTGCTTTTGGGTGGCTCGCAGGGAATCGGGCCCTTCTGTCGATGCTCTCCCCATCCCAGCATCCTGGAGATTCCCGGGAGCCGGTGTCGGCTCCACTCCACGGGGAGGGATTCAGGAGTGGGAGGGCAAAAGCCAAGATCAGCCACAGGGGACAACACTCCGGGCTCGGGGTGTCCTGCCGAGCACCCACTGCCCACAGGGTACCCCAAACCAGCTTTGGGGGCTTAAAACCCCAGAGCCCCCAAAACCCCGCTCCTGCCCCTCTTCATTTACATATGTGAATGATGACCCACAGGAAGTAATTGTGGGAGAAAGAAGGGAATTGGCCTCTTTAGATCTATTAAATCACTTTATTACAGGAACCAGGTCTGAATGGCCCCTCTCTGCAGGGAGCGCGTCTCCATCTCCCTCTGCCTTTATCTGATCACAAAGAGATTAAAATCTCGGCAGGACAGGAGACTAACAGGGCTCCTTGGGGCTGCCTTTCCCTCTCATTGTGAGCTAAAAATGAGGCATTTGGGTTCAAATGCCTCCCCTGGACACTGGAGATGGATTCATTTGGGGGCTGTGAGGACGCAGAGGGGATAAAGCACAGGGGAGCAGGGCAGGTCGTCCCGGGGAGGTGAAGGGCTGAGCAGCACCCGTGAAGGGGTTGGGGGTCTTGAGGTGATAGAAATTAGGCTGATGATGGTGAAGACCCTAAAGCTGCAGTGATCCCCTTGGGATGCAGCTCCTGAGCTTTGGGCATCACTTAGAGGAGTGTCGGGCTGCAGGGAAAGCAACCTGGAAAGAGAGAGAGGAGAAAATAGGGGCACCCTGTGGCCCCAAGGCTTGCTGCTGCTGCTGGTTGGAGATGGAGGAGTGAACACAGACCAGCAGGGTTGAGATTTGGGGATGGAGCCTGGCAGAAAGCAGAAGAGGCTGTCCAGTCCCTGGGAATCACTGCTCTCCACAGCTTGGCTTCGTGTCTCCGAGCATTTCTCCAAGCCAGCACGTCTAAGTCCTTGATAAAGGCAGTTAGTTGGGCTTTGTGGTTTCTCCTCATGGTTTTAGCAAGAAGAGCTGCTAGGAAGTGTTGGGACTCTGTGTCTGCTGTGGCCGCAGGGTGTTTGGTCACTGGTATCTCTGTGACATGGTCCTGTGTGTCCTTGCAGGGACAGAAGGCTGTGCCCATGGTTAGACCTGCTGGGGCTGGATTGTGGCACTCCTGTCCTGTCCCAGTGTCCAGGGCAGAACGGGATTAGTTGGGCACATCCCAGCATGGGAGGGGCTTCAGTCCCCCTGTGATCCCCTGGGTGCTGCTGTCCCTGGGAGCCCTGTGGGGGTCCAGCCTGGCCGAGGGGCTCCATCCCCACTCGGCCAGCCAGGGGTGGGCTGGAGGGGGATGGCAGCGCCTTGCACATGGATTTTGGCTGAGCTGACCTGGGTTGTCGCCCACCTGTGCTCCTGCCATTGGCCTGCGTGTGGCCATGATAATAATAATAATAATAATCACCCACGTGTGCATGACGTGAGGTCTTAAAAAAAAAGGCACGTGTTTGGAGGCAGCTCCAGCCCTGACTGCACAGGAGAGCAAAGGCAGGGCAACAAGGGACAGTTTCTCTGTCAGGGAGCAGAGTCCTCTCGGGTCCCCTGCTACCTTCCCCCTGGGCTGGGGTGTGGGGTAGGACCCGACCAGGGGGGTTTGGTTTGTGCACAGCTGAGGAGGCAGCAAAAGGAAGGGGGAGTCGGAGGGTGCACTGGACCTGTGATGCTCACAGAGGCACAGGACATGTGTAATATCTCACTTTTCCTGCTTTCTCATGTGCATCGCTCCCGTGTTTGCTCTGCGGGACCAGGGACACCCACAGCACTGGGTGGGCACCCCCGGGGCACTGGCGTGGGTGGCTGCAAAACCGGGGGCACCAGGGTTACACATGTCCCTGGGGAAGAGATCATGGAATCACAGGGTAGTTTGGGTTGGAAGGGACCTTTTAAGGTCATTTAGTCCAACTCCCCTGCAATGAGCAGGAAAACTCCCCCCCAGAGATCCCCGGGGGCAGAAACGCTCGTTGGAATCTCTGCTTTTAAGGGGGAGAGGGATAGGAGCAATTTCTTTTTTTTTTAATTTTATTTTGTGGGATATTTTTTAAAACAACCGCTGGAGTAAAACAGTATTGCATCGCTCGTGCGCCACATCCTGAGGGAAATAGTGAAAGAGAGCTGCTTTATTCCACCCCTGAAACTCCCTCAAGACGCTCACACACACACACAAAAAAAAGCCTCCTGTCTCTGTCTAAAGATTAACTGATGGCCGCAGGCACATCCCTTCCCCCAGCTCCCCCTCCCTGCCCCAGGGAGAGAAAACACCCTGGAATGGTCTCCTAGATAATATGGCCCAAATGAATGGGATTGCTCCCGGGATGGAGTGGGGATGGAGCCGGGGAGGGCTGGAATGGAGCTGGGGAGGGCTGGGACGGAGCCGCTGCCTTAGCGAGCCGCTGTCCCTGCCGCTCCCGGCTCCAGCTCCGACGTTTCCTTCTCCCTATTTACTTGCTCCTAAGAATAAGCGGGATAGAAGCTGAAATCGCCATCGGAAGATGTGCCGCTGCTCCCGGCCGTGTTCCTGCTTTAATACGGGAGCACAAAATTAATACGTAGCCGCTGATCCCAATGAGCTGCCCCTGGGAAGTGCGGGAGGGTTTTGGTGGGGAAAAATACAACGAAAAGGAGCTAAAAGGATTTAGGACAGGAAACTGATGGATTAAACTCTGTGGTAGATGGGATTTTTTGTGTGGTTGGTTGGTTGAGGTGTTTTTTTTTTCCCAAAACTGGTACCTAGAGTTTAATTTTACTGGCTTATGGTGGAAAATCAAGAGCAAACATAGTTACTTTGGCAGGAAAATGGCTTTATTTTGATTTCACTTCAACTGGGGGGAAAAAAGCCCTCGGGGATATTGCAGCAGGGAGACACTGAAAAGCCTTGCTAATGTTTTGTTAAATGCCCCGTGCTGTCCGCGAGGGCTCCCACTGCCATCTCCCTCCTTATCTCTGCACCAAGCCCCCCGAGCTGGGGCAGGACCCCCTTCCCACTGGCTGCCTGCACGGGGGTCTGAGCTGCAGGAGGGGACCAGGGGCAATTCCTGCTCCAAGCCCTACACTCCTGAGCCCAAAACCAGTAGCAGCGCAGTCCCTGGAGCTTCTGGCACCGGGAAAAGATTTGCTGTGTGATGTGGGGACGAGGAAAGGCTTTGCTCAGGGGCAGATCCAGATGCAGGCCATGAAGGCAAAGAGATATTTCCCTGCTGGCCTTGTGGCCAGTGTTGGGGAGCTGAGCTGGCCTTGATGCAGCATGGAGAGGGGTTTGGATCACTGGTCCCTGCTGGCTGAGCCCAGGTCTGCCAAAATCTGCTTTGGGGGCTGTTTGCCATCAAGCAGTGCCTGGCTGAGGGGAGACCTGCTGTTACATCCCATGGGATTGACATGGCATCCTCTGGTGGCAATAGGACCCCAAACTGGGCAAGTGTTACCCCCTGCACCCAGGAGCTGAGGATGGGGCTGCTTTCCACTGGCTGTGCCAAACCTGAGCCCCACAGGGCTGGGGCTGCTCCCCCAGGGATGTGCTTCTCTTCTGGGATGGGTGCTTGGGGCTCATCGTGGGGTGACAGTGACATGTGGGGCTCTGGGGGCTGCCCTGGACCCCCATCCAGGCTGGCTGATCCCTCAAAGGCAGCAGCACAGGGACGGCTTGAGCAAAACAAGAGATGTGAGGGGATGGGGACTCTGTGGCTCTGGGGACAGAGAGGGGCAGGGGACGGTGGGGCAGCACAGTGGCTGTGGGTGCCAGCTGAGAGCTCACCACTGACAGGGCACCCCCAGTGACAGGGGCACAGTCCCCCTGGGGGCTCAGCAATCCCTGGGCCCTTTTTCCTGACCCTCCTCTGCAGAGCAGGAGAAACTGAGGCACTGGCATTGGCTGCAGTGGGGTTGGGCTCCCCAAAATGCTCTGGGCAGGGCCCGGACATGCCCCTGGCACAGCTTGGCACAGCCACTCTTGTCCCAGCATCCCAACCCGGCTCGTTTTCCAAGGGATTTCAGTTTAAAGGTTGTTGGAGAGACGAGGTGCAGCGGCCGCTCCGCCCCAGGCCCCGCTGGACACAAAGATGGTTTGATTGAGTGGCCAGGGCTGGCTGGGAATAAACGTCCCCTTGTGTCACTCTGGGGAGGCCGAGGGGACAATGGTGACCCCGGGGCTGGCTGAGCCCCTCCGGAGCCTGGCGGGGTGGGGGTGAACCAGAGCCCTGCAGTTTGGGGGGCAGTGGCTGGATTTGGGGTGCTCCGTGGGGTCACCCCTTCCCACAGGGCTAAAGCTGGGGTCTGCAGTGAGGGATGTGATGAGCAGAGGAAGAGGAGAGGTGAAGGCAGCCAGGTGCAGGGTGGGGGACAGGGTGAGGGTGGGGGACACCCAGTGCCATGGGGTGGTGGGCAGCACTCGGCCACTCACGTGTCTTTCTCTGTGTCTTTGTCTGCCATAAATAACTGGGGCTACCGGGCTGTGGGATGGGGTGGGAAACGATGGGTGGCAAAGGGTGCTTTGGGTGGATTTTGGGGTGGAAAAGCACGCTGTGGTGCCTGGTGAGGGGGTGCCCAGTGGGGGTTACTGGGTGAAGCTGCACCAGCTCTGCCTCTGTTCCTTGTCCCGCTGGTTAACCCCGGGCCCTGATGATGACAAGGACATCCTGGCACTGGGCTTTACAGCAGTGGGGATGGCAGTGCTCTGTGATCCCGGGGTCACCCTACACCCCTCCTGCCAACACCCCCTCCCCAGGGCTGACCCCTCAGCCCCTGCGAGGGACCCAGACCCCAAACCCCAGAGCTGCTGGTCGAGCCCCAGCGCTGCCGCAGCGGGCGAGCTGCAATCAGGGCTGATGTGCGGAGGGGCTGGAGGGGGTCAGAGGGGCCGCGGCCATGCCGACCACCCTTCCTCCCCCCGCCGGAGCCTGGAACTCCTGGAATTTGGGCAGCGGGAGCGCGGCCGCCGCCGGCCCTTTGTTCTCGCTGGCCGGTGGCTCCCAGCCCTCGCCCTCCCCTGCGCTCCCCCATCCCCAGCATCCCCGGCTCGCTCCAAGCCCCCCCTTCCTCTCTTTATTTTTGGGGGGGGTGTGGAAGCCTGGGAAGGCTCCGGCTTTGTGTGTGGTGTGGGACAGGGGCTCTGGGCCCCTTCCTTTCAGATGCAGGAGGTATGCAGCTAATTCAATGGGCTGCAGTTTGATTACCTATCTGATAACAGAGGAATGCCAGCAATGTGTGTGTTTTGGGAAGGGGGCAGGGGGGATGCGCAGGGACCACCAGCCACTCTGCAGCTCACATCAAAAGGCTGCGGCAGGGGGGGAGAGCTGGGGAGCCCCAGCCTCTGTCCCCCCCTTCCCTGGGGAGAGGGCGTTTCCTTTGGCCTTTTGGCAGAGGGGGCTGGGGGGGTGGTTGTCATCCCCACCCGCTCCTGGAAAATAAATCGCTTCCCCATCATGTTGCAGCAGCTTCTGCCCCCAGCCCTCCTCTTCCTCGAAAGGGATGGGCAGAGCTGGACCCTGGCACGGGGCTGATGGTGCCCAAGGTGTGGGCTCAGCTGGGATGGGGGGCACGATCTGTGTGCTGAGGTCCCCCCTGCCACGGCTCGGCTTTGTCCCCAGCGCCTGGGAGTTTTCATCCCTACAGTGTAAACACAGCTGGGCCAGCTGGGGCTGTAAACACCCCGAAAGGAGCCACAGGAGGTGGCTGGTCCTGTCCCCCTGCCTCCTGTGCCAGGCAGTGATGCTCAGCCCCTCCTTGCTCCCAAAACCCCATGGCTTGCTGCTGCAGTGGGGAAAATTCCCCATTTGTGGCAGCTCCTGTCACCCAAAACACCTCACACGCTGGGGATGGGACAGGGCAGGGTAGGTGGCTGACCCCAAGGTGCTGAGGAACCTCCTGTGATGTGCTGGTTGGGGCTTTGGGCTCCTGCTTGGGGGATGCTCAGCACCCTTCTGGTGATGCTCAGCACTGGGGGAGCTGGGTTGGGGTTGGGGAGCAGTGTTTGGATGCCCCGCTGAGCGTGGCAGGGGGGCTGCCAGTGGTAGGTGATCCTGGGTGGGCAGAGGGGGCTGTGAGAGCCTGTCATGTCACTGTTATCACTGGGGACCTCGTAGCTTAGGGTATGGGTCTCCCTTTTGGGAGCAGGAGCAGGTCAGGGAGCAAAGGATGATCCCTTCTGGCCTACTCTGGATTCCATCCCAGCAGGCAAGGGGATCCAGGGGATGTGGGTGATTTGGTCCACACAGAGCTGGACCTCCAGGCACAGAAAGGGGGGAAAACAGCACTAAAAAGGGGTCTCAAGGGTTGTTCCTCGAGCTCTGCTGCATTCCCACTTTGCCCACATGCCCATGGACACCCTGCAAGACCCCACCGAGAAAAATTCAATCCCAAACCCCAACAGCGTGATCTCTTCCCTCTCTGTTTTTACATGGGGTGTTTCCTCGAGGGTCCTGGTGACATTTGGGGTGTGGATGGGAACACACCGTGCCTGCCCATCCCGGGCAGCACTGACTCGGAGGCTCCATGTGGGAAGAATGGGAGACCACAGCCCCACGTGACGGGAACTCTCCGGGCCATGAATGGGGGAAGATGCTCCATTCATAAATGCAGGGTCCTGCTGCAGCCGCGCAGGCGTTTGGCGCCGGCTCTGCTGGGAATCCCCAGCCCGCTGGAGCTGCTCCTCCCTCTGCCAGCAAATCCCCTTAACTCTTTGCTCATGGTCGTTTGGGCTCTGCTCTGCTGGAATTGCTGCCCAGGATGCAGCGGTCCCCAGGCAGAGCTGGCAGAGATGCTCATGGCACAGGGGGTTAAGAGCTGTCGGCTGCATTGACCAGCTTGGCTCCTTTAGGGATTTGTTCTGCTAAAATGGGCAGAGCTCGTGAGTGTGGAGTGGATTTCTCTGTCTTCTCTCAAACCCCTCCCCAGCCTGGGTCTTTCTATGCTCTCAAGTTTGTTTGCATGGTGATGACCACTGTGGTGATGCTGGGAAGGGTGGGAGAAGCTCCCAGCAGTGATAATCCCAGGCCAAATGGCTGCTTAGTTAATTATTGAAGGCAATTAAAGGGCTTGAACTGAGGTGAGCTGCAGTGAGGGGGCTGGCAGTGCATCCTGGCCTTGCCATGGGTCCTGCTGTGGTCATGCTTGTGCAAAGCCTTGAGATCTTTTTGCGTTTTTAAAATGATATTTTGGATCTGTCAGGAGGTGCAGAAGCAGCTCTTGCTTCCCAGTGTGGGGCTGAGTGGGAGAAGGAGCCTGTTTTGCAAACAGCTCAGCAAACTGTTCAGCAAACTGTTGAAATTTGGATTTGAGCTGTCTCTGCTGGCTCTTGCCAAACCAGTGAGCCCCACCTGGCCAGGTGTCTCAGCTCACTGAATGCTCTGTGCTATCAGCCGGGGCTCCAGAGATTTTAGGAAGATGAAGGTGCCTGGTTGAACTTGATCCTCAGTGTCTATCCCCTCACAAGGCACAGGCACGGGGGAATGTTGGCAGCTCTTGTGCCACAGGAGGAATTGGCTGGGCTGGGACTTGTTGTGTGCCCAGTGGACACCCCAGCTCTGTGCTGACCCCCATCCTTTCCCCCAGAGCAAGCTCCACATGGAGGGTTTCCGCAGCCTGAAGGAGGGCGAAGCTGTCGAGTTCACCTTCAAGAAGTCATCCAAAGGTTTGGAGTCCATCCGGGTGACCGGCCCGGGGGGCGTTTTCTGCATTGGCAGCGAGAGGAGACCCAAGGGCAAGAGCCTCCAGAAACGCAGATCCAAAGGAGACCGGTAAGGGCTGCTCTGGGCTTGATCCAGGGCAGGGGCTGAGCCCTGCGGGCACCAGGAGCCTCCTGGGTACCCCGGGGATGGGCACGGGTCCAGAGGGGTGGGCAGCGACCCTTCCTCTGGGAAAGCAGCTTCCTTTGGTGGTTAATGAGTGGCAGATGCAGCTCGGTGGGGAAAGGGCAGGGAAGCAGCAGCGAAGGGCAGAGGTCAGGGACACCCCGGGCGGCCGCTCCCCTCGGCTCAGGGAGCCGTGCTGGGCAGGGGTAATTTTCTCCAAGAGAAAACCCTTCCTTGTGGGAAGAAAATAGCCTGACGTCCTGGCAGTGTCTCCCACGGTGAGGCTGCGAGCCCCGGGGCGTTTTTGCCCAGCTCTTCATCCCCCCCATCTCTTCTCTCATCCTCTCCATCCCAGCTGCCTGGGGATGCCTCATCCCAGTTTTCCCAGTGGGTGCTGTCAGCCCCACTCAGCTGTTCTCATGAACAGGATTTTAAGTTAATCAGAAAGGATTTGGGAAAGAAAAGGAAAGAGGACAGGGTTGTGGCCATCCTACATGGATGCAGGATTTAAAATGGACACAAGGCAGCTCCCTCTGCCTGCATGGCTGCGGTGTGAAGCTGGTACCCATGGGATGGGGGCTGGAAGGCACAGCCCTGTGAGAAGCCACCTTTGGGGTTGTCCCTACACTGATGGCCACAGTCCCTGCAACTGTTCTGGGGTCTGTGTAACCCTGGAAGCAGGGTCTGGAGATACAGGAACCAGAATCCTGAAGGAGCCAGAGAGGTGGAAGCCCCCAACATCCCGATTTTTGTCCCCGTGCATGGTTTTGGTGTAGGGGTTTGCTGCCATCTCCTGGGTACCAGCAGCACCACTGAGCCCAGACTGGCCACGCTGGAGCTGGGACTCTGCAAGGACCAACCCCAGGGCCACCATCAGCCCCAAAGAGCTGAGCCCACACCCCTGAACTGGCCGGGCTGTTTTTATGAAGCCAGATGGGTCTCAAGCACAGCCACGACATATCCCACCTCATTTTATTTCTCCTCCTGGAATCTCTGTCCTCCTCTCACACAGGTGCTACAACTGTGGCGGGCTGGACCACCACGCCAAGGAGTGCAAGCTGCCACCACAGCCCAAGAAATGCCACTTCTGCCAGAGCATCAGCCACATGGTCGCCAACTGCCCTGCGAAAGCACAGCAGTCCCCCAGCTCCCAGGGGAAACCTGCCTACTTCCGAGAGGAGGAGGACATGCACAGCTCAGCCCTCCTCCCCGAGACCCGGGAATGATGGTGGGTGGCAGGGAGAGGGGGGATTCCACTGGGGTGAAAAGGCTTTGGCAAGGCAACGGGCAGCTGTGGGGGCTCAGAGGTGGGAGGGCAGGGGAAGGACTGGGGAGGGCAGATGGCTGTGCTGATGACAGGGACCTGGTGTCCCTGCACAGACCTTTTGCCCTGTTCCCAAGGTGGGAAAAGCCCTGCTTTAATCAGGATGGCTCATTCCAAAAATAGGGGAAGGCAGCACCTGACATACCTCTTTCAGCTAAAAAAACAAATATATTTGATTCATCTTTGTTCTTTTCCTAAATTAAGGCAGGCTGTAGTGTTTCTGGGAGGAGGAGCAGAGGAGCAACATCCCAGTGAGGAGCTCATGGCTCCTTGTTCTCCTGAGCTTCAAACAGGCTCTGGCACAGCTTGGATGAGCTGCAGGGGACCCACTCCTGTGCCTGCTGTGCCCCTCTGCCTCAGGGAGGGAAGCCAAGGGGAAAGGCTGGCTGTGGAGCACCAGGGAGATGCCCGTGGGCTGGTCCTGTGGGTCCCTCTGCTCCTCATGGCTTCTCACTTCCAAGGCAGTGTGAGGACTTGCAGTTTTCCCATGGTTGCTCCATTGCTGACACCAGCAGAGCCCAGATTTGGGCTCAGTCTGGGAGGAAATGGATCATCTCTTGGGGTTGCTCATGGGCTGTGAGTTGTGGCCTGGGGGAGATCAAGGCAAAAGAAAACCACTTGTTTGGTTTTTTCCCCCTAATCCTTCCCAAGTGGCAGCCCAGAAAGCACAAGGTGTTTTATGCAGCCAGCTTTTCCCCTCTAAGGCTTCTCCCTGCTTCTGGAACACGGAGCTAGGAGTCAGGAGGGCTTTGTGGGGCAGAAATGCTCCTTGTTAAGCCTTGGGCACTGGACATGGGGCAGACCCAGCTCCTGGAAATGCTGCTGGCAGCATTTCCCTTGGAGCCTGTGTACACCTCCCACCCAGGGCTCCCACAGATCCAGCCACAGCCTGCTCCACACACCAGACTGGATCTTCCCACGGGCTCTGGATCAAACCCTCACAGGACAAACACACACCTCTCTCTGCTCCTCCTGCCCATCCCACACTCCAAAAAATGACAGCTCTGGGGCTGAGCCTCCCCAGGGACAGGGGACAAGGGTGTCCCAGGTTAGTGGCTGCTGTCCCCCCTCCCCACGACCCCCCAAGTCTTGCCTTTATTTATTGGCCCCGGTGGACACCCCTTCTCCCAGGGCAGCCCCCCGGGCCGTGCTGGAGCCAAGGCCAAGTGAAACCTGCACTAGGACGTGCGTGAATGACGTATCTTTGGGTTTGTTTGTCGTCTTCGTTTTGGGTTTGTCGTTCTTTTGTTTTCTTTTTTTTTTTTTTTTTTATTTTTAATATAAATATTCTGGTTTTGTATTTTTGTATATTTTAATCTTTAAGAAAAGGGAAAAAAAAAAAGAAAAAAAAAAGAGAGAGAGAGAGAGAGAAAGGACATAATTCCTGCAACTTATTCTCAGGTATTCGAGCAATCTCAGGGATAAAATGCCTCTGTAGCCCAGTGCTGGACAGAGAGGAGGGTTTTTTCTAACAGCACAAAGACGTGATGAAGTTTGTATTGGAAGTGTAGATCTACCTCACTGGATGTTTGCTAGGTGGACTGGCATGTTGTCGAGCTTTTCAGTTGTGTTTTATGGTATGTTTGGGATTTGTTTTCTTTTTAGCTGTATTGTAATAATCTCTTTCCCTTCCCCATGCACTGATGGAGGAATTTGGGTCTGCATATCCGTGTGTGGGGATGGAGAAGCCAGGCAGTGCCATGGGGCAGGGAACAGCTGCTAGAGCCTGTGTTGGCTCCCCAACTCCAGATTTTCTCCCAGCCTGGTGGCTTTTAAGGACTGTCCTCTGTGTGTCTCTGCTGTTTATGCTCACACATCCCCTCTCCACCATCCTGATGGGAATGCTCCAGTCCGCCCCATGCCTGAGTCCTGCTGCCCACGGGCTGGGAGGTCACACAGGCTCCCAGCAGGCTGGTGCTGTGAGGTTGGGGAGTGGAAAGCCAGGATGGGGGTCCCAGCCCCATTCAGAGGGACATGGCAAGAGCAGACAGTGTCCAGTAGGGTGTTGGGAAACTGAGGATTATCCTCAATCCCTCAATCCCCTGCCTGGAGCTGAGGGCTGGCTGTCCATGACCTCTCTGCAATGAGGGACCTGGTTCCAAGTCCGAGGGAGGTAGAACTGTTCCATATTTTACTCCCTTCCTGGCTTCCCTCAAATGCTGACTTGCCATGGCCGGGGGAGACTCTGGATCCCAGGTTTTGGGGCATTAACACTCCACTTTACAGCCTTCCCAGGGAGGGCATCTCGCCATGCCAGTGTTGGGCAGTGGGCACAGTTTCTGCTGGCTTTAGTAGCAGTAGGTTTAGATGTGGAGCAGGGCTGGATCAGCCAGGGAGCACCAGCTCCATCCTCAAGGCTGGGGGTCTCCAGGGGCACTTGCTGAGGCTGCTGGAGCCCAGTGACCCCTGGCACATGGGCATTGAGGGGGATGGAGAGCGGCTCCCCAGCTGCTCCCTGCCCTGCTCTGGTAGTTTTATGGTGAGGTGGTGGTCTCTTCTTGGGAGGGGTGGGGGGAAAGGACTTTTAGTTCTTGACTAGCAACGGGATCTATACAAAACTACTTCAGGAAAACAGCTTTAGTTTGACGGGGTAAATGCAATAGAGCGTTGGGGAGGACACTGTTGGTCTCCCCCCAGCACCTCGGCTGTGCCAGGGAAACTGCTGCCCCCTAATTCTTGTATCTGTCCTCAAGAATCCTGTAGGACCTTCCCTCCTGCTGCTCCCACTTTAAATGGTTTGGTGATTTTTCTGCTAGATGTCTAGTGTGTGTAAATACCTCTGTAAATCTTTCCATTTTCTCTCAGTATTCTCCTTGGTTATTGTTTACAAAAAGAAGAGGAAAAAAAACGAGCAAAAAAAAAGAAAGAGGAAAAAAAAATGGAGAGAAAAAAATAGTCAAATGATCTAATAGGTTACGGACCAGGGAGATGGGATCTGCCCTGTGTGCTCTCCCACACAGAGCTGCCAGGTATGAGCTCTGTAACCATCCCTGTCCTGGGCTAAAGCAAATAGAGGATCACTCAGGTCTCCCCCGGGGTGCCGGGATCCAAGAAAACAGGGATTTTTTTTTTTATCTGCAGAGGGGAAGCCACGCTGGAGAAGGTGGGATTGATTCACATCATCTCCTTGCGTTTGCCATTGTGGTTCTTCCCATTATCTTGACAATAATTAACTAAATTGCTGCATCATCACCCACCCTGCCCATGCTTGGGCACTATGCATGAGGGGATGGGGCACGCTCAGGGTCCTGCTGTGACACGGGAGTGTTTGAATGTATGAGGAATAAAATAAAGACATCCCTCACGAGAGGGCTGTCTTGCCCTGGGGCGAAACCCTCGAGTCCCCCAAAATTGTCTATGAGGAGACAGAAGAATGTAACCCATGTTTACTGCTAGCAACCAAAGCGTTCGTGTCAAACCCGTGAAGTTTTATGAAGTGGGTGGGAGGGAGGGGATAAATGGGGGTGGCTCTGTGTGTGTGGGGGCTCAGGGTGACCCCTGAGCAATCAACTCACACTTCCCAAAGAGATTCCCTGCTGGAGTCCCTGCAGTGAGATACCCCCCAGTTCCTGTTTGCTGCGGGTTTATTTCCCCCCCTCTCTGTTCATTTTAATTTTTATTTGTTTTTTTGTACCAACTATGTAAAATGTTGTCTGGGGAAAGAAAAATAAATAATAAAGACCATGGGCAATGGCTGCTGGTGATGCCTTGAATGTGCGTGTGGTTACTCTCGTTTCTTTCCCCTGGGGTTGAGCAGCCCAGACCCCAAATGAGTGGGTGACAGGGCAGGGGACTGGGGTGTCCAATAGCCCAGAACTAGCCTGGCCATCCTAGAGCTTCAAGCCCTGCCTGAGGCACCTCAGCCCCGCAAAACCCCACCCTTGGGCACCTCAGCCCCCCCTGCCCACCCTGGGGCACCTCAGACCCCCAAGCCCCCCCAAACCCCCCAAAGGATCACAGCATGGGTCGGGCTGAAAAGCACTTTGAAGGTCATGCTGTTCCAACCCAACACCTCCCACTATCCCAGGGTGCTCCAGCCTGGCCTCGGACACTTCCAGGGATGGAGCAGCCACAGCTTCTCTGCCCAACCTGTGCCAGGGCCTGCCCACCCTCCCAGGGAGGGATTTCTCCCCAATATCCAATGTAACCCTGCTCTCTGTCAGTGTGAAGCCATTCCCCTTGTCCTGTCACTCCAGGCTCTCATTTCCCATATTTGTGTGTGAGTCGACACTTTTAGAGCAACACTGAGGGAATTTTTCCTCCAGCTTGTGAGGTATAACCATGTCTGCAATGAAGAGATAGGTGGTAGGATCTACTCACATTGTTGGGCTTGTATGGCTATGACTGCCAGGAGGATGAACACGAGGACTGCCAGCAGCAGCACCACATAGAACCAGGCTGAGCACCTGTGTCGGCAGCCTGGGGGAGGCAGGAGGAAGAGCTGATGAAGGTCTTGGCGTCATTAAAATTAACATTGCCTGTATGTAGGCCAGTTGGAAACAGCAGAGAAATCATCTGCCTAAAATCAACCTGCTGTTTGGTGGATACAGGAATATTTAGCTTGTTAAAAATGTGCATCCATTTCGCATTCATGCAAGTGAAATCAAAACATTCTGCCAGATCGAGCAAGTGGTTTTAATCATTTCATTAAGGACTCTCTCTTTCTCTTTTGAATTACTTTACTCAAGCCTTGCCTCCTCCCACCTACCCACCCACACCCTGCAAGACCCTGCAGCAGTTCAGGGGAAGTATAAGGGATGGTCTGTGGTGTCAGGGATGGTCTGTGGTGTCAGGGATGGTCTGTGGTGTCGGGGATGGTCTGTGGTGTTGGGGATGGTCTGTGGTGTCAGGGGTGGTGTCGGGGATGGTCTGTGGTGTCAGGGATGGTCTGTGGTGTTGGGGATGGTCTGTGGTGTCAGGGATGGTCAGTGGTGTCGGGGATGGTCTGTGGTGTCAGGGATGGTCTGTGGTGTCAGGGATGGTCTGTGGTGTCAGGGATGGTCTGTGGTGTCAGGAATGGTCTGTGGTGTCGGGGATGGTCTCTGGTATATTCCTCCTCTCCGATCCCAAGCATTAACGTGCCTGTCCTGCAGCTCAAAGCCAACTTCCCTGAGTGCACAGAGAAAGCCCCGTGGCACAGGGAAGTTCATCTAAGCATCTCTCCAGCTGTTTGGCGTTTGTCATCTCGTGGGAGTGAAACACTCCGGAAGAGGCAGAACCCGAGGAAATTTGGGGTCAAGGTGTCAGTTCCACAAGACACAGACTTGCACTGTCATAACTTCTGTTTCCCTGACCATAAGATGAGCAGCAGCCCCATCCTCTGGCTGCCTGGCACAGATGCTGTGATGCTCCTCTTGCTGAGGGTCTGCCCTTGCCTGGCAGGCAGGTCCTTCAGCACAGCAAGGCTGGAAATCAGCAGTGCACTGGCAGCACGGGCAGAGCTGGGGATCACCCTGCTCCCAAAGCCAACCATGTCCCTGGGACTCTCCCTGCACAGACACTTACAGGAGGCTTCCTGAAAAAACTCAGAATTTTACTCAATTTTCAACGTAGGGCACAAAGGCCGTTTTAAAAATGAGTGTATAAATGCCTCTCGAGGGTGTTTTGACGAGGCAGGTTTGTAGCCTGAGAACCCAGCGGAAAAAAGCCAAACCACCGGATGAAACGGTAAATCAGTTTCTTATTGAGAGAGTGAACGTAAAGACTCTTCATAACAGATTTTACTGTTGGGCAATAGGAAAGACTAAAGCTATAATTAGTAACCCAAACAAAATAGCTAAAATACACTACCAGAAGAGGAAGTCTCTGGTCTGCTGCTCCCTTTGGGTTTCGGCTTCACGCGCAGCTCAGCGTATGTGATCGTGTTTCCTGTGAGGAGCAGAAAATGCTGACATTTGTGGTTGTGCAGGTCACTAAGTGTGGAAACAATAAAGGACTACGTAGAACACTGAGCCTGTATGAAAAGGGGCGTGTGTTTCCACAGCTGCCTGTTCAACTTTTTTCTTTTTTTCTTTTTTCTAGGAAACAACAGGCAAGGTGATGATTTATGGTTTCCTGCTGCTGTCAGGAGGTGAAATCCTCCTCCGTTACCTTTTTGCTGCTTGGGTCCTGTGTGGCTGCACCAGGAGGCAGACAAACAGACTGAAGGATGGATAAAACCCGGGTACCACCCATAGCAAACATCCCACCTGTTGCTAAGCCATCCCAGAAGGTGACACGGGGGCTTGAGGGGCATCAGAGCTGGGACTGTGGAGCAGAGAGGTTCCAAAGGCAAAGCTGCCACTCAGGGAAGTGCTCCTGCAGCAAGGTAATTCTTGGGGCACCCCTGACTTGTGTTTGTGCCAGGACACACGTGGCGTTTGTAGCAGCAGAGGAGGGGACCTGGTGGTGGAAGGCATCCTTTTGCAGATGCACATTGCCAGAAGAAAGCCAGAAAAGCCATTAAGGTGGATGGTGTGAGTTGGAGTCACCTGGATCCTTTCTGAGCATATATCCAGGTTTGTTTAGCTGGGTGCTTTGCAGTTAGATTTCTTTATCAATCTGAATCAAGAACAAGCTTCTGTGCTACTGCCTTGGTTTGTGATCACTGGGGCTTTTAAAAAGAAGGGCCTTGTGTTGTACAAAATCTCACTGATCAGGGGAAAACTTGGCAGAAGCAGAGGGTCTCCTTGGGCTAAAGTGAGGCAGCATTTGATATGAGAATTGCCGAAGTGTGGGGAGGTTTTACAGCAAGAAAAACACTGAGGACCTCATTGGCAAATAAGGTTTATTCATACAGGTGAGATATTTTGTGCTTTAGAGAACCTGACCTAATACACTTGGTTGTTTGCTTTATTTCAATGCATTAGTTCAATGAACTAGGGAAAATTTGGTAATTATATTTAACTGTTCTCAAAAACAAATGTTCAGGAAAATTTTTCTTCTTAAAATGTAAATAATTAAAAAAAAAAAAACATTCAGGACTTTTCAATATCCACTGTAAATGGAGATACTTTTAGACTATGTACTTTAGACAATCTGCTACTATACTAAATAATTTGCCTCTCAAATAAAGATCTATTCCTTTAAAGAATATCTCTAATTCTGTAAGAAAAAAAATTATCCTTGCAAGCTGAATATTAAAAAAAAACAAACACTATTCCTTCTCTATGAGTGTGTTTTGGCACATAACTATTTGCATGTTAGGCCCTCAGAAGTCAGCAAGTCATTTTAAAATACCAGGTAACCTTAATTTTGCCTGATGCTTTCACAGCCTTCCCTAATTCAGCTACAAGGAGCCCTGGTAGTGGGAGGGACATCTTTGTCACTTACTAAGGCTGAAATGTCCCTTCATTTTGCTGTGCCAATCACGGGGTGCAGAAAAACATCTCTGCTTATTGGAAGCTTCTGCTTGGGGGCTGTGAAGGTTGGGAGTACTCCTGGCAGGTTATTCTTTATGGCCACTGCACTCAGGGGGGGCTGGTGGAAGCTGGAAAGAGTCCAGCAGAAGGTGGAACTGGTCAAGAGGAGGTTAAGGAGGGGAAAAGAAGCTCAAGGGGACAACTAATAGCAGGCTACAACTACTGGTAGACTAGTTTGATGATGGAGTTGAATTCTTCTTGGTTTGGTTTTCTGCTAAGGAAAGTTTCAGTCTATCAAGTTTATCCCAATATTTTCCCATGAGTGAGTTTTCCTTATCATTAGGCTATAAACTTACCCACTCTCCTCAACTGTGCCACCAGTGGGTTTTTATATCTTTTCCTTTATTCTCGAAAAATACATTGAATACACTTTGAGATAAGAACAGCGTTTGGGGGAGCTCCAAGAAACTCTGCATAATTTGATCTCATGGAGAAAAGATCTGTCGAGGGGCTTTCATTCCCAAGCCCAGATTGTGCATGTGTAAAACACCTCCTCAGCTGCTGGAGAACACTGGCAGCAGTTCAGCTCCCTGCTCACCTCTCCTGGCCACCAGAGCTTGGCAGCAGCTCTACCTGAGCAGAGCAAAGCTGTGTCCCACAGCTGTGTTTTTCAGCATCTGCTGCAGGAAATTGCACCTAATTATCTGCAAGTTGCACAAAACGCAGCCAGGAGGAGGTGGCATGTTCCACTTTCCTAGCTGTTGGAAGTCCTGCCTAAACTCTGGGAATCTGCCACTCAGAACAGTCATCTACTGAATTTTCTCTGGTGATTAAATTAAACCCAGCGCTCCCTCCTTCGTGGTGAGAGTTTGAACCATGATATTTGCCACAAGGAGCCACTCAGAGTATCAGCTTCAAATTCCTGCTCCAAACTATTTTAATAGCAATAAAGACCACGTTAATCATGAGCACAGAGAAATAATTGTCATCAAGGAAATATTTGTAGCATGCTCTATAGTGCTATGAGGTCCAGTACTGCTTGATACCATTTGGTGCTTTTCCCACTTGTGTCAAATGAGCAGAAATATAATTGCTAATGAAACTGGACAATGACAGAAAGGTTAACAAAGCCATAAAGACAGCCCTGGAAGTGCAAGCCCAGTCAAACAAAATGTATTTGAGTACAATCAGATATAAGAGTGGGGGAAGGTGATACTTGGAGTTATAAACAGTGAAGGAAAGATAATTTCAGTGATTTTTGTCTTTATATAACAAGTATAACCAAGACTTATAGTAATACTGTGTGGATCTCCGGGGTCCTTGTTTTTTAAAGGAGGTGGAAACACTGGAGTATGAACAGAAAAACATCCACAAAAATAATTTGCATTTTTGAGAAGTTAAATGTTTCAAAGCAAAAGGACGTTCAGAAATTACTTGATTATTGCAGTCATTGACTTCATGTGACAAAATAGTGAGCATTAACATCTGTTTGAAAAAGAAAAATTTCAATGGAAATTAAAGCCTAAACAGTTCAAACTCAATCCCTTCCTTTAGAAATGGGATATTTTTGGATGTCCTCAAATCAAGATTTGATGTCTGCCTCCCTTTACAAGTAAATTATATCATTTTAAATACTGGGTAAAATTCTAGGCAAACCCACTGTGCTTTGTGTAGCACAGGTTGCAGCAGCACAAAAACATCCATGGATGCACAAACATACAGTCTAAGGGACTCTATTCTGCTGTACGTATAATAAAGTGAACTCATTTTTACTTTTTAAAGACAGGTCTTGTAAAAATACATTAAAAACCTATTTCCTGTCATTGAAGTGCATGTCTTCAGAGCAGTATCACCACTATTGATCTACATTGTAACTAGAACATCTTTTAAAGTGCTCATTTCACAATGTTGTTTCCTTAAGTGATTAAATACATTAATTACTAATGACCTTTGAAAGCATGGAAATATCCACTACAAGCATTTCCTGTTTTCTCGTAGTGAGAAGTTGTTATTCATATTTGTTATGGTCCAGAATTTTGTCCTAATGCTTTCATGAATGGATTTAATTTTTTTCCAAGTAGTAGAAATGATAGTTCTTAACAATAAATGGTTTAAATCATCTCCCTGCCCTGAATATTGACTTAATTTGTTACAAATATAAGAAGGGATCACAGACTGATGATTTTGTTCTGGGAGAATCACACTGGAAGATTCAAGAGAAAGAGCAGGAAGGTTTTAGGAGTCATTCAGTACTTCCTTCAGTGACAGTGCCTGCACCAGGTTTCTGATTTACCAGTTAATTTACTCCTCCTTTTCCACAAACACACCATAAGCCACGTTGCTCTGATTTTAGGACTAGGTAGGCATTTGGTGGAGCATTGTTTTCATCATGTGGTTCATTTAAGAAGAAATATTATGCCCATTATTCAAAAATGAATACTTTTTCAGTCTGTTTCTTAAACCAAGGCACCAGATCTGGGCCACTGCTCCTCAGTGGTTCTGACTTTGGAGGAGCTTTGCTGACTTGGACCTCAGGAGGATCTCTTCCACTCTTTCCAACTTTTTGCCCTTCCCATGACTTCTGCATGCAGCATTTTATAACATTCTCCCAGTTTTATCCAACGACAGTATTAAATATGAAAGAGACAGACAGACAGAGCCCATGAGAGAGAGCAGAGT
The DNA here is from genome assembly GCA_035221455.1 of Xenops minutus. Classification (NCBI taxonomy): domain Eukaryota; kingdom Metazoa; phylum Chordata; class Aves; order Passeriformes; family Furnariidae; genus Xenops; species Xenops minutus. The sequence continues at coordinate 5,581,662 of JAWWEE010000058.1, forward strand.
GTCCTCCCAGGGGAGGATGAGATGCTTTACCTGGCACCGGTGTCCGAGAAGGGACGTGTGGCCTCTCCCTGGGCAGCATCGCCACGTCGGCATATGTGACATCCCCTGCCATTGAGGAGCAAGTCCCTCTGAGCTCTGGGAAGAGCAGCTTTCATGCAGTGGGCTGCATCCTGCAGCAGCTTTGCCTGCCTCCAGAAGTCACACACACCGCGCTATGGCTCTGAGGAAGGCTGAGAGACATCAAAAAGAGAGGAAGTTACTTCTTTCAATGCGGCTTCAAAGCCTATTTGCAGCCATTCTGCCTCTTCTTGCGTGATCTCTTGCCCTTCAGAATGCAGAAGAAAATGAGAGTTTAAAAAGGTTATTTTTATTAATAAATACTTTGAAAATTCTTATTGGTCAAAGTGGAGCAAAGTCTCTGAAGGAACAACCAAAAATGGGCTTGCACAGGTCCAAAAGCTTTGCTGGTTCTCGTGAGAAGACCCAAAGCAATGCAATGTATGTTGGGGCTGTATCATCCTCCTGTCCATGACCTTACACAGCCTGTTCACCCGAAAGAAAGATAAACAACATATGTAGCAGCATAAGACGTTTTGGGGGTCATGTAACTGCAACCACACAGCTATGAAAACGTAGCTCAAATTCTAACCTGCTCCACCCACAAAGCCCTTCAATGTTTAATGACTGGATTTGGATGATATTGATGAGGTGTTAACTCAAAATACAATTAAAAGTAATATGATCAATGCTGTTTACGGGAAAGCTCCAATATTTTACTGTAATAGTAGTTACCAGGCTGGTTTTAAGCTGCTTGAACTATTCCCTGCTTGACCCAGGAACTCCACAGGTGGGAACCCTGGGTTGCCTTTAACTCCTCACTCATGACCCACCTGTTTGCTGCAGAATATTTTGATGGCTGTGTTTTTCTCCTCTATTTGTGAGGGTTGGAGTGAAGGAAACCTCACAGATTTTAATTGAAACCTAAAGACCTTCTAAAAACTGAAAACCCATTTCAGGACAAGCAGCCCTGTGAGGGCACAGTCCTGATGTTTCCTCTAAAATGGTTTTGTGCCTTGTTCCCACTTAGCAAATTCCCTCAGACCTCCACAGGGTCATCTGAAAGTAATGTTTCTGTTCTGTGATGGAGCCTGTTTGCAGTTTTTTGCTGCATTCAGCAGGATTTAAAATGAAAAAAAAAAAGAAAGAAAAAAGAAAAAAAACAAACAGCAAAAGTTTGGTTTGTAATCTTGTATTACCCATCTTTTCCCTTCTGATGTTCAACGCTGGTAACGGTGTTAAACGCAGAGACAAAAAGGTTTAAGGGGAAAAAACAGACCCTTTGAAAGTCACGGAACAGATTACTCAGAAGGGCTGCTCAAGCACAATTTATATGCAAGGTGTCTCAATGGTTATTTATCACCAGTGATCAATTGTTACTGTGAACTGGATACTGATAAGGTTTGTTTCATGGACACCTACAGAGCAGCCCTATCACCAGTCCTAGCGTGAAACAAAATTTTTCCTCTGATTCAATCAGTTTCCATCACTTCCCCCTGAAGAGCAGGATATCTAGGCTCTGAAATGGAAAAAAAAAAAAAAAAAAGAGAGAAAAACAAACCAAAAAACAACCCCAAACCAAACCCCACTTTCCTTAGTTGGACTTTTTTTTTTTTGAAACTTTAGTCCATAAAGGAGCACCAGAAGGCTTGCTTGAACCCTTGATCTCTCTTTCCAACCTGCATAGACACTTAAACAGTCTTTTCTCACGTGAGTCCCTCCCAAATTAGCCCAAACCATCAAGATGTAGCCATGTGTAGTCAGGGAACACACTCCTTCTTTGTGAAGGAGTGGAAAACCCCCAGTGTTTCCATTTTAAGGGAACGTGTGTTCCCCTCTCCCCTGAAAAACTCATTTTCAGGCTCACTAAGTGTGCAGAGCAGAGCAGGCAGCTTCATCTTTCGGACTGAGCAGACTCTCACTTGCCTGAAGAAAATTAGGAATCCACAGAGTTATTTTCCAGAGAAAACTTCCAATAGCCATAAGTGGTTTCCATTTTGCATTTGAAGTCTACGTGCTGTGCTCACTGTTAGGACAGATAACAAAAAGGAAGGTTAATTTTAATTTTTAGAAGGAATAGATGAGTAGACATCTTTGCATGTCATTTTTCATGAATTCTTTCTTTTCTATTGAAAACTATCATTTCTTCCTCCCTCTTAAAACCAATAGTGCACTGCCACAGAATTTACATTTGCTATGTATTTTCTTTAGTGTTAATAGTTTTAGCTCTGTATTTTATTTTCTGTTATTTTCACTTGAAATTCTAGCTTTATTCAAGAAGACTCATATGTGGGTCACTAAGCCTGACCTAGTGATGTCTCAGCCAGAAGAAAAAACCCAGGCTGTTGTAGGAAAAGGCCATTGTAGAGCCAAGAGATCTTTGTTAGCAAAATGGCTCAGTGCTCATAAAGGTGATGGAAATGCCCAGGCCAACCCCTGCTCAAAGCAGGACCGATTCCACAGCTACATCAGATCACTCAGGGCTTTGTCCAGGCAGGATTCAGGCATTTCCATGGGCAGAGATCTCGGGGGTGCCTTTTGCAGCGCTGCACCTTTGTCGTGAAGGAAGAATCCTTCTGCTTTGTTCACACAGTGTCACAGAGGCATTTTTATCATATCTCCAGAACCTGAACAGACCTTTGGCTTGGGACCATGCCCTGCTGTCTGCTGGGAGATTTCACCGAGTAAATGCTTCAGAACAGAGCCTGGTTCTGCCCAGTCATATCCCTGCTATGATCTTTTCATGTTCTGGTGTCGCAGTCATTTTGGCTTGTTACTCCTGGGGAAAAATGTGGACCAGATATCAAGGTCATAACATCATTTCTCTTGGAAAAGACCTCCAAATCATCCAATCCAACCTCTGACTGATCCCCACCTTGTCCCCCAGCCCAGAGCACTGAGTGCCACATCCAGTTGTCCCTTGAACACCTCCAGGGATGGGGACTCCACCACCTCCCTGGGCAGCCCCTTCCAATGCCCAGCCATCCTTTCAGTGAAGAAATTCCTCCTGATGACCAACCTGACCCTCCCCTGGTGCAGCTTGAGGCCAATTCCTCTTATCCTGTCCCTTGTTCCCTGGGAGAAAAGCCCAACCCCCACTTGGCCACAACCTCCTCTCAGGGAGTTGTCGAGAGCAAGAAGGTCTTTCCTGAGCCTCCTTTTTTTTTCCAGACTAAGCATCCCCAGCTCCCTCAGACACTTCTTCACAAATTAATCTGAGTTGAGCTTAATTTATCATATGATCCACTTTTGGTGTCCATGTGATTAGTATGCAGCTGAGGCCCCTAAAACATCAGGGCTTGCAGTGTATCACCCAGCCATGTGTCTGGGAAGCAGGGAGGGATTTTTTTTTTAGCCTTGAGCTCTCAAACTGGAGATATCTGGGGGCTCAGACCTTCCTGCAGCACCTGCAAGGAAAGACAGTGGGATTGTTGTGTGGGATGGTTGTATGGGATTCCTCTGCCACTGTTCACTGAGAGCTTTGGGGGCTCTGCTGGGGCAAAGGGATGTGAGCCCACGTCACTGCCCACCCTGCCATGAACACTGACACATTGGCTTGTAACTGTCACGCCTGAGTAATGTCACACAGTGCTGTTCTGGTGTCAGTGGTTACCAGTTCCAGTTATGCACGGAGTAAATGTGACAACACCTGCAGGTGACACCCCTCCTGTGGGTGTGACAGCGTGTCCCTCGCTGAGGGCAAAGGCAAAGGTAGGCTGAGAACGGCAATGTGGGCTGCAAAGCAGGACCCAGCAAAGCAGGACCCAGCAAAGCAGGACTCAGCAAAGCAGGACTCAGCAAAGCAGCACTCAGCAAAGCAGCACTCAGCAAAGCAGGACCCAGCAAAGCAGGACCCAGCAAAGCAGGACTCAGCAAAGCAGGACTCAGCAAAGCAGCACTCAGCAAAGCAGCACTCAGCAAAGCAGGACCCAGCAAAGCAGGACCCAGCAAAGCAGGACTCAGCAAAGCAGGACTCAGCAAAGCAGCACTCAGC
>JAWWEE010000058.1:5585812-5599786 GCA_035221455.1 Xenops minutus
ATGGGAACGGGGCAGGTACCGGGAATGGGAATGGGGTGGGGGGGACACCGGGAATGGGGTAGGGAACGGGAACGGGGTGGGGACACTAGGAATAGGGGGGGAACGAGGCAGGTACCGGGAACGGGAATGGGAGGAGACCCCTAGAACGGGACCGGGAACGGGGAGGGACACTGGGAATAGGGGGGAAAGAGGGTACCGGGGGAGAAACGTGAGAGGACCGGGAACCGGGGCAGGTACCGGGAACAGTGGGGGGGACACCGGGAACAGAGGGACTGGGAACCGGGGGGGAAGCGGGGAGGGTATACCGGGAACGGGGGGAGAATGGGGCAAGTACCGGGCACGGGGAAGGGATGGGGAACCGGGGATGATACTGGGCACCAGTCACTGGGTGTGGGGGGCATCGGGAGGGGACCAGGACAGGTACCGGGAACCAGGGAGGGAATGGGAGGGGACTGGGGCAGGTACCGGGGGGAAAGGCCAGGGGGGCACCGGGAACTGAGCACTGGAGAGACCCCGGGTGGTACTGGGGTGACACCGGGACACCCCTCAGGATGGGGGCTGAAGGTGGGGGGTGTCTCGTTCCGGGGGTTGGAGCCCCCCAGGGACCCCCCAAAACTCTCCTGAGACCCCCCAAGGGACCCCCAACCCCATCAAGGGACCCCCAACCCCCCGTGCCTCCCTGCTCTGTGAGGGTTTCTCTTTAAGGTGACGGTGTAAAATCGCCTGTAAAAGGTTGATGAACAGCCAAGGGGTGGCTCTGGCTGTTCCCATGCCGAGCTGTGCGAGTGGGGGAGGTGTTAAGAGCTGTGCAACAGCCCGAGGTTCAGCAGTTCCTGATGGCTTGTGGGGAGAGATCCCTTCCTGAGGAATGAGGCAGAGGAAAGCCCACATGGAAAATTAATGTCCTCAGTGTAACTGAATCTGCTTCTGTCCCTGGATGGTGGAGCAGAATCCAAATGGTTGAATCTCTCTCTGAGAGAGCCCCCACAGCTCTCTCAGCGTTGCTGCTGTGCCCACATCTCTCAATATTCCTAACTGAGAGATGTGGAAATTCAGTAAACTTGTCAGCTCAAACCACATCTTGGTATTTGATGTGCACGTATTGTGGTAAAAACCCCCATTATTTTTACAGCTGCCGAGGCCAAAGTTCTTTATTTGTGGAGGCAAAGAAATGCCAGTGAGTGACATGAGCACAGGGCAGTTGGTGGGGCAGTTGGTTGTTGCTTCATTTGAAGGGTTTCCAACACCAAAACATTGAAGGTCAGTTTGTGCTGATGCCACCCTGGGAGTGGCACCCAAATTTTGTGTCTGTACCGGCTTGGCTGGAGGACTCAGTGATGGTTTTCCTTGGTTTTCCATAAGGAAGGATCCCCTTGGATGATACAGCTGGAAAATTCCAGAGCTCATTTCTGAGTTTCCCCATTGCCTGCTTATCAAAGGACTTGCACAAACAGTGTAAAGGGCTCCAGAACAGCAAGTCAAAGCTGATTTTCCCAAGGTAGTTTGTTTGCTTTGGGCTTAAAAAATCATCTCTAACTCCTTTATTTTCACCTTCCCTTTGAAAAAGGAAACGGAGCTCTCGGTAAAACATGTCGTGGATCAGAGAGGGTGAGCTGACCATCCTAGAGAGGTTCTGTGCCAACATCATTAAGGTAAGGGGTGGATAAAGATGTGGTAAAGAACTGGCAGGTTCTTCAGGGTGGAACTGTCTCTGGAAAGAGAGCATTGCTGGCAAGGGTACACTTAATGCTGGCACTGGATGTGCATCCCTGAACAGCACGCCAGGATGGGAGATTACTTAAGCTTAGTCTTGCAAATGAGCAAGGCTGTAGGCAGAGCTTGCCAATAATGAGCTTACACTCCCAGCCTTCCCTGCCTTGTGCCCTTGCTGATGAAGGCAGGGCATGGGAAGGAGGGAGAGAAGCAAGATGGTTCTATTGGGAGTCTAAGAAATTAAACTGAGTTCCCCTTGATTAGAATAGTAACTCACCAGTTCTAGGAAAATGCTCAGCAGAGGCTTGAGACTGGTGGTCAGGCCTTTAGTCCTAGAGAGATCAGTGGAAAGGAATAGTCCTCTTTGTGGAGGGAAGTCTTATGACCTTTTTGTGTTCTCTGAAGTTGTGTCTGTGAAAAGGCCCTTGAACTCTGAAATAAAAACCACAACATAAACCTGCATTTGCCCTCCTCTGTGGCTGCAGAGGTTGATGTGGCAGTGCTGCTCTCCTGAGTACTGCAGTTCTGACAGAAACAGGGAGGGCAAGGCTTTTCAGTTTAGGTAACTGTCAATACTGACATGTTTTTTGGAGATCCTAAGCTGGTTGACAGAGAGGGAATTAACCACCTTACTCATTCCAGCTGCAGATTTCGTGCTGGGAGATACCACTGCACTCCTCCAAAGAGGCAGTGCTGCCAGGAGCAGTGGGGCTGAGCCCTCTATGACTGAGATGCCTGTTCAGCTCCAGGTCTGTTGTGTTTCTCCTGGTTTCCCAGGCAGGTCCAATGCCCAAGCACGTCGCCTTCATCATGGATGGCAACCGCCGGTACGCCCAGAAGTGTCACGTGGAGAGACAGCAGGGACATTCCCAAGGCTTTGATAAGCTGGCACAGGTGGGCAGGATGTTTGCTGCCTTTGTGTGGTGCAGCTTTGAGCTGTGTTTGCTGCTGGACTGATGTCTTGTGTTCCTTCTCTTCACTGGAGCCAAGCCTGTGCTTGGAGCTGACTTCAGCTCCTCTCTGTTATCTTGCAGTCATTCCATTCAGCTGTTTTCCCCTCTGTTTTATACTCAATTCAAGTATCTGCCTTATAGATCTTCCAGCTTTTATTTCAGGTTGGAAAAGGTTTTGAAAGGTAATGTTACCTACAAGATATGCTTTCCCTGACTGGATTAGTCCCATATCTGTGATGGATTCTCATCCTCAGGGAGTGATATTTTCCTCCTGTTCTTTAAAAGGAACCTGAAATTCACATCTAGTGGCTTTCATTGTCAGCTCTTGATGGTTGTTTGTTGTGATTCAGTCTTGGCAGCATGGGAAACAACAGGAAGGTTTTACAGTGGAGAAGCTGGGCCTTGCTGGCCTGTCTGATTGTCTTAGCCTGTTTATCTGACTTTTGTTTTCTGTTCTATTTTGTCTCCTTGCAGACACTACGGTGGTGCTTAAATCTGGGCATTCAGGAGGTGACTGTTTATGCCTTTAGTATTGAGAACTTCAAACGCTCCAAGGAGGAGGTGGATGGACTGATGGATCTGGCAAGACAGAAGTTTAGTCGCCTTCTGGAAGAACAGTAAGAGTCCTCCCATCTCTGTATCCCACAGGAACTGAAACTGAACATGATGAAGAGATGTTTACAGGGATGTTACAAGTTGTGAAAATGGATTAAATGAAGGAAAACCTTCTCCACCCGCAGTTAGAGATTTGTCTGGAGGGGCTCTGCCTGCTTGGGTGGGATGCAGAGCTCCTGTGCATGCACAGTCCCCACACACACCAGATTTGTGTCAACTATCCCATCTAAACCATGGGGACAGGACAGCTTTCAGACAAACACAGCACAGTCAGAAACTCCTGCTTAGCACTAGAGTGCCAGATGCCTTGTTTTCATGGAGTATCAAAGCTTTATCTTAATTTTTGATTAGTTACAGGTGCCCAGTGTCTGTGATTGTATTCTAAGCTCCCATATAGATTTTTATGACTTTTAGGTGGGGATGCCTAATCTGTGATCATTTCCTATGTCTGTGCCTCAGGATCTTGTATGGGGAATGATCAGTTTCCCTTCATGGAATGGTCTGAGATGATCAAACCCAAGCCAGTTTCGCACACCTGAAGAACATTTGGCTGTTTTGCCTTTCTAATTCTCAGTTTTGCTGAAGCTGTTGGTGGATGTTACACAGGGCAAAGCTGGCACTTGTGCAGGAGAGAGTGATGTGTTTTCTGTGGTCCTCACTCTCGTTGTTGGGTGTAGGGAGAACTTGAAGAAGCACGGGGTGTGTATCCGTGTCCTCGGGGACCTGCCACTCCTGCCTGTGGATATTCAGGAGCTGATTGCCCAAGCTGTGCTGGCAACCAGGAACTACAACAAGTAAGTCACACTCAGTTTAAAGTAGCTGATACCTCATGTCTTCCCTCTTCTTCCTGAAGGCTGAGACTTGACAGGCATGCTACACCTCATCACACACCTTCCTTGGATTCGCCTTTCACATCTTTTCCTCTTTTCAGGTGCTTTCTAAATGTCTGCTTTGCATACACATCGAGACATGAGATCAGCAACGCTGTCAGGGAGATGGCCTGGGGGGTGGAACAAGGACTGCTCGAACCCAGGTAACTCTTGGCTTTCTGTGTGAGGCTTTCTGTATGAATCCTGCCTGTCTTACCATCTACACTGCATGAGAAACCTCTCAGAAGCCAAGTGGCTTTTAAATAGATCTCATTAAACCAGTAGGACTGGAAAGTTACTCTGCAATGTTTGGTTTTTATTATTTCAGTTGCCATGGGGATAGATACGCAACCAAGACAGACGAGAAATTAGGTCTATGTCTTTAGTTAGTTTAAATGTGAAGGCAAATTTTGTGCCACAACAATTGGCTGCTTGGCTGACAGTCTTAGCTATGAGGTCAAACAACAGATGAATCATGAATACTGCACTGTTCCTCCACCCTGAAGGAGATGAAGTAGTTACACTCTGCTCTCTGCTCCAGCTGGAAATCCTCACAGCCTGGTTCCACCACAGTCTTATGTTTCAAAGAGCATGAGGGGGACGCTCTGGGGGCTGAAAGAGCATTTGGAGTAGCCTGTGGAGCAGACAGCAGTGCCCATCAGAAGCAACCTGATAACTGGCTGTGGTTCAGCTCCACCACCCCATTTTAATCTGCAGTCCTGTGTTTATATAAAGCCCCTCAGTAATTCTGATTTAGTGGTGCCACATCCATCAGGTCAGGCAAGTGAACCTTAATCAAATGTGTCTGTCTTTTAGTGATGTGTCTGAGTCCCTGCTCGATAAGTGTCTGTACACCAACAACTCCCCTGACCCAGACCTCCTGATCCGCACCTCTGGGGAGGTTCGCTTGAGTGATTTCTTGCTCTGGCAGGTAAAGTCCTTGTTTTCTCCTTGAAATATTCCATCTTGACCTCAAAGAGTGTTCTGCTGACATGAGGGCTCTGAAACTCCCTCTGCCAGGGATGGACTGAGTGGCTGGGGCACCTCTGAGGAATCTCTTCCTTGCTGTTCTGTGATTGCCTAAAATATCTTGCAGCACAAATCTGAAATTGTATCATCCTGAAAACACTTAGTAAGGAATCACAAGTCAGCCTAGCTGACAGCAGTCAAAGAAATCCTGAATTGCTCATCTTATGCTCCTCTCCTCACATTTAGGTAATTCCTGCTTTGACTGGTAAATTCCTGCCTTTGATTAATTTAACCTGGCAATATGTTTCCTGAGATGAGGAAATTCCAGGAAGGATTTCTAGAATCCTGGGAGAGGCATTTGTCATGTGTCAGCTGGAGGTGTAACCCTGAAATGCACATCTAATGTACACGCCTGACTTGTCACAGTTTCAAGAGTCTGTGTGACTTCCATAATCAAACAAGACCCCACAAGGCAGGTTCTGAGGGTGGCAAAGCCAAATCACCATGACTGGGCTGCTAGGCTAAAACATAGAAGTTCCTAATGCATAAAAAGTTCATTTATTTGCCTTTAAAATGTCCAAAGCTGCGTCCATTTCACTCTCTCCTGTGCCAGGCAGTGTTGACCTGCTTGTAGAGAACATTTAAGTCATTTAAAGCTTCACTTAAAGCTCACATGTTGTTTTACATGTAGAGTTTGAAGCCAAAACCCAGATGCCTTTAAGCAACCACATCAAATGCTCCCATTCCAAATTATTTAATTGGTGAGTTCTCAGAAGCTGTCAGGCCTGAGTTGTGGTTACCTACCCAGGCATCCCCCTCTCCTCCTTCCATTTTTGGGCACACCTGTACCTTGGATGGGTGTCAGTGGTATGAAATAACACTTTGCTTGCTCCTCTCAGTGGTAGAGGAGTCCTTTTAAGGGTTAGATTTTTTGGTAATGGCCATAGGAACTCATTTACCTGAAACTCTGAGGAACTTTATGTCAAAAATGGGCTTTAACCTGAAAGATTTCATTGTCCAGCTCGAGGATATCTTCAGTGCCCCACAACTCTTGGCTTCTTTAGGCAGTTTAAATGCCATGAGTGGGCAGTAAGGAGTATCACTACATGTCATATGAAGAATGGCTTAAATGTCACGTCCTGATCCTCAGTTCAACTGTTATTCTCTTAGACTTTGGTACTCCAGTGTTGCTATTTTAGTTTTTTTACAAGTCTGCTTAAGCTATTAAAAATACCTCTGTGAAGACCAACACAGCATTAGAAAGAATTCTGCTGATCTCTTTGCAGGAATGGATGACTAGTGTCCCAGCATTAAAAAGCAATTAGAAAAACTCTGCATTGTACAATTTCAAACTCTCCTGGCTGGTATTTGTCTCATTTTAAGGAGAATCTGATAACACAGCTTAGGAGAACCTGTGTGGGGAAACTGGCACGGGTTGCCCAAAAGAGCTGCATCTTGATGACATTTCCTCTTGCTCAAGGATTGAACTGTTGGTGATTTTGCTTTCTGCAGACATCCCATTCATGCCTGGTGTTTCAATCAGTCTTGTGGCCAGAATATTCCTTTTGGAACTTGTGTGAGGCAATCCTTCGGTTCCAGATGAACTACAGTGCCTTACAGGTAAGGGAGCCCTAGGGAGATGAAGCTCACCACCACGTGCTACCTGCAGAGCTGCAGATCAGGTGAGAGGGTGCACAGTGGGAAGAGGAACTGTTAGTTAAGATCTTGTTTCAGTAGCAGCTCGTGCCAGACATGTTGCTTCTCCTTTACCCACGTGGCTTGTTACAAAATTTTAGTGCTTTCAGCAATACCCAAAATATCTAAAGTCACTACTCTCTCTGTTACTTGTTGCTCAGTCCCCCAGCTGGGATATCTGTCCCAGAACTCACACAACAAGTAAGGACTCCTGATCAGCTACAGGGTGAAATCAACCAGTTTAATTCAAACACTTCATCAGTGGTTTAAGCAGAGACTGCTGAGTTCACACTGGAACCAGCAGGGAGAATTTGCATGCTCTTCCTCCAACTCCACTGTTGTTTTTAGTGTTGTAACAAGTGGGTTTAGAGTTTCCTTTCTGGGAGCTGAGGTGAGGCTGCCCGAGCTGTGAGTCTGTGCACAAGTGTCCTCTTGTTGGTGTACCTGCTGTTCCTGTTGCTCATTGACATTGTTCCTCTCCTTAGGTCTGTTGTTGTGAGCTCTCCCTGACCTGGTCCAGATAAATTATCTGGCCAATTGAGTAGTGATTTAGTAATCTGGCTATTTATAACAAAACAAGTGTGGGAGCTGGAGCTCTTGATAGGGAAATGGAGGGGGCAGGGCAGCAGCTTGTAGAACAGAGAGAGCATTAACTAGCAGGAGGAGGACCTTGGTGTGGTGACTCTTAACCTCCACCATATCTGCTCCCTGAGTGTGTCTGTTCCTTAATTATTTGGGTCCTCTTTCTAAAAAAGACAGGCATTATATTGCCCTTTTCTACCTTCAGGGACCTTGCTCACCCCTTAGAGTTGTCAAAGAGATTATAGCCAGTCGTGGTTATGGCTGAATTTAATCAGGTCCAGTCAGTCTGGCAGCATCCGAATTCTCCACGTCCTTAACCTCTTTTATTCCTATTTCTGGCCCAAGTTTGCCCTTTTCCTACCAGCAATTCATTGTATTAGTACAACTAATGGCAGTTCACCTTCTGCACGAAGAGGGAAGCAAAAAAGGCAGTAGTGTTTGTCATTGCCATGAGCTTGGCCTCTGTCTGGAACAGTAAGGTCACTGTTCTGACTTTGCTCCTGGTGCTGGTTTCTGACGGGTAACAAATGCTGCTTCTGTTCCCAGCTATTCTCATTTTTTCTTAGTCCTGGTTTGTGGCTGGATGTGTTCATGCTATGCTATTATCAAGGTTTCTTATTGTCCGCATTTGTTCTCTGGTCAGTTTTTTTTTCCCTGTAAGACCCACTTTGCAGTATTTAAAGCTGCCCTTTTTCAAGGGAAACCTCACAGTAGTGCAAAGGAAGAATTTCTCCCTCAGAGGAACTGCTGAGATTTAGAACCTGGATATTTTTCATTTAAAACAGGTGATCTTGAAAGCCGAAAGTACCTAGAGCTCGTGAAACAAATTCCTTTGGTGGAAGGGTTGCTGTCAGTGAGGATGGTGGGACCAGGGGGTGACTTGCTGAGAAGCCAGGATATATTCCAGCAGCTGTGACTGCTTTGGGAGTGTGATGCTGGAGGCAGTTAGGGTGTGGGTGGGCAGCAGGATGGAAGGGGTGAAAAAACTAATAAAAAACCTTGATTTGGAGATATCTGATAAAAGATTTCCTCCTTCCATCAACTCAAACAGCATCATGGTCAATGGCTGCCATCTTAATTTTCCAGTTAGCCTGCTGCTCAACACTTAGTCCCAGGATCAGCTAGAACCTGCTTTTGGTACCTGATAAATATCTAGGGAGAGAATCCAGGTGTTGGCTGGCCAGCCTGCCCCATGCAGGGGTCAGGCCAAGTCTCTTCTGGTGAATAAACAGTTTCACTTTGCCTGGGGATAGAATCCTCTGCTGAACAGGCTAATGATCCTTGCAGTTCAGATCAGCAGAGCTACAGCCCTGGAGTGCATCCATTCAGTGGGCTTTGTGGAGCTGGGAATATTTCTGCTCTCGTTCCCAGCACAACAAAAGCTAATTTCCAGTGCCAGAGCACAGGCTGACTTGGGCTCAGGGAGAGCGTGGGGAAGAGTGAGTCAGGCTCTCAGAGTCATTTCCCCTTGCTTATTTCAAAAGATCAGCACTCCCTAAGTGTGTGGTGTATGTGTGTGTGAGGTTATGTCACAGTGACCAGTTGAAGTGTTTTTAAAAATAGAAGCTTAATATTCCTGCAAGCTGCTGATGTGTTTTTGTTGTTGGAGGCTGCAGGCCAGGACATGTGCAATAAGGAGAAATCCAAAAGTGATATTCTACAACAAAATATTTCAAATACTTGAAAGGTAGGCAAGGATGGCTCCTGCCTTTGCCTTATTCCTGCCCATCCTGCTGTGTCTCAAGCCAGTACATTCTTAGATCACAAGCATTTGGGAATGCAGAACCCATTCCTGCATTTGTTCTGAAGCTGTTTAGCTCAATACCTGATCATCTGCTCAAAGAATTGCCTTATAAATCATTGTTCTGAATCCCCTAAAACCTTTCAGCTTCCAGGGGAACAGGATCAAAGATGCTGTGATGACACTGGTGAGAACAGCCGTGTGCACGTCTGGGCTTTAAATGTTCTCTTATAGCTGTTCCTCTGATTCCAATATCTGAGGGTTTGCCACAATCTGTTGTGACCTTTATCTATTTTAGCTAAGTGTGAGCAGAGTTGTGTCCTGGGGAAAGGTCCAGAAGGATATCCCTGTATTTTTTATAGCCAATCAAGCAGGCAGCCTCAAAGTGGAGGAGACAGACCCAGGGCCACCCTTCATTTAACCTGCAGGTGGACGGCCAGAGGCTGTTTCTTCCACAGCCTGTGCTGCCCCACATCTGTACCCACAGGTGAGCTGAGAGGCCTGCTGTGGTGCTAACACTCCCCTGCTTTTCACTCCAGAAGGCCAGAGACTCCTACACGGAGGAGAGGAGGCGCCAGCAGCTGGAAAGGGATCAGGATTATGTGACAAGGAAGCTGCAGCAGGAAGGGAGTGCGTCCCACGGAGACTCGCGGCGCCGCCGGACTCTGCTGCAGAAATGCACGGCCATGCGGGAGCAGAGGATCCAGGGCTTCCTGCAGGCACTGGAGCACAAGAGAGCAGACTTCTTTGAGAGATTGTGCACGGTGTCTGCATGACACGGGGGCTGGCTGACCCTGGGAAGACAATTGGAAGAGGGAACAGCTGCTGCCCAGAGGAGCTGGCTCGGTGTGGCCCTGCACTGGGGGCACAGGGCTGCTCCAGCTCTTGACATCCCCCTGGCCCTGCCCGAGGACAGGGACTGTGACCCTCTGGAGTGCTGTGAATGCTGCTGAGGAGGGTGATGCCGTCCTGTCTCACCTCCTGCCCTGATGGCAGGTCACACCTGCACCCTCGGTGATGAGAAGTTAAACTGCAATGAGCCTCCAGTTCTGTTTGACTCTCTGTGAATTGGCCCAGGCAAAACAATTCAGTCCTGTTAAATCACTCCTGGGCTTCAGTTCTTTCCATGGCTTTGCAGTAGGGAATCTTCTGTTGAGATTTCCTCTGCTGTCCCATCAGGGGAGCCTTGCTTTCTGCAGGGAGATGATTATTCCTGGTGTCAGGGACATTCCCCACTGCCTACTTTGGAATGGCATCTTGTCTTTTCCCCACTGCTGGGTTAGATGGATCTGCTCTTTGTTTCCAAAGAGTCAAAGGAAGGTGTTGCCAGCCTTGCTGTAAAGACAAAAAAGGTGCTGCAGAGCTTCACCAGGCCCTGTGATCCATCTGAGCAGTGTGGGGAAAAAACCCAAATGCAGAAGATGCTGTTGTTGGGCCAGACTGACCGTGGGAAAGGCTCCGAGCAGACAAGGAAAAAGGATTGGTTGGGAATTAACCTCATGGCTTAGAAGGGAAAAGAAGTTAGCTAAAGCCAGGTGAAGGCTACAGAGTGCCAAATCCCTCTGAGCCCCAGGGAGTATGGGTGGGCTTAATTCAGGAATACAGTAGCCAAACTCACCCTCTGACCCCAACCAAAATGGTTCAGAAGGGCTATTTGGCTGGTTTTAGGAGGAGTGGCCCAAGCAGCTGTGGAGTGTTGTTTGTTCTCCATTTTCCATTGGCAGGGAGATGGATTTGCTGATTTCCAAGATTGTTTCCATCTCTGATTTCTCCTGGTTTCCGTCCCCATGGTCAAAATAACTGAAAATGTCTTGATTTTTCTGTCCCTGATGCACACACAGGTGTGGCAGTACCAGCCATTGCCAGGTTCAAAGTGTTTCTTTTTACCTCCAAGTGAAAACTAGAAAATGCAGATTTAAAAGACTTGTAAGTGCTGCAAAGTGAGCACTTGGCATGTAATTGTGAAGAGGATAACTGCGTTGTCAAATGGGGAATAAAGCATATTCATACCAAAGTTATTTAAAAAACAAGCTGAATGTTTAAAAGTATGGAGAGCTGCTTATTCTAAGGTGTGATGAAGTTGGCATCCAGGTCTAATATAATAGTATTTAACCTGTGACTGACTCCTCATGTGATTCCTGTTAGCCTGGGAATGATTTGAAGGTTCTTTTTACAGTGTGAGCAGTTTGCTGATACCCCAAAGCCTGGCTGAGTGAAGCTGCACGTGCAGGTAACACCCCTTGTGTAAGTAGCAAAGAGAATTTGGATGAAAATGTGCTGAGATGATGGGACCTGTTGATTTTAAACTTGTTTTGCTGTATTTTCTCCACATTTTAGGAAACTGGGAATAATCTACTCTCCATGAGATGGAACACTGTCCAGTCCACTTTGCCAGGCTGATGGGGAGACTCTTCTACCCAAAAACTGGAATTTTTGCCTTAAAAAAAAAAAGGTTTTCCATTGTGTTATGATTCTACAGGTGACCAAACCCATGGTGGTGGCTTTCCATAAAGTACTGTTGCAGGTGAGGTAAGTGAAGGATCTACAAAAGGTTTGTAGGGAAAGTTTTAATCCCTTTCATAAAAGGCATCGCTGGAGTAGGGGAAGAGGAAAAGTCCTTCAAGCAGTGGCAGAAGGTTTGTGTTACCTGGGTTTGTGTATCCTGCATCAGTTATTCCAGTAAATATTATTCCAGTAAGCCTTTCTTTGTTAGAGAGTGGGCACAAGTTACCCAGGCAGACTTGGAGTTTCAGGAGTGCATCTTTCCAGGGAGCCTGTGGGAACAGAGCCACAGGCTTCTGTCAGCGAGAACTGAACTTCCACAATTCATGTTTATGGGGTGAAGATGGGGGAAATCAGCAGGGCTGGAAAGATGTGCAGTCCAGGTCTGAAAAAGCCTGGGGAGGGAACTGGGGGCAGGGTTGTTCCTTGGGTGTGTTTGGGGATGGGGTTCAATTAGAAATTGAAACATTTGGGGCACAATGAAGTGGGGATGGAGCTCTTTAGCTGGATTTGTAGCCCGTGTGCTGTGGCTGTGCCAGGTGTGAGGAATGTCCTCTCCTGGAAGGAGCCCAAGTCACTTGGCACAACCAGAGGGCAACCTGTGTGAATTCCCTCTGGGGTCACTTTATTGCATTCTGACTTTTTCCCCCCTTTTTCCTTCCAGCACCGCTGCCTCCTCGCTGGGACACAACTCTTCCTTCCCCATCTCCCATGGTTTTACAGGGGGGGGAAAGACAGAAAGAGACAGAGAGAAAGGAAGGAGAGGAAGGAAGAAAGAAGGAAAAAGAGAGAGAGAAATAAAAAGGAAGGGAGGAAGGAAAAAAGAAAGAGAGAAAGAGAAAAAGGAAGGGAAGAAGGACAGAAAAGAGAAAAAGAGAAAGAAAAAAGGGAGGAAGGAAAGAGAAAAAGAAAGAGGGAGGAAGGGAAGAGAAAAAGAGAGAAAGGGAGAGAAGGAAGGAAAGAAGAAAAGAAGAAGGAAAGAAAAAGAGGATTAGAGAAATAGAAGAAAGAGAAATAGAGACAGAAAAAGAAATAAAGCTGCTCCCTGCGGGAGACCCTCCCCATCCCCCCGGGGTGCTGAACGAACAGCTCCGCTCTCCCCCAGGTGGCGGGGGGGGCTGAGGTGCCGTCACCCCCTTTCCCCCCCTCCTTCGCGGCGCTTTTTACCATTTTCCCCCCTTTCCTCCCCATTTTTCCCCCCCGTCCCCCCCCCCTCCCCGCGGGGTTTTCCCGCGCGCGCGCAGGGCGGGGGCGGGGCGGGGGGCGGGCCCCACGTGACCCGCGCGGGCCAATGGGCGCGCGGGGCGGCGGGATCCGGCTGGAACCGGTCGGGCCTGGGCCGGCTCCATCGCAAACTTTATAAACACCGCCCTCCCCTCGCCGGGGGCGCCCCCACACCCACCGCGGACCCCCGCACCCCTTCCCTGCTCGCCTGATTTCCCAGCGCGCACCGCTTTTTTTTTTTTTTAATATAATTTTTTTTTTTTTCCTCATCCCCTCCCGCCATCGCTCTCCTCGCCCCACACACATTCTCACTCGCCCACCCCCAAAAAAAGCCCCTCACAGCTTCCCACAGCCCCACCACCTTCCCCCCTTCCCCTTCCTCCTCCTCCTCCTCCCTCCGCCCCTCACGCCGCCCAGCGCGCTCCGCTCTCCCTCACACACACACACACACACCCCACACACACGGAGCCATGCCGAAGAGAAAGGTATGTCCATCCGCCGCCTTCTCCCTCCTCCTCATGGCCTTTCCACACCTTTTTCCCCTCACGGTGCCCTCACGGTGCCGCCACCCCCCCCCCATCCTTCCCTTCCCCCTCACCGTGCCCTTCCCCGCCTGTGGGTGGGGGGGGGGGCAGCACTGTGTTTTTTACCCTTTTCCCTCATAACCCCCATTTCCCCTCTTTCCCCCAAGCCCCCGTTTCCCCCCCTAACCCCTCCTTACCCCAAACCCCAGTTTTCCCCCCACAGCCCCTCTCTTTCCCCCCTTAACCCCTCTCTTTCCTCACAACCCCTCTTTACCCCATAACCCCAGTTTCCCCCCATAGCCCCTCTTTCCCTCATTAACCCTTCATTTCTCCTGTAACCCCCATTTCCCCCCACAACCCCTCTTTCCCCCACGGCTCCAGTCCCCCCTCCCGGCCGGGCCCTGGGGGCGGTGTGAGGCCTCGGCAGGGCCCGGCACCGGGCAGGGCTGAGGGGATGGGGGGGATGAAGGGGGGGTGAGGCCTCACGGGAGGGGCTGGCGGGTCCCCGCCGGTCCGAACCGGTTGGTTTTGGCGGGAGGTCGGTGCGAGGGGGGGAGGGGAGCGCCGGTGTGGGGCGGGAAAGGGCG
>JAWWEE010000058.1:5599886-5615754 GCA_035221455.1 Xenops minutus
TGGGGGGACATGGGGTGGGGGGAGAGACCCTGGGGGGACACTGGAGGGGACACTGGGGACCCGGGGGGGACACTGGAGGGGACACTGGGGACCCTGGGGGGACATTGGAGGGGACACTGGGGACCCTGGGGGGACACTGGGGACCCTGGGGGGACACTGGAGAGGACACTGGGGACCCTGGGGGGACATGGGGTGAGGGGGAGAGACTCTGAGTGGACATTGGAGGGGACACTGGGGACCCTGGGGGTTGGGGAGTGATGCTGAGGGGACATTGGAGGGGACATGGGGGACCCTGGGGGGACATGGGGTGTGGAGGGAGAGACCCTGAGAGGACACTGGGGTTGTGGGGGAGACCTTGAGGGGATATTGGTCGGGGAGACTCTGAGGGGACCTTGGGGTGAGGGAAAAGACCTTGAGGGGACATTGGGGGGTGGCAGAGACCCTGAGGGGACAGTGATGACCACCCCACACATGCTGGGGTGTGGCTTTGTGCCCCCCACTCCCGGGATCACCCGCCCCAAGGGATGTTCCCCTAGAGGGGTTTTTCTGGGGGAGGTTAAAAATAGCGGTTCCTGTGCCCCCTGAGTGTGCTTCCCCCCATCACTTGTCCCTACAACCTGTGTTCACAGGCTGAAGGAGATACCAAGGGCGATAAGGCCAAAGTTAAGGATGAGGTAAGGAGTTTGGTGTGCTGGGGAAGTTGGATCATCAAGTGTTCCCTTTGGAAGATGGGGTTTCACTTGGTCAGGATAACTGGGGAGCAGGGGGAGGGTTGGTTGTAATTGATTCTGACTTCTCAAGGTCTTAACTGTCCTTTATCATGTAAAAAAATCTACTTTTAACCATGAAAATTCTGCTTAACTATCATCAGCTGGTAGTGATTTCAATGACATAGCCTTGTGTTTCTTGAGAATGGGGGGAAGAAAGAACTAAAAACTTAATTTCTAAAAACCAAGAGCTAAAAGCATAATTTCTGGGGGTTTTACTACTTTGAAGTGAGAGTAACTTGATGAGTTTTTGAGAGTTCATATTCCACGACATTAAACTCAATCATTTTCCTCTTTCAACAGCCACAGCGGAGATCAGCGAGGTTATCTGCTGTGAGTATCCTCTTGCTGGGCAGAGATGTCACAACACTTGGTATTTTTACACTTGAGCATTAGGTGTGTAAATAGATGTCAGAGCTGTACGTGCTCTGGAGACTTGGTGTTAGCTGGAAGTCAGTTAGTGGCTTGAGGAACTGCCCCATTGTGTGGTGTTATGGGAGTGGTGAAGCAATTGACAAATCAAGTAACTGCTTCAGTTTCAAAAGTGCTGGCTTGCTTTCCTAAAACTGAGCTGTTTAGGCAGAGTGTTTTTAAAAAGCAGTTTGTTTCTCTTAAAATAATTTCAATAAATAACGGGAAAAAATTATTTTAAGAAAAGTCCTTGGAGCCAGACTTGTAACAAGGACATGTAGTGATAGGACAAGGGGGAATGGCCTTAAGCTGAAGGAGGACAGGGTTAGATGGGATATTGGGAAAATTTCTTCCCTGTGAGGATGGGGAGGCCCCATCCCTGGAAGTGTCCAAGGCCAGGTTGGACG
Organism: Xenops minutus; assembly: GCA_035221455.1. Lineage (NCBI taxonomy): Eukaryota > Metazoa > Chordata > Aves > Passeriformes > Furnariidae > Xenops > Xenops minutus. The sequence continues at coordinate 5,601,472 of JAWWEE010000058.1, forward strand.
GGGCTTGGAGCAACCTGGGCTATTGGGAGGTGTCCCTGCCCATGGCAGGGGGTGGCACTGGATGGGCTTTAAGGTCCCTTCCAACCCAAACCATTCCAGGATTCTCTTAACACAGGGTCTTTCCTCCCTTACAGAAACCTGCTCCCCCGAAGCCAGAGCCCAAACCTAAAAAGGCAGCTCCAAAGGTGAGTTGTGTCAGGGCTGTTCTGAGAGATGAAGGGGTTTTGAGGTTTAGCTTTGACTGGTAATAACAATAAACCTTTGACTTAAGAGCGTGTGTAGTGATGTGATTGACCTGCATTGTCCTCCATAAAGTGGCCCTGGGAGCTTCCAAATTTTACAAAATCTGCATTAAAAATAGCAAAGTGAAGACTTCAGAGTGGTTGTCAGTCCCTGAAACACACAAACATTGGTGTGCTGAGTTCTTTGGTGCCAACTGACACCAAATACCGTCTTGCATTTGCAGAAGAGTGAGAAGGTGCCCAAGGGGAAGAAAGGAAAAGCTGATGCTGGCAAGGAGGGAAACAACCCTGCAGAAAACGGAGATGCCAAAACAGACCAGGTATCACAGCAGCCTCTCTTACATCAGGATTTATTCCTTTCCCTCTCAAACAGGGACAGGTCTTGGCTTGTGCCAAGGAATTATTGCTTAGACCTGTTGCTTATGACACTTTACGACACATCCACAGACATGGCAGCTGTTGGTAAAGAGTTAAAGTTGTCTGTTTGCCAGGTGATGTTGCCACAGGGAAGTTACTGTTCTTGTTCTGTAAAGTTTGCACTTACAAAGCGACTTCAGGTCGTCTTTTGCAGTGCCTCAGATATTAGATTTATTAAAAATTACTCAGTTTTGTTACAAATCAGAGCAGTGCAGCCCAGAGAATGCTTATTCTGCTCAGGGATTTGCTATTTACAACAAGGAGTTTACACTTTTTTTTAATGTGTTGACTTGTTCCCCTTTTTCTTTTCAGGCACAGAAAGCCGAAGGTGCTGGAGAAGCCAAGTGAAACGTGTGAATTTTTGATAACTGTGTACTTCTGGTGACTGTACAGTTTGAAATACTATTTTTTATCAAGTTTTATAACAATGCAGAATTTTGGTTTACTTTTTTTTAAGCTATGTTGTTAGCACACAGACCGCTTCGTTGTTGTGTTTTTGGGTGGGGGGGAGGAGGGTTGGGGAGCAGTGGGGACAAATGTCATTTAGTCTATTTCTCAAAACCTAAATTTTAATAAGAAAAGCTTTTTCCAGTCCCCCAGTTTTTGGAAGAAGGGCCCTTCCTGAAGGGAGAAGGAAGGGATTCCCTGATGCTGCGTGTCAGTTAAGTCCAAGTGAACATCAAAGCTCCCAAGATGCCGTTGCCTACTCCAAAACTTAATGCCACCAGTTCCCCTTTGGTGTCTCCCTGTTTACCCAGAGCCTGTCACTCCAAAAACGTGGCAAAACTGGCATTTTGGGACGTACCACACTCAATCCACTGTCAGGTGATCCGGATTTCTGGTGTCTAATTTGGGATATACTGGCTCAAAAGCGGAGCTGCACTTCCTCTTTTCTTTTGTGGATCTTCAGATACAGAAACCTGCGTTTGATTTTTATTTTCCTGTAAAAGTCAGGGTCGGTTTGTGCAGAGTTGTCAAACAACGCGCTGATGTGAACGTGTCCACCCTCACTCTAAAGTTCTGCCTCTACAAATGTGAGCTGAAGATTCCTACGGTTTATAGCAACTTTTCCGTTTCAGTAGTCCACAAAGGGAGGGGAGTTTGACAGTTGTTGTAAAATGTTGCAGATTGTAGCCCATGTCCTGCCTAAATTACCATGATTGTTCATGAAAAGTACCTTTAATAAAGCTGGATACGGTTTGGCTTGGACTGTTCTTAATGCTTTCTAATTTTTCATGCCTTTATTTTCATCTCATGTAGATTAAGAACCTGCTATGTGCATGTCTGTGTTTATATTTTCATTTGGGTAATTAATTCAGTCTTAATTTGCAACTAAAAAGTGAGGTTTGCTTACCTAAAAGCAAGGTTTCCCTAAGTAAAAACTAGGTTGCTGCAGGGCATCTTGAAACTCTTGGCTTACTGGGAAGGTCCAAAATGGAGCACATTAGTGAATCTACTGAGATAATTATTGTCTTTAAAAAAGGGTCCTATAGAAAACAGGGAGAATACACTGCTTTTTGCAGTCACTGCAGAGGAAAGCAAATTCTGGTGAGCTTTTCTTGGGAGTGAAACCAGAACTGGCTCCATAAAACTGATGATGTGTTACATTTCTGCACTTAAATTTGAATATTGTTGCTCCTGCTAATCGAATCCAGACCTGGCTGTGGTAGTGACTAAGCAGGAGATGAGATTTGTTGAGTAAAAATGAACCATTTTTATAGTTGCTACTTGGACTCCAGAGCCAAACCCAAACCCCCTGTGTAAACGTCTCCTTCAGTGACTGTCAGATGGAATATTTTTCCATCACTGCTTGGCTTTCCCTGGGATTTCGGTGTCTGTTTGTGATTAAGTTCAGTGACCTGTTTCAACCTGTGCTGTTTTCAGAGGGAGTCCAATGAAAACGAGCAGGGCAGAGTTTCACATCCAGCAATTTTCGGTGTCAGGAGGGCTCGAGGTGTTTTGGGGCAGCTGCACATACAGAGAACAGTGAGAGGTACTAATATGAACTGCTCCATCTTGAGTTACCATAGCTGGTATGTCACATTCGCCCTAGCAAGTAGAAAAATCATGATGAATAATCTTGTTTAATAATCTTTAATAAACCCCACCCATAAGCTTAGAAACAGCTCCTGACCAGTTGCTTGGACAGCCAAGCAGTGGGATGTGGCTGCTGAAAGGCTGTGGCTTCCAGCAGTGGGAGCAGGGAGAGGAGGTTGGTGGCTGTCCAGAATGTTCTCCAAGAGATGCAGCTTTGGAGGAGCCCTGTGTGGGGTTGAGGTGTTGGGAAAAGCAGGGAGTGAGTCCAGGAGTGGCCAGAATAGCATTTGGAATTCTGTGACATTGCTCTGGCTCACTGTGCCTTGTCCCATCATAGGGAGCAAGAGGGGTGAACTTGGGATTTCCCAGTGAATCCAGCCTTCCAAGTACTAGAGGGGATGAGTCTCGAAGCTGTGAAATGGTTTGGGAATTGGGCACAGCCTGGGTGGTGAAACTGGGATTTCTCCCAGTAATCTGATTGCATTAAGATAATAATTACATTTTTAAATCTGCAGGTTTGAAATAGCCTACCTTGCTTTTGTGGAGTTTCACTTTGCTGGGCATCTACAAAGAGAACGAGCACTTTCAAAGGACTTAGGTTCTGAAGGGGTTGCCAACTGGAACATTCTGGTGTTCCCTGTGTCCATCATTGTGGTTGGGTGGCCTTTTCACCCCCAGTCATTAACTGAAGTGCTGCTAATGAAGGGGAATTGCAGGGCTGCTCTTGAAGAAGTTACTCCTTAACTCGTACTCGATCTTCTCCAGCAGTCTGTGTGTGCTCACCTGTGCAGTGCCATGCCGATTTTCTCCAGCTGAGCAGGAAAAGGAGGATTTTAGGTTGTATCTGCCACCTCAGTCCCTCTGTAGTTGCTAGCCCTGCTATCTCCCTGCTAACCAGAGAGCTTCCAAACCTCATTCCATCCTGGATGCACTGAATCAACTGCCAGTGCCTTTCCCACCCAAGTTACTTCAAGTTGAGACTAAAAATGCTTTAGCAAGTATTGACACTTCAGTTTTTGCTGCAAAACTTGTATTTCCTTTAATCCTGGTCTGCAATCTACCTGCTGATCCAAACATTCCCATATGAAAGACATTATAAAGGAGTTTTAACTCCCCATGGCTGTTCTGTGCCACGACTTGGCCAGGGCTCTGCCTGTCTCTTCTCCACAGAAATCGATGGATATTTTCAGGGCTGGGATTCCATGCCCTTGCTGGATCTGAGGTGCTTCCCACTGGATGTGCCCTGCACTGGAGTTACTGGCCTGTTGGGCTTGACTCGGCACGCAGGGCTCATCTATTTCTCCTTAAGCAAATAGAGGGTGAGGGATGCTAAAGCCAGTAAATCCAACTAATTAGTTGTGTAAATTAAAGCTGAGGAGCTCTGTGCTGCAGCCTGTGCCTGGTTAGTGGTTAGAGGCACCACAAATCTGCATTGCCGCCTGCCAGAATGCCTGAAGCTAAAAAGAAGGTTTTTTTCTGTTAAATTGTAATCATTTTACATGGAAAATGGTCCCTGTGTATCTGCTGGGAAGGGGATTTGTGCTGCCGGGTGCAGTTAATGAGCCAGTCTGTCAGGTGCGCTCTGCATCAGCACAGGTTTTGTCCTTTTTATGTGAGTTTTTGGAAACTGGACACCACCAGTTTGATGGGAACACACCCCACCAGTCTTCTGCTGGAGGGTACCAGTGCTGTGCAGCAATGTGCAATTATTTTCCAATTGAAAAGACAAGGAGCATCCTCTTTTAAATCAAACTGAGGGTCCTCTCTGGTGAAATCCCACCTGCATTGCTGCATCCAGCCCTGGGGTCCCCAGCACAGAAGGGTCGTGGAGCTGTTACAGAGAGTCCACAGGAGACCACCAGGATGATCAGAGGGATGGAGCAGCCCTGCTATGAGGAAACTGGAGAGAAACTTGAGAGCTTCCAGTGAAGGCAGACTACAAGAAAGATGGAGAGAGACTACTTAAAAGAGCCTGGAGTGACAGGACAAAGGAGAGAGGCTTTAAACAAAGAGGGGAATTAGATTATTTGGAAAAAGTGACAGTATTCTCCTCCCATCCCTGAGCCCTGCCACAGGTGGGGATGAAAAGGAACAAGGAAGGAAAATGGACTAAATTCAGTGAATGCATCCAGCAGATACTGAGTTTCAGGATCATTTGTGTCAGAAGAATCACCCGTCTTGATGGCACAGGGATTTCATTGTCCCTAAATCATCCCAGATATGGTAATGCCATACCCAGGGACTAATATTGCTGGCTATAATTCCTGAGAAATGGCTCCTTATCCTGCAGTTCGTGGAGATGAAATGGAGCTCAAGTTAAATTCACAATTTACAGGGTGAGCCCATCGTTTGGAAGGGATGGGAAGGAGATGGCACAGGGGGAGCTAATGCTGAGTAAAGTTGATTGAGGCTAATAAAGAGCTTTAGTAAGTTGGCTTTAGAAGATTTCTGATGTGAAAGGCTGGATTGTTTTTAAAACCTTTTATTAAAAACTGCTTTGTCAATCTTTTGGGGTTTTAACCATCTCCTTGCAAAGGGAGCCAGAAAACCTATGGTGTGGTAGAAGGAAAGCATCAGGGAGAACTTCCAAAATGCATTAAAGCCTCCAAACAAGAACATTTCACTGCCCTAAGGATATCAAACCAGAAAGGACTTGGAGAAGGGAGAAGGAACAGTCCTGTGGTGGTCAAGATGACCCAGGTGTGGAGCAGCTCATCCTTCCACCTCCCAAGGCATCCACAGGCACTACAAGACTTTGCATTTTGCTGCTGGGCACATATGCCCCAAAATTTCTAGTTTCCCCCTTCTAAGCAGGTTTGGTAATGGATTTAATTTATTTATTCCTACTCAATTATCCCACTGAGTTTACTTTTGGATTTTCAACAAATTTCCCTCCAGGCATCAGCTCTCAAGCTTGTTGGTTGCCACTGCTGTGCAGAGGTGAGTGTGTATGGCAACTGTGAAGCTAGAGGGGACTTACCATGGGATTACTACAAATCTGGTTCTTCTACATTATTATTTTGGCATTGCCCACACAGCTTTTGTTTGCCTCTGTTCTTATGAAATGGTACCTTGGTGTTTCTTGATGGAATTCAGTGTTCATCTCAGCACAAGGGCTGAGTATAACCTGTGTTAGGGGTTTTGAGTTTAGCCTGAGGACTGATTGTAAACTTAGGCAATTAAATGAGTTTTTCCTCATCATTTATTTCCCTCTTGCTGGAGGTAATACCAGAGGTTGTTCCTGTGTTGTGGGTGCTTGGTGAATGGGCTTTGCTGGCTTGCAGCCTGGTGGGAGATGCCCAGCTTTCCCTGCCATTCCATGCTCCAAGTCGTTTATGTGTTGCCAAGCCCTGCAGAGGAAAATTCCATTGATCCTGGATCAGTTTCCCTTGCAAAAGAGCCATGCACGATTCCAGAAGCAAGCTGGATCTGAGGCAGGTTGGCAGGGGAAGGCTGGATTTGGCAACCAACCCCACGGTGTCTCCTCGCCACAGCCCAGTGGACTCGGGGATTTGTGCCCTGCTCTTTAGCTCATTAACACGCTTTGATTAACAGCCTGTTCCTTGCCTTCGCCACACGGTGGTACCAGGAAACACAGAATCGGGGCTGGGAGACCAACAAATGGCAGGGAGAGTCCAAAAAAGCAGCTTAGCAAACTTGGAGAGACTGGAACGTGGTTTATCACGGTCTGATCCAGCAACCTTCATCCTCTGCCACCACCAGAGGCTCAGCATTGGTCAGACAACACTCCTCAGAGCAATGTGAGTCCCCTCCGAGCCTCTCTTTCTAGTTTTTGTTGTTTCTGCTCAAAACCCAGGCAGAGTGCTCAATTCCTCGTCAGTTTACAGGCATAGCTGGCATTTCCCAGGAGTCTATCCATGGCATATCAAGCCTTTGAAGTTAGGTTTCCCCAATTCTATTTTAGGAATCACTGGACCATTCCTTTTCCTCCTCAAGCCATTATTGCAGCTGCTGTGGCTCATGTCCTGGAAGTCTGAGCCTAAACTAGAGCTGCCACTATCCATCTCATCTGTCTGGGAGGGATACTTTATCCTAAACCCGGATTTGAATAAGTATCATATAAGCCTGTTCACTTTAAGGCTTGCTGGCACAAACTACTTATGTCAGACTTGCTGAATCTTCAACCTGAGATCACAAAATAAATAATAATGTTCAAAGAAATAATAGCTTATTTACTGGAAAGCTTCCTGTGCTTTTTGTCACATTTCCTTTTGCTTTTGTGTGCCAGTATTTTGAGTGTATATACTTTTTCTGTACAAGCCAACTCTAGGGAGCTGAATTGGAATATCTGTGCTAATTCACAATCTCTTTAAAAGTCTCACCAGAGTGATTTTTCTGATGCTGTAGAACTGTGGGCTCACGTTGCCAGCAACTTTCACCAGCATTGCATTTAAGTCACTCTGTGACGTGTATTGGGCTGAAGCAATGCCATCAATTGCTGGGTTTCCTTTCCCTTTCACATTATCCAAAGCCTTAGTCGTTGGGTTATCTCCTTGGAGCACATGCTTCCCATGTTTACCTTTTCCAAGGAGCAGTGTGTAAAGCTGGAAAGGAAGTGGCTGCTCCCCAGAGCTGGCAGGATTGCAGGGGAAGCACTTGACACCCTCATGATACTTCCTTGAAGTGGATGCAGAGGGGAAAGATGAGCTCCTCATAAGCCAAACTCATTCCTTTGCTTCAGTTCTCAGTGCCTGCTTGGGGCAGGGATTTATGAATTTATTGGGATGGGAATTTATGCATTTATTGGGGCAGGGATTTATGCATTTGTTGGACAAAGTGGGCAAAACACCACCCAGAGCTAGGGAAAAGTCAGAAGGCAGGGATTTCCAGTCACAAGTATAAATGCTGTGGCATGAAGATATAGCAAACATTGAAACCAAAAGTTCCAGGAACATCTGACTGTGCTGAAAAACATGTAGCTTATATTCCCATGTCTCCTTGAACAGGCCCTGTCACCATGCCCTGGTAGTTCCTGGGTAATGAACCTGCAGGGATTGTGCTGTGATTAGCAAAGTGAGCAGACCAGGGTTCCCATCCATTTGCAGGGAATGCTTTGGGAGTTTGGCTTATTGATTAACTCAGTGAATGAAAAATTCTATCAGCAAAGCAGGGCTGAGCCAGCCTTCAGCTTCTGGTTTGTATTTGGGGAGGAAAGGCTGGGCTGGACAAGGCTTGGAGCAACCCAGTCTAGTGGAAGGTGTCTCTGCCCATGGCAAGGCCATGGAATGAGATGAGCTTTAAGGTCCCTTCCAAACCATTCTGGGATTCCATGCAAATAAGGGGCCAGCTGAGCCCAGCACTGGGAATGCTGATAACCCCTCTCCTCCTGCCCTTCACCAAGGAACTTGGGCTGGCTGCTGGGGCTGACGTGTGCTGGCTCCAGCTCCCTGATATCCTACACTGGGAGCCTGCCTCGCACACAGGAGCAAACAGATTGTTTCAGATAAACCTCCCCAATGTCACCCCAAGGTCCTTGTCACATGCCTTGTGGCCGGAACTGGGGCTGAGCATTGCCAGCCTCTGTGCACCGGAGCAGTGAGAGCCACCCAGCCTTGGCTGATCAACCCAGACCCCTGGGGTTCTGCCTGGCACGAAGGGGCACTGTCTGAGCAGGTGACATTGCACAACCAGGCAGAGCTGAGCACAGCACTGTGACTTCCAGCAGGGTTCCCATGCCCCTCTGCCTTGCACAATTCCCTGGGCACTGCCAGGCTCTCCTTGCAGGAGGGAACCTTCCAGCATCACCACCTCACCCACACTTGGGTTCTGCGGGGTTTTTTTTTTACTTTTAGACACATTCCCCATCTTGCAAAGAACTCCATTTGCCTTCTGACGGGTACAAAGGACTGCAGGACCCAGAGGGGTAACAAACACACTGACTGTACAGGCTGCCTCCCCCTGTTCCTGAGCTGCTTTGCTTTCTGCCCCAGCCCTTTCACTGCACTGAAAGATTCATTTCTAAGGCCACAGTGTTGATATTTGAACCCATCTGTTCCAGTGTGTACAGTGATGATATTTAAACCCGTGTCTGTATCTTCCTCTCCCAAAAGCTTCTGCTGGTGATCTCGTCGAAGGGACATTTATCTGTTGGTAATTGACTCCCATATTAACTTCCAACTGGCAAACAGCTGCCAAAAAACTGTTTCCCATCGCTGTTGATCAATAGTCCCTTTCAACATGTATCTGGTGTTACTGAGTGTTAACAGCTAATAGCATTATGATTCTCATACTATTTTAAGGGCTGTAGCATATCCCAGAGTCCTTCTATCTGATAGAATGCTTTTGAGCTAAATAACATTACATCAGGTGTTATTTATTATCAATTTCCGACACACTGACCCTATTTCCACCATATCTTGTGCTGGGCAGCTGCCACAGGACATTTATCTCCAACATTATGGCAGTGGCTTCTTAGGTTGAGGGAGAAAATGATTCTGTGCAGACTGTAAATAGAAAAATGAGACAGCAGGTCTGGCCAGGAATTTCTGAAAGCAGGTTGGGAGCAAATATCTGATTTCCCACAGGAAAGGAGCCATTACCCCCCCTGAAAGTGTCAGTCAGTGGCAGAACTCAAACCAGCTTTCTGGGCTGGAGCAGTTTAAACTGCTCACCCCCTCTTCCAAAGCATTTATTGGCATAAAATAACACCCCCTGAAGCTCTTACCTACCCACTGGGTGACAAAATACCCGATTAGTCAGGATTTTGCTTCATTAATTACTGTTAATCAATGGCTGGAGGCTCATAGAGGAGCAAATCAGAGGCAAATGAGAGGGAAAGTTCTTGAATTCTTGGACATTAACGTTGGGACACTTCTCTATAAAAGATATTTATTCTTCTCTTCACCACTTGATCAACACTACCCTCCCCTCTGCACTGTGACAGAGGAAAGGCACAGCCTCAGTGTGACAAAGAGGTGGCTTCAATCACATGGGTGCCCACAAAGTTTAGAGGAAGAAAGATAAAAGTGAGCTCTTGCTTTTGATGATAGAAATCATCTTTTCTGAGCAGCTCTGCAGTGTGACAATAAAATGAGAGCAGCACACGAGAACTGGGTAGGTGGATTTGTAGCCTGCTGATGGCAAATCCTCTGGGCTGAACTTGGAGTGCCTGATGGGCACTAAAGAATCATTTTGAGAGAGGATTTCTCTAGTTAAGGATCAAGTTGTTCCTTTCTTGTCAGCAGAGGTGTGAGTATTCCTGGTGAACTCGCCCAGAAGGGCACCAAACCTCTCCTCTGAGAGCCAGGAAAGGCCCAGCTGGGCAGTCCTGCCATTTCTAGTACAAACCACAAGAGCCTCTTTGGGAAGAAGAATGTCTAAAGAGCAGCTTCCAAGTTCCCTCATGAAGGTGGGAGGAGGAAAAAAGCAATTTAATAGTCAAGCACCAAGTACCAGCCTCGTATTTCTGCACTATTTTACAGCCCTGCTACAAGACAAGGAATACTGCAAACTATCCAGAATCTGTTTGTTTGGGGTTTTTGTAATGCTGATGAGGGACAGATGGATTTCCTTTTGCCGGGGAGTCGGGTTTCTGACATCACTGAACCTGTTGTGCCTTTTGTTCCCTCCCAGACTAGGAAACTCCTGAGCAGTGTGATGTGTCTCCTACCTGGCCAGGAGGCTGAGTCATTCCTGTGCTCTGCACTGCCCGAGGCACTTTGTAAAGCACAGAAAACAAGTGGTTAGAAGAGAAGTTGGAGACCTGCTCTTCTCTCCCGAAGTGATGAAGGCACCTCTTTCCCCCATCTCTTCAAAGCTCGTGCCTGTGTTAAGCCTTCCTATGTAATACAGTCAGTCATTAGGCCAGAACATTCCCAGCCAGGCTCATTTCTCATATTTTAGAAGTTTATTTCTCTGGCTGTTATTGGGATGTGGCTTTTCAAGGCTGGATATGTGCAGTGGTCTCTGCTTCCTAAGAGGTCTGAGCAGTCATATGTTGCTCTGACACCATCAATAAAATCTGGGTTCCCCCTAAGGAAAAGAGTTTTCTGGGGTCTTTGGGCTTCTTGTCAGGATTTCTGAGCTTCACTTTCAATTTCAAAATGGTTTCTTTATTTTTTGCGTGGGGTGGTGGCACCCCAAACCCCAGAATGGGGTAATTAGGAGCAGGGCTCTGTGTGTGCCCTCTGGGAAGCAGGATGAGACTTGTTCACATGCAGGAAGAACACTGGGATGGCATTTTCCTTTCATTGGGATTCTGTCGAAATGTGTTTTTGTTTTCCCCTCCCCTGTCTGGAGAAACTGGGACCTGTGTGCTCTGGAAGGAGCACCAAACCGAGGGCATCTTTTTGTAGCCACTTAAAAGCCCCATCCCTTGTTTACAACATCTTAAACCTGAAAGAACCGTAAGCCCCAGTGGACTCAGGGCTGTGTTTACTTAGGTTTCTCCCTGGCTGGGGTCGATGCAAACAGCTCTGGCAGCTCCACTTCTGTTTATAGTTTCTAATAGTTTGCTCTTTCATGTTATCACTCCCTCCCGTTGCCCTACACTGGAATAAACTACAAACATAGCTGTGTGCTCATTAAAAATAAAATTGTCCAGATAACTTGCTCTAAGTAACTTCCCACCTGGGCTGAAAACCATTTAAAAAATTAAATTTTTAAAAAAATACATTGTGAGGAATTCCTTCTATTTTATACAGGGCTTTGAAAAAGCCTTTTTCAGGTAGAAAAAGGAAACTTTTACAGAAGAAATTGTTCCCTGGGAGGGTGGGCAGGCCCTGGCACAGGGTGGGCAGAGAAGCTGTGGCTGCTCCAACCCTGGAAGTGTCCAAGGCCAGGTTGGAGCACCCTGGGCTGGTGGAAGGTGTCCCTGCCCATGGCAGGGGGTGGAATGGGATGATCTTTAAGGCCCCTTCTAATCCAAACCATTCCAGGATTCCACGTGTAGTTTGAGCCACTCTTGACCTCTCACTTTGGAGGAAGAGCAGGTCAGAGGAGCCTGCAGAGCCCAGCTGGGGGGTGTGCTGAGCTCAGCAGGGGCTGCTCTGGCAGGACCCAAGTCCTCAGCTGCTTGTCATGGCTCCAGAAGGCTGTGAAACTCCAGGATGGGCTGTGAAGCAGCTCCTCTGAGGTCCCAGGAAACAGCCAAAGGACAGGACAGAACCACAGCCCATTAGGCAGAGCAGTATTGGCCTCACATCAAACACCAAAACCCCAAGTCAGCTCCCTCTCTCCCCTCCAAGGATGTGCAGGGATGCTGGGGTTGGACCAGATCCTTCGGCTGGGGTGCCCAGGGCTGTGTCCTGGGCAGGAGCAGGAGCTGGAGCGACCACCCCTGCTTTATTTGCATCCAGGAAAGGGAAGGTAAGTGATACAGGAGCCGGGCAGCGATTGTAGCCATGACAACCAGCAGATATGGCCTCGCTGCCTCGCAGCTCCATCCCCATCGCCTTCCCAGGGCACATCCCGGCTCCGACGGCTCCCTCTCCTCCAGGCACCCCTCGGCTGCAGCTCAGTGCTCCTCTGAGATACAAAACCCACCAAGCAAGCACATTTCCCGGAGCCAAGGCAGCAGAATTGCCTGGCCTGAGCTGCGTGTGCCTCTCCAAGGGGCTCCCCGGGAGGGATTTGGGAGATCCGGGTGTGGGGATGGCTTGGTTTGCAGAAACACCACAGAGGAGGAGCAGGGTGGGCTTGGCAGGCTGAGAATCTGCAGAAGCAGCTGGCAAAATGCGATTTATTCTGTCAAAAAAAAAAAAAGGAAAAAAAAAGAAAAATACATAAAAAAGGATTTAGGAATGTTGGACACCTTCAGAAACGCCAGTGAGCCGAGCAAGGGGATGTGAGTGTCACCTGTGTGGGAATGGCAGGACAGGTTAGAGGGGTTTGTTCTGTGGATAAGGCTGCACAATCCCTGTGCAGGGCAGTGGGAGCTGCCTGGGCTGTGCTGCCCCAGCAGCTCTGCATCCCACTGCCTGCTGGGCTGCAGTTCCTGCATTCCAGCTGCTGCCTGGACCTGCCTTGGGAAACGCTGGCATTTGAGGCAGCTGCAATCACACCCGGCGCTGGGGAACGGGAAGAAATCTGTCAGGAAAGCAAAAAGCTGCTCAACACAGCCCATTTTTCTCGTTCCCAGGGCCCCTGCTTTGTATCTTCAGCGTGGCTCGTACCACGCTAAGGAAGAATGTTCCTGGGAGCAAAACAAGGTGATCCATCATCTCTTCCTCCATAGCGGCAAAACAAAGCAGAAGAGGCAAAGGAATGAGGTGCTGAATGGAGAGCTGGGGATTAGAAGGCAGGACATGGAGTGCAAGTTCTGCCCTGGCATTTACACCGTGCCTCAGTTTCCCTGGAAGGACAATGGGACAGCAACAAGCTCTGGAACCGATCAGTCAATATTAAGAATATAAAGAGGGTTGCTGCGAGCTCTAATTAATTGACTGTCGTAGCAGATTACAGGAGTCTGTAAATGGTAGCAGACATTTGGGACTCAGCCCTTCGAGTTCTTGTGCCTGTGAGCTTTTTGCACTTCCTTGTGTGTATAAAAGCCTCATCCCACGGAGCAGGCAGGGAATGAGAGATGTGCCTGGATTCAGAAAATGAAAGGATATGCTGAGCCATGGGAGCACGGTGGGGTTCTGGGGAGGATCACTCGTCCAGCTTGGGGGGTAACAAGGGGAAATTGGCTCTGGCAATGAGAGGGACCAGCCTCCACCCACTTTGGAACAGCTTCTTTGGGGATGTCCTGGTTTTGGCTGGGATAGGGTTAATTTTCTCCTTAACTGGCTTAACGAATGTTGTCAGCCTCTCTGCAAAGGGAAACGTTGCACAGCCAGCCAGCTGCAGAGGCAAAAATATCTACAATTGTATTTGAGGAGGATTTGATGGGTTTAAAACCAAACTAAAACCCGCAGCATTTTGAATTTTCAGCGAATGCAGCACTGACAAAGGATGCAGCTGATCCAGAGTCTCTGTTTACCACGGCAGCAGCTCTCCCCAGCCTGCAACTGTCTCAGAAAAAATGCCAGTCTATATGTTTTAATCACTGTATTTAGCCATGACAGTCACCCAAACAGAGGATTTTGCTTTTTGTACCATGATTCCAGGATCAGGGATGCTTTTTATAGCTGTTCTTGGATTGGAAATACACCCTGGGGGACACCACTACCTCATTTCTCTTACCCTGACATCCTGCCCTGGACTTAGCAGCAATCTCCTGTGGCACGTTTCACCTTCTGTTAATCCAGCTAGGATTCAGCATTATCTGGTGGGGAATGGAGGGAAGGTCAGTCTGATAATACCTTCTATCAGCACAGGGATGGCTTCTCTTGGAGTCCTGGAGCTCCTGAATTGCTGTGCTGTCACTGAGGCCTTTTTTGGGGTGTTATTGTAACTCTGAGATACTGTAGAGATACCTCAGCAAAATCGTCTCCTGGCCTTTAAAAAAAGTAGCTGCAGAGATGCAGAGAATAATAACTCCCAAGTCATTTGTAAGACAGCAATGTCTTTAATTTGCTGGTTTACTACAAGAAGTGAGCAGGATAATTTGGCAGTTTTATTTAGGTGCAGTGGTATCATGGGCTTAGAGCCATTGTCTTCTTCCAGCCTGAAGAAGTGATTGCTC
>JAWWEE010000058.1:5616808-5645404 GCA_035221455.1 Xenops minutus
CGGTGGGATCGCGGTGGGATGGGGGATGCGGCGGGATCGCAGTGGGATGGGGGATGCGGTGGGATCGCAGTGGGATGGGGGATGCGGTGGGATCGCAGTGGGATGGGGGATGCGGTGGGATGGAGGATGCGGTGGGATCGCAGTGGGATGGGGGATGCGGTGGGATGGGGGATGCGGTGCCGCCCGCCCCGGGCCAGCGGAGCCGAGCGCTCCTCCGAGGCTGCTCCGGGGCTCGGTGTGTGGGATCGGGGCTGGGATCGGGGCACCGGGAGCTGCCGGGCTCGCTGCTGCTCCTTGCTCCTTGTGATGGTTCGGGGAGAGCGGGCAGCGTTCCCAAATCTCGCCGGCACGGAGGGAATAGGACCCCCCGAAGGCCATGGGGATGAATATATCAGTTTGGGGGGTTTTGGGGTTTTTTTCCTCCCGCGGTCTCCCTCGCCCTGCCAGCCCCGGCTGCTCGCACAGGCCTGCGCTGCCAACTCGTGTGTCACTTCGCTGGCTGTGTGCTCTGCTCCTGACTCCCGCTTTTCCTCCTCATTAAGACCCCCAAGCCAGATGTGCAGGATGGTGCTCAGCCCCTGCCCACATCCCTGGCTGGCACCACTGCCATTGCCCAGCGAAGGGACAGCTCGCAGCAGTTGTCACCCTCTGCAGAGCAGCCGGCTGAGGCACCGTACTCTGGAACTCTGTAGTTAAACATCTCAGCCAAATTGGCACTAGCAGCTCTCCTGGAGAAACCAGAGGGAAGGTGGGGGTTTTGTCGCAGGTATTTCACAGTCCTTGGTGCTTTCCCATTGTTCTGGCTGGATTTGATGCTGTCACAGTCCTTTATCGTGCCTGGGAATGTCGCAATGGTTAATCAGTGCGATTTCCTCGTTCCTATTTAAAATTGCCTCTTAAGAGATGTCTGCTCTGAGTGCAGGCAGCGTTTCACCCCCGCTGCAGGGACAGCAGGGAGGTGT
Source organism: Xenops minutus (assembly GCA_035221455.1). Lineage (NCBI taxonomy): Eukaryota > Metazoa > Chordata > Aves > Passeriformes > Furnariidae > Xenops > Xenops minutus. Next base: position 5,617,771 of record JAWWEE010000058.1, read on the forward strand.
GTTGACCAGGGGAGGTGAGGTTTCCTAATTTTCCTCAGCCAGGTATGGCACAGCTTCCCCTGGAGCCCCCGGTGCAGGTGGGGGCTGTGTTGGAGGCTCTGCCGGTGCCCAAGAGCTGGCACGGGGGTGCGGGGGGGTTGAAGAGCATCCTCTCTGAAGCATCGCTGGAGTCGTGAGGATGACTTTGTGCTCCAAAAAGCGGGGAGAGCAGGGAAGTCCTGCGGCGATTCCCGAAACCACGCCGTGCGCCCGGAGCCAGGGCGTGGGTTATTGCTGGGAGACAGGGCTTTTTATTTGTGGTTCCTCCCTTCCTAAGTAGCGAGATGCCTGAAAAGCCTGAAATCGCCACTAGCCTCACAATGGGAGGAAACTAATGCCAGCGCCCGGGGCTGTGGATGCCGTGGGCGAGATCTCATTCAGTCCCTAATCCCGGCTGTCCCAGGGGCTGTGTCAGCACCACGGGGAAAGGAAAGGGCCGGGGGCTCCGGTGTGATGGGGAGCCCGGGGCAGCCCCCGGCATCGGCACGGGGCTGTTCCCCTCATTGCATCAGGAACGAGGGTGTTCATTGGGAAGGGAAAGCGGAGGGAGCCTCTGGCTCTCCCCTTCCCCCAGCTCACCTTGGCCCGGGGTCAGGGGCAGGCACCACGTGCAGGGGATGTTTCTGCACATCAGGCTTTTGGAATCTCAGGCTCTCCGGTGGGACATTAGCGATTTTTACCTCCCTTTGCTTTAAGGGGGTGGGTAAACACTCTTGGTTCCAGCGAGGAAAACAGGACAGGTGTTCTTTGCCTCTACACCCGGGCCACACTTCAGAGAGTTGCCTGGGATCCAGCAGATCTGGGAGCAGCAGAGAGGGACTAAGGCTTGGGAGGAGTTTTGCACCTCGAGGCTAAAATCACCAAGGGTAGGGGCGCCAGGGGGAAGTTTTCAGCACTCCTGGGAGAGGTGGCACCGGCTGAGAAAGCGAGGAGACTTTTCTGGAACACGAGTTACGTAAATTGCCCTGGGATCGCTGCCATCCAGGTTAGAAACCGGCTTCCTCCGACCTTTGCTTTCTGAGTCATGGAGCAGAGGTGCTGTCACCGTGCTGGTGGAGGCATCAGTCCTATTGTTGAGGGATTTGGGGTTTTTCCACTGTGTTCCGGGAGAATTGGCCGTCTGGTGCCCCTTGTCTTGGCCCACTGAAGCTCAGCTGTGCCAGGGAAACGCGTGGGAGTGGGTGGCAGTGGGAGCTTGGAACTGATCCCTTTGTGGGAGCCAAGTCTCTCTGTCCTGGGGACTGAGTTCTGTAATCCTTCTTCCTTCTTTTTCTCCTCCCATTCTCTCTTCTGATTATATTATTCCAGTTATTGCTTATGTAGCAGAAAAACCTGTTTGGGTCAGAGTACGAGCGCTGGAGAATGGAGTTGAATGACACAGAAATCCTTCCCTGGGAGGGTGGGCAGGCCCTGGCACAGGTTGGGCAGAGAAGAGGTGGCTGCCCCATCCCTGGAAGTGTCCAAGGCCAGGTTGGACAGGGCTTGGAGCAACCTGGGCTAGTAGAAGGTGTCCTTGCCCATGTCCTTTCCAACCCAAACCATTCTGTGATTCCATGACTTCATCCCCATAGCCATGGATCTGTCATCAGGGCTCTGCTTTGCTATAAATTCCTGTTTCATTACACAAACACACAACAACGAAACTGACGTGGGATTACACCAAACTCAACCACTTCAAGCTAATTATTTTTGCCTGTATCATTCTTTACTGAGCAGGAGCTATTCATGAATAACTCTTTCTCAAGCATCGTAGCTGAACAATGCACAAACTATGATCAAAAGACAAGGGAGGCAGCTGAGTGTCTCTGATATGCCTTGTGCAGAGAATCCTCGGTCTCTTTGGGCTGCAGGAGTTCTTTCAGAGATCTCTATTTTTGCAGAATTACTTCCTTTCCCTGAACTGCAATAGGTAAGATCCATAAATTCCACTTAATAATAATAATATTCCTAATGTAAAAATGCCTTCTCCTTGCGTCAGACCAGCAGAAGCTCTGGGGTGAGGGGTTTCTTCCCCCACTCCTTCCTGCTCGAGTGCTTCATGGTTCAACAGATCTGGGTCAAAAAGCATCTCTGGGTGCCTGGTTGTGTTTTGGGCATCTCAAAAATGACTAGTCAAGGTCCAGAAATAGCAGCAGGCTGCTTTTCCAGGCAGAGCTGTTGATAACCCGGCATGACTTGTGCTGGTGGTGTAACCACCGAGGGCAGCAGGAGTGGGCACTGTCCACACGGTCCTGCCAGGGTGCAACTCGTCCTGGTTTCACATCAGAGCACACTGGCCTGGTCTCTAAATTGCTCCCTGTGCTGCGGATTAGGTGGAATTAAAAGGGTTTAAAACACAAGATGTCCTAAGATAAATATCTCCGAAGTTCAGACAGGCAGTTGTGTAACCGAATACACTTGTTTTCCAGGAGACTTTTCTGAGGGCCACTAAGGGAACTTGGGAGCAGGAGGGGTTTGTGTCACCTCTGGGGCTGTTGGAGTGGTCACTCACCCAGAGGTGCCCTCACTGCTGGGCTGCTGCTCCACGTGCCCATCAGATTAGCTCTGTAATCCCTGTTTCTGCTCACCCCGGAGCAGGGCAGGCTGGAAAGCTGCAAGGACAGGCTGCTGGCCCCTGGTGAGGCTCATGTCGTGCCTTCTTGGTAAGCCCAGCCCTGCTCTGCCACAGTCTGAACCAGCTCCCCGCTGCCCCAAGGGAAGGAGCTCTGCCTCCCCCCTGCAGCGCACATTGCCTCGTTGCTGCCCATGGGAGGTCTTCAGGATCCTCTTGGAGCTGGACATTCAGGAGGCTCCTTTCCAGCCCTGAGAGCATCTGCAGGGAGGCAAACACACACATGCCCTCACTCACCCTCAGTGCAGGGGGAGGGCAGGAATAAAGCATTTTAAAGAGGCAAATGTCAAACCAAGAAACCCACAAACTATGTCAGCTCTACTTAGGACGCGGTGAACGGCTGTGTTTTATCTTGGTGATGAGTCTGAACTGTGTGTTTCCATCTGGGACACTTATAAATGGCCCTCGAATTCCATATGAGGGAATAAGGACTGGCTCTGCTCTGGGGTGAGAGGAAAGTGCTTGGCTGTAAATACTGACTGTTTTATCAGGAGCTTCATCCCTCTAAGACTAGGGAACTACAAGCCCAGGAAACCTCCCTGGTGTGGGGACTCTTCTTTCTCTTCCCACGTTTCTTCCATCCCCAGGTAGGATGGATTTCTGTCAACAGCAGGGTGTAGGACAAGTGTCCCTTGGAGCAGGGAGCTGATGAAACCCAGCACTTGAGGTCTGGTGGGTCTGTAGGTGGAACCTGGTGTTTCCCAGCTTACCCTGGAAGCTGAAGGGTTGGATGGACCCTGCATGAACTCACCCCTCTCCTGACACCTGAATTGTAGATCTGTTCTCCAGACCATGACCCAGGCACTGCTTCCCTCCCTCCAACACAGAAATTCTGCTTCCTAGGCTGTTTTAGTCAAAACCAGCCCTCCCCGAGCTCTGCTTTGGATTAGCAGCCAGTTCTGAATTGTTGATCAGTGACAGCTGAGCCAGTAAACAGCAGTGTGTTTCCAAGTCTGGTTATCTCCAGCACCGTGTCTCCCCCTTCCTTGTGGGGGCTGTTCATAAACACAAATCTTACTTCACTGCTCAGCTATTCTTTGTGCTAATGGCACCAAGAGCTCCCTGTAAACACCAGGGCAACATTCCTCTGGGAGGACTTGGCTTGTGTGGTGCTGCTGTTGCTGAAAACACTTTGGAACTTAAAAGTTAAGCTGGGACTAAGGTGAGTTATGGAGCTCAGAGTGGGCCCATGTAGATGTAAATATTGCAGGAGCATTGGTGGTCTCCTCAGCTGGTGTGTTGTAGGACTGAGCTGTTCTGTGAGGCAGCACAGGTTGGACTGAGAGGAGAGACCTAAATATGAAGATATATAGAAACTCGGGATTGTTGTCTGTGGATTTGAAGTGTCTGACAAAGAAGCTTGGGCTTAGATTTAGTTGCTGTGAGGCAGCCACAAGCAGGGAGCTGAGCAGTGTGAATCCAGCAGGGATGGTTTAAAACCCTCCTGTGGGGAGCAGGAGAGTGTGAGCCTGGCAGTGCCTAGTGAATGTTGTGGGAAGGAAGTGCAGCATCAGAGGGAAGTTTTCTCAGCAGCCCCAAAGCTCTGTCAAGATCACCAATTGTGAGTTTTGCTGTATATTAAAAAGTAGTGAGTTAAATTTGGCCTAAGGGGGAAAAGGGGATGGTGGAGTCCTGAGACAGAAGCCAGGTCGATCATATCACTGAGTTGTTGCTTCTCCAGGCAAGGAGTTGGCTTTGTTTGTCGATTCCTGAAAGGCTCTAAAACCCAGGCATTCCACTAAGAATCTGCAGCCAAAATACATTGGCATTGCAACTCTTCACTTGGGCCATGACATCTGAAAAGGAGTGAATAAACTGGCCTTGTTCTTTCGGAGAAAGAAATGATTTTTGGAGCCTGAGACTGCAGTGCAAATAGATGTCAAAGCAAAGTCTTCCTGCCCTTGTTTTTCTCCACAGTCTGCAGAACACTTTCTGTGCGTGCTTATCCTGCCCTGAGTGTCTGTGTCTGAATGAAATCCCTCCCGCTGGTTTCTCCAGTGCTGAACCTGATCCCTCTGGGGCTCTGTGACCGGCTGGTGCCACTCCAGGTGGCTCAGGTCACCTGCTGTGACTTTGTACAGAGCTAGACCTGGAGCCAGGCAGGTGGGGCACATTTCCTGCGGGTATCAGCTGTGCTGGGGTAATAAATAACTGAGAAGTGTTCCTCTTAAAGACAATGTCAGGGCACAATGGCTGGGAACTGCATCTTGGCACTGCTCTTCTGGCTTCGCCCCATCTCCCTGCTTGGTGCTCCCACTGACCCCAGGGGACAGTGGAGGGATGGCCATAATGTGGGTGCAGGATGGAGGAGTGTCTGCAGCACTGGGATCATCCTGCACCCTTCACCTCAGGCATCCCCACTGAAGGGGTGTGCAGGAGTGCTGTTCACCCCACAGGTGATATTTGGTGTATAAGGAGCCCTGATTTCATTTGGGGGAAGACTCTCTGGGCAAAAACCTTTTTTTAAAATGAGATAAAAGGCAGAACCCCCTTGGTGTATGGGGGGAATGTTCAACCACCTTGTACCATGTCCTGAGTGCCATCCTGCCCTGCTTGAGCCACATGAAGGGCTCCCAAAGCCAGCAGCCTTTTTAAGGTGTGTCAGGAACAGTCCTGTGGCTCTCGTGTGCTAACACAGGTTCTCTTCCTTTGCAGAATGGGCAGGCAGCTCCAGAAGAAGGTGGGAATCCTCCAACCAAGGTAAAAATGCTCTGGGGTTATGTCTTCAAGTCATCCCTCCGAGGTGGGTGAGGGGTGTGAGCTGGGTTGGGGACAGCTATTTATAAACCCTGTAAGCTGCTGCACTGTAATCGGGATGAGTGCACGTGGCAGTGCCAGGGACTGGAGATGGGCAAGAGGAAAGAGAAACCCTCTGTCTTGCTGTCCCTTTGGTCACCCAAGCATGCCTGGGAAGCTCCCAAAGGGCTGCCTTTGGTCCAGCACACAGGAAGCCATAGCCAAGGGCAAGAAGTGAGAATCCCTGGGGTGTTTTGGTGTTTATGCCTCTCTCTGTGTTGTGATCTGGCCAGATGGGATGAGAAGTGCAAGAGTATTTGATGGTTTTGGCACAGCTGCCTTTGCTGAGTGCCTGGTATCTGTTTATTCTCTTGCCTTGGTGGGGCTGGCAGAAGCTCCACTTGTGCCAGGTTGCCCTCTGTGTCCCCATTCTCATCAGCTGGGAAGGGCAGAGGGAGCTGGGCTGCTGTCTTACATGTTTTGGGCAGGGGGCTGAACCTTCTAGTCCTTCTTGAGACACCTAAAGCTCGTCCTGCCCCACACAGGAACAGCATGGTGTTGAAGGATGGGATTTCTCTGATGTGAGCCCTCCCCAAGCACAGGACTGAGCCCTGGTGCTGTCACAGCCTCCTGATTGTGCCCCTTCCCCTCTGTCCTGCCGACACTGTGCAGGGCAGAAGAGCCATTTCAGTACCGTGAAATCATAATCCTTTCAGGATTTCCTTTCTCTGATCCCTGCACGCTCCAACTGTGGAGAATGACACAACATGTTTGATTTGCCCTGGGCGACCTCGCCGAGCAGGTTGTCGAGAGCTTGGCGTGTGCTGTACCCTCAGCTTCTCCCTCTGAATCATCCTCCCTGCTAAAGGCTCTGGGGGCTTGGTGTGTTGTTTTTCCAGTCGGTTGTGTTGGATTTTTAGTGAGAGAAATTTCAACCTAAAAACCAGTTGTCTGTGTGTCAGCCAGTTTGTTTGTTTGGGGTTTTTTTTTCCCTGAGATTTCAGTGGGTTTCTGGCAGTGCTGTCACATCTCACCTGCCTGTCCTGCCTCTCTGTCCCCCTCGCTGGGCTGGCATTCTTCCAGCAGCCTGTAAAGAAATCTGGTGTGGGTCAGATGAACTCAGGTCAATGAAACTCTGCATTTCCCTCCCCTGAGAACAGGGGGTTTATGGTTCTTCACTGCATCTCTGGCACGGGGAAAAAAAAGGTAATTTGTGTCTTCTGGTTGGATTCCAGCCGGGTTTCCAAGGCTGGAGACTTTGCCTCTTTCATCTTCAAACACTTGGCTAAACTGCCCTCCCCTAAAAGCTGCTGAAGGATGTTGCTTTAAAAAATCATTTAAGGTTGTTTTGTTTTGTTCTTTGAAGAACATCCCTGAGACAAACCCTGGCTGGTTCCAGATGCAGATGCTGCCCCACAGAAAGATCACGAGATAGAAGCCAAAAAGCACTTGAGGTTCCCTTTGCTGCTCTGTGTGTGTGGGACATGGTCGTGAAGTCCAAGCTGGAGCAGAGCAGGGGGCAAATTGTCCAACCTCCCACAGCAGGGAAGCCACAGGAGCTGGTACAGGTGTCCTGCTTTCCTCTTTCCCGAGGCACTGTGGCCAAAATGCCTGTGAGCAGAGCCTGACAATCCCATTTTGGGTAACTTCTGAACCCACAAAGCCCTGGTAACGTGCTCCTGCCATAACCTCGGCCGCCTTTCCCAAGTTTGTACAAGGTATGTTTGCCACCAGCACGAGAGGAATCCCTCCTATAAACACAGACCTTCAGCTGGAGGGCAGAGTGTGCCCTGAGAAGCTGCAGCTGGGGGAGCAGGAGCAGTGCCCAGTGCCTGGTTTTCTGCTCCCTTTGGCTGCAGACCTCAGCACTGGCTCTGCCCACAGCGAGGACTGGGGTGGGAGAAGTGAGTGGCTGTCACCATCCAGGGGGACTGTTCTGCAGCTGAAGGTTGCTCAGCTCCCTCCCACACCCTCCTGTGCTGTGTGTGCAGAGCTGCAGGGGGAAGGGGCACCTTTTTTTCCCAAAGGTTTGGACTCGCCATCCTTTTTCGGCTCGTTCTGGGATCTCTTCTAAAAATAACTGGGTGCCCACACATCAGCACTGTGCCCTCCCTCCCCTGTCCCTGTCAGCAGGATGCTGCCAGAGGGCAGGGGTTCCTTGCCTGGGCAATAAGCAGAGGTGCTCTGCAGAGGAGGAAATCCAAGGGTTCCTCAAAAGAGTCAGGAACTGCACAGCTGGTGGAGTCTGGTGACCAGTCTGATGCCTCTGTCATCATCTCACCTCCTGCTGTGGCACTTCGGGGTCTTTGGGCATGAAACACATCGAAGTTGTCACTGCAGAGGTAGTGAGGGGATGTTTTTGGGCCAGGCTGGCCGTGTTCTGGTGCTTTCTTGCTGGTTTTGTAGCTCCAACTCTGCTTCCTACCAAGGACAGCTGGTGCATTTCCCAAACTCTTGTGGATTCCACCTTTCCAGAACAGTGGTGGTACACAAATCCCTGCAAGCCCCATTCCTTGGGGTGTTTGCTGCAAGATCCATGGGCTGGGCTGGGGAAGAGTTAATTTTCCTCATGATGGCTGTGTTTTGGATGTGTGCTGAAAACAGGATGGCCACATCCCTAAAAACCAGGCTGCTGATCCAGCACTGCACTGAACAGGAGCCTTTGGCAAATTTAGGTACAAGGATGGATTTTTTCCCTCATCCTCTTTGGTGGTGGTGGTTGAAAGCTGCTCTGGGTGCTGAGCCTCGTCCTCTCCTGTGTTCTCCAGGTTTTAAGTGCCAGGTTGGCTGAAATGGATCCTTTTTCAGCTGGGGAACAGCAGCTGAATTCAGGGGGAAAGTGGAACCTCTCATCACTGGGGTGTGCCAGCCTGCTCTGCACCCAGCACGGCTGAGGGGTGAGCCTGTGCTCCCTGCAGGTGCCAAGTGTGAGGAATTATGCATGGAAGTACAACTCCCAATTAGTGAAATCACTTCATAATGAAAAGCAGAGGAGTGGATTTGCAGTGCTGAGTGAGCCCACACTCTCCCTGGAGGGAAGGTGGTGCGGGCTGGGGGTGCTGATCAGCTTGTTCCTGGGTGATAATCACAGAGCGCAGTGAAAACTGGGGAAGGGAATAACTAAACTCTGCCAGCTCTGTGCCATAAAAGAGACCTTTGAGACTGGAGTGAGGGCTGTGCTCTGCCACAGGAGCCAGGCACAAGGTGCCCCACCTGCTCAGGCTCTGGGAGTGCAGGAGAGGGGAAGACAAGGCTTTTTCCCAGACCTGTGCAGCTCCTGCTGGTTTATCCTCATGTCCTGACCAGGTAGAGCTTGCAGAAAGGTCCTTCCCTGCAGCATCTTGTGGGCATGAAGGAATCCTGGGCATGGACACCTCTGGCCAGAGAAATACCTGTATCACCAACATTAATATTAGTGTGTGTTGTTCTGGGTCAGACCTGTAACACTGAAATGTGACCAAGTACAGTCACAGTGACGGCTCCAAGCTGGAATTCCTTGGGATGAGTTGGAGGAACAGGGTCATAACCACCCATACCTCTGATATCTCTGTGCCAGCCCTCTCCATGGTTCAAGTTAAGGCTGCTCCTTGGGTTTGATCCACAACTCCTGGTGAGGCTCTCGAGCCCAGATCTTCACTCCCACCTGTAGCTGGAGCAGCTTTCCTGCAGCTGGGGAGGGATCCTGCCCTGACCTCTTGTCATGAACTGGGAATTCTTCATGCTCCTCCAGTGGGATGTAAGAGGAAGGCTTTGTGCTGCTCCCTCATGGCACATGGCATGATGTGCTCTCCATGGAACATCTCCTTCACCCAGACCTCATGCTGCCTGCAGGGCATCCACTGTCCTTGTCCTGCTTTCTTTGGAGTGGGTGGCCAGAGGACAAACTGGAAGCACCTTCTCTTCACAGTGTGGGAGGACTAAAGAGTCATCCAAGACCTGCTGGCACCAAAGGGCAAGTCATAGAGTCACTGAATGATATGGGTTGGAAAGGACCTTAAAGCTCATCTCATCCCACCCCTGCCATGAGCAGGGACCTTCCACCAGAGCAGGTTGCTCCAAGCTCCATCCAACCTCACCTGTGTGTCCATCGAGGGTTGCACGTGAGCTCCAGGCTGAGAGTGGGACAGGAATCCTGTGGAGCCCTGTGATCCCTGTCGGGACTGGACACCCCTAATCACAGCCTCTTAGCATGAAGGGTTTCACAACAAACCAGTGCCTGCTCTGCAGCAGGCAGGGTGTGTTTGTACAGCTGCCTCTGCCTTCTCCAAGGACTGGAAAGCTGGGGAGCTCTGGGAAGGGGCAGGCACCTCAACAAATCCCTTCTCAGCCCCCTGCTCCTCTCCTGCTGCCTCCAGCCAAGATGCTGCAGCCAGTCTGGCCCCCTGTGGCTGGGCAGAGCTGGGATAGCCTGGTGGGAGCAGAATATCTGGAGCACAGCGTGGTGCTGCCTGGAGATCTGCCTTCCCCTGCCCGCCAGGGATGGGGCTGCACCCATGGCTGCTCTCTTCACTTTGGGCTTTCCCAGCCTGTCAGTGCTAAAGCTCCAAGTTTAAAGCAGCTTCTCCATTTGTCAGCTGAAGGAATCGAGTGGGTTTGTTTCTCCAGCAGTGCCTGACAGCTCCTGGCCTGTTCCTGGCAGAGCCTTTGCTCTCCGTCCTTGGCAAGGCTGGGCTGTTGGGGAACAGCAGCTTCTGAGCTCTTAAAAAACACAAATAAACGCCTGTTTGAGGAGCAGAGTCTCTGATGAGCTGCAGACTCTAATGAATAATTGAAGAGGGGTCAGTTTACAGGACTTGCACACGAGGAATGCAGCAGAGGCTGCAGAGCAGTGCTCCAGCAGCCCTCCCACGTGCTGCCCTGACCCATCCAAAACGCTCCGGCTTCTTCCATTTCCACCCCCCTCGTGGGTTCTTAGAAGCTGCCTCATGTTCTGGCTCCAGAAAGCCTCTTTTATTGGAGAAGAAACGCCAAAAAATAATGGAAATCTGTTACTGTGTGCTGTATCTGGAGGAAACCTGTGTCATCCCTCTCCCTGTCGGAGTTAGAGGAGCTCTTGATCCCACAGGGCAGTGAGGGATCCTCCTGCTGCTGCCAGTCTGAGTCAGGGGGAAGAGGGCATGGGATTGCTGGAGTTGATTTCTTGGTGGATCCAGGAGGCAGCACAAGCAAGGCCAGAGCTGTGCCAGAGCTTCCCCAGAGCCATGGAAGAATCACAGGCTCCTCTCAGGCTGAGGGAAAGGGAGATGGAGACAGGGAATGGGGCAGTGGCAGCTCCCTCTGTGCCAGGGACGGTGATCAGGGCTGGCACTGAAGAGGACCCCGAAGAGTTCAACCAGAAGAACTCCTTCCCATTTGAGTTTTGAAGGGATCAGAGTGGGCTTGGATTACGGGATCATCCCACCCCAGCAACTGGGAGCTTGGGATCCTCTTGGCTGGGTTTGCTGGGGGTCACTGGCTCCCCAGCTGGCTCAGATGCTGAGCAGGACTGTCCCTGCACACACAAACAGCCTGCCTGACGCTCCTGCAGCTTTACAAGTCTCAGCTTTATTTGGAAGTGAAGCTTAGTTTGGACACGAGCAGTAAATTCCTTCCACAGCCCCAGGTGAAGCTGCAATAACATTTTCCCCCCCTGGTTACACCACTCTGCCTTCCAGGGGCTGTCACAGGGCTGGGGACCATCCAGGGAGGGTAATCCCAGCTATGTAAGAATTCCTGCCTTGCCTGGAGCCCTTCTCCTTCACCCTTAGGAAAACCCTCGCTGTGTGCCTGGGGCATCCTCCGAGGAGAGGGAAGCAGAGGCTTTGCCTCCCAGCAGTTCCCACTGATCTCACCACAGTGCTCCGAGGCAGGCAGGGTTTGCCTTGCCAGCCCTGGAGTGCACAGCTGGAAATGTCACCCCTTTGGAGAGGGAAAATGAGGGAAAATGAAAATCCCTCGGTTGTGCTTGAACCCTCGGTCGGGGCAGAGCTGCTGGTGGCTCTGGGAATAGAGAGTGGATTGAGGACACGATCTCTTTGTGCTCCCACAGCACTCTGAGCCATGGCTGTATTGATTGTCACTGCCAGAGGTGGATTTAACTGCACAGCCAGGGCTGGCCTGGCTGCAGGTTGGGTATGTGCCTGTTTACAGAGAGGGAGGTGATGGCTCTGCACCTGGATGGGGTGGAGAACACCACGATTGGGGTCAGTGATACCTTCAGGGGTCCAGGATGGGACCCCTGGGGTCTCCATATGGCCAGAGTGTGGAGGGGAAACCTCCTTAAAATAGCATCTTGGAGGAACAGGACAAAACAGGGTATTCCCAGTGTCCAGGGTGGCAGTAATTCCCATGCTGTGATGTTTGGGAAGGGGATGGATAGTGATGTTCGTGTTATGGTCTCATCCCCACCATGCAGAGCAGCTGAGGAGTGGAGGGGGTGGCTGCATCTGTAGTTCTTAAAAGCATTCAGTGATAAAATAGTGCTTTGCTCTGTTTGCAGATGCTCATCCTGTGCACTCTCACCGGGGTGTTGCTAACACAGCTCGGGGTGTGTTTTGGACATGTTCCTTTTTTTTGCTGTCAACACTCCTGCATTTCTCCATGAAAACGTGACAATCCCTTCTCTTTCAATGTGTCTCTCACGTGTGTCCTTCCCAGAGGGTGGCAGAGAGCTCAGTTCTCCCAGCACACACAGACCCACCAACCCCTGGCAGGTCCCAAGCAAAGGCTTTACCAAGTCCTGAGTCCACTTTCTGTGTGTCTTGCAAGGAGGGAGCCGCCAGCAGCATGTGTGCTGTGGGAGGAGTATGGAATTCCAGCATTCCTGTGATAGAGAACAGTTTCCACATCCCACGATAACTCCAAGGGCAGCAAACAAGTCCTGGTTCTCGTTGTGAAAGCAGTGTCGTATTTTATAATTCAGCTAGAAAGAGTTTGCCTGTTCTGTACAAGAAAACCAAAACCCAGGTGGAAGGGGGTGCTTTCCTGCTGGCTCCTGAGGGGGACATTCTGCATTTAGGACAGCCTGGGATGGGCTCTCCTGCTTTTGCCACCAGCAGATTGGAATTTGCTGAGAGGAGACATTTCCTCCTTGTTGGGAAGTGTGTGCAGGGCTGCAGGAAGGGGAGGCTCTCTCCTTTGCACTTTCTACATGGGGACTGATTTGCTCTGCAGAAGCTGCATAACTAAGTAGTTCCTTATCTCCTTGGCTGCTAAAGGTGTTTTCCTCTCTGGTATCTCATTTCTCTGGGTGCAAAGTCCTGCTGGCTCCCAGTGCTCCTCTCCCAGCTCTGTGACAGCAGCAGCACCAGAGCTATCAGGAAGTCTCAGTGGGGTTTGGGAACATCTTTTGCCTGAGCTTGTATCTTCAGCCCAAACAGCTCACTGTCAGCTGATCCTGGCCAGCTGTGGCTTGCAGTGCCTGGAAAGGGTGGAGAAATTGTATTTATTTTTTTTTTTTAAAGACACTTTCAGGATCTGCTGCCAACACAGCCCTGGAGAGAGCCAGGAGAGGGGTGCCTGTGCTGGAACCTCTCTGCTCTCTCCATCCCAAAAGGAAACTGAGCCCTCCCTCTGATATAAAGCAGATATTTTGGGTTCCCCTGGTCAAATGAGTCTGTTAAAAACTGAGCAGGTCCAAAAGGATGTTGAGAAGCACAAGGACAGGAGCTCTGCTGTGTGAGCTGCCTTCTCCCTTCCCCAGCCTCAGGCTTTGCTTGAGAAAACCCCTCACCCCTTAATCGTTTCTGAGATCCCCCTGCTTTAGGAGTGCTGAATCTTCCCAGAGGGGTGGTCATGATGTGACTGTATATGAAATGGATGCTTTGGGCTCTTCCCATCCTGTCTCAGAACAGAGAAACATTTTGGACATGAAAGATGCTCTGAGTGCCACCTGCTGGAATGTGCTCAAGGGGTGGCAGGGTGCCCTGGGCTCTCTGCCCCTTTGGGGTGACACAGCCTGTCCTGTGGCTGCAGACACTGGTCCCTGTCACCCTTTGGGGTGACACAGCCTGTCCTGTGGCTGCAGACACTGGTTCCTGTCACCCTTTGGGGTGACACAGCCTGTCCTGTGGCTGCAGACACTGGTTCCTGTCACCCTCAGCCCCTTTGGGGTGACAGAGCTGGTCACATCTCTACTGTGATACCCCTGTGAGGGTGGGCAGGCCCTGGCACAGGTTGCCCAGAGAAGCTGTGGCTGCCCCATCCCTGGAAAGGTCCAAGACCAGGGCTTGGAGCAGCCTGGGATAGTGGAAGGTGTCCCTGTCCAGGGCAGGGGGTTGGAATGAGATGAGGTTTATGATCCCTTCCAACCCAACCCATTCTGTGATTCTGCAGTTCTGTGGCTGCAGACACAGGTCCCATCACCACTGTCCATGGGATGTCCCAGGCTCAATTCCCACTGCTCTCCTCCTTGCCAGAGTGTCCTGGGGTCTGCAGTGATTCCTCCCTGTGGCAGCTCCATCCACCTCCACCGCAGGGGAAGTGGGTCACTGTCTGACACAGGAGAGAAATGAACGTGCTGGTGAGAGGAAAGGGTCACAAAAAGAAGAAAAAAAAGGTGGAACTGCTCCATCTAAACACCAAACAGGGTATAACTGCTGCCTTGGCCTGAGTTTTCCCTTTTTAGGGATTTGCTTGTCACACCCATTGCAGGGAGCCAGGATCACTGCTTAGAGTGGCAGTAAATTCCTTCCCAAGGGTCAGCAAGTGAATTTTCCACTGAGCATTTGGCTGCCTCTGTGAGTGGAGAGGAATTGCCCCAAGGAGGGTGGCAGAGTGCTTCTAGGATGCTCACAGTCTGAGGCTTTTGTTTTAAGCCATAGCAGGGAAAGCTCCTGGTGTTATCCATGCCCTTCTCCTGGCTGCCTTGGCCATGTAAGGGTTTGGGCATGAAGGCAGCGAAGAACAGGCTTTCTGGGCACCTCACTGGGCAGAGCCCTGGCTGTGTCCCCTGGCCTTCCTCCCCTTGCCTCGTTTTTGGTTGGTTTTGTTCCTCAGGACACCAGTAAAACACTCCTTGGAGATGGGGAAACGTGCAGCCCCGTTCCCTCTGAGTTATCCCTTCCTGCAAAGCTCCTGCCAGGAACTCACCCCCGTCCTTATCCATTTATTGGGAAGTTCCAGCTCCCACAATCTCTGGGGTTCCACTGAATTAGATCAAATGGAACACTCCAATTCTCCCAGGTGGCTTTTTTTTACTTATTTTTGGCAATTGAATGAAACTGGTGTGATCTCACAAAATGTTCTGCTTGGCTAGACTTCTGTTTTCAGCTGCTTACTCTGACTGGGCTCCTGACCTGGCTCAGGAAGGTATTTTAAAGATTTATTTCACTTCTCATAACCCTGCTCTGATTGTGTTTTAGTAATAAATTCAATTAATACCCCCAATTTGAGTCTGTTTAGCCCTGATGGTATTTGGTGAGGGATCTCTTCTGGACCTTATCTGAACCCATGAACCCTTCATTTATATTTTCTCTCCCATCTCCAGTAGTGGAGGGGAGTGACACAGTGGCTTTGCACCCAGCCAGGGTCAACCCACTACAGTCTTTTTGGAGCTGTGACTCAGATTCGTGGGGATTTTGAGATAAAGATAATAATAGGCAAAGGTAACAGGGCCAAACAAGTACTGAGCAATGTTAGAGAGTGAGAGAGTTAGAGATCAGGGGGAATTCTTACTGTGATTGTGGTGAAGGGACAAGGGGTGGATCTGATGCAAATTTTCCGCTTCCATCCTGTGCTGTGGTGATGTTTTTGGGATTTTTGGGGGGGCGTGGTGACAGCTCTGTGTGTGCAGCACGGGCACCTGGTGCCAAGGCTTCCTGTGGGGGTGCTCAGCCTTCCTGGAAGTTGGTGGATGGCAATGAAGTGAGTTCAAACCTGCAGCTGCTGGTCTGGCCACCTCAGACCTCAAAATTTCCATTTTAGCAATTCCACGAAGAAAAGAAAAAAAATCTGGATTCACATTTATTCTAGGTTATGCAATCCTCTAGAATTCTGAAAGACAAGGCAGTTATGTCCAGAGTACATGTATGCATGTTTTAAAGCATTCTTATTTAGAAGAAACCAGCTCCCACTTCTCTATGAAAGCATAATAAATTCTCACTGAGTTCAAAATGACCCTGCATTGAAAACTAACCAGTGAGACAAGCAAAGAGGCTACTTTTCTAGCTGGATTTCTATAGACAGCTTTTTAAGGCACCCCAGAGGCAAAGCAACTGAATAATACATATGCAGTCAGAGGCAGATAATGCATATTTGCTGATAAAGCAGCATGGCAAGACAAGAACAAGAGCCTAAAACTTCTTTTGAAATAGCCAGTGGTTAAAAGACTCAAGCAAAAGCTAAAAAAGCCAAACTTTAGTATTAAAGTCATAGGCATGCCTGTCCCCTCTGCTGGCTGGTGGCCCCATCAGACACAGGTAGCCCAAGGAATGGGGCTGCTCAGGGACAAGTGTCCCCCAGGGGTTCTCAGGCTCCCAGGAGCACTGCAGGGCATCCACCACAAAAGTGCAGACAAAACTATGAAGTTCTGGCCAGTTCTTTGATTGCAAATGAAACCAAGGGCCAGCCCTGCCCAAATAAGGCTTTTGCAGGAGGGCAGGTGGTGGCTGGGGAGGTTTCTTTGCTTTGTTTGTTCCCTTTTTTGAGAGCCACCACTCGAAAAAGAAACTGCAGGCAGAGCAGCCTTTGCTCTCCACAGCAGCAAACATCAGGCTCGCTCCCTCTGCACAGCTGCAGCACCTCTGGCTTCCCACTGGTTCCAGGCTCCCTCCAGACTGGGAGCTGCTGCACCACAGTGGGGTTGGTGGTCTAGAGCAGGTCACATCAAATAACTCCCTGGAAAAGTTAGGAGTGGGAAGCTCCCCCATCCCCAAGGCTGGGACCCAGGAGGTGGCTGTGCTGGAGGGCTCTGGGGTCATTCTGCAGCATTCAGGTCATTCTGCAGCATTCAGGTCATTCTGCAGCATTCAGGTCATTCCTCAAGGCTTCCTGGGCAGCAGCTGAAGCCTCTGCTGGGACGTCCCCCTGGTGTGGCGTGGGGCACCATTCCCACTGGGGAAGGGCATGGATGTGACAGCAGCTGTCTCTCCTCAGGCAGCAGTTCTTCACACCATCGCCTTCCTGTTTATGAAACCCTGATCCTTCCCTCCCAGTGCTCAGTGGGGTGTAACTGGATCCTGGCAGGAGGCAAAGGCAATCCCTGCTTATTCTGATTTGAACAGTGCCCTGTTTTGTGGAGCTGATATTGGGAAGGGGGAGGATGCTGGAGGTTAGTCCTACACAGAACTGGACTACAGGATCTTTACATTGTGCACTGGGGACCATTTGTGTGTGACAGCACTGGGTTTGGGGATTGTCTTTCCTGGGACTGAGGTGCCAGTGGCAGCAGGTCCCTGCAGAGGGTACAGCCAGGTCTTGAATTCAGTGCCAGTGTCCTCAGGCACTGTCACCTCTTTTCCACAGGCAGGGCAGAACGAGGGGAAACATTTTTTTAGCTATAAGAGAGGAGGTTTAGATTAGATTTAAGGAAGAAATCCTTCCCTATGAGGGTGGGCAGGCCCTGGCACAGATTGCCCAGAGAAGCTGTGGCTGCCCCATCCCTGCAAGTGTCCAAGGACAGGTTGGATGGGGCTTGGAGCAACCTGGGCTGGTGGGAGATGTCCCTGCCCATGGCAGGGAGTGAGACTGGATGGTCTTTAAGGTCCCTTCCAACTCAGACTACTCTATAATTCTGTGATTCCCTGCCCCCATCTGCTCTATCAGGTCCTTGGGATGCTGCTTTGGGGCCCCATGTGAGGTTTGCACACTGACACCTCATGGCAGGGTTGCACAACCCTGTCTGCTGGCTCGGGGGACAGATCCTGCACCGAGACACTGCTCTGTGCCCTGCTCCCACACTTCCAGGGGTGCCTCAGTAGGGACAGAGATGGGAACTGGCCAAGTCAGGCAGTGCAGACGTGGGGAGCAGAGAGGCAGGAAGGGCTTCAGCCCTATGGTTGTGAATCAGTTCTCTCCCAGTTTCTCTGTGAGCAAGGAAAAGAGAGCCACATGTGCACTCCCAGTTCCTTCAGGAGAGCAGCCACATTCAGCTGTGGGTTTTACCACCCTCAGTGTAAAAGACTTCTGCCCTATATGTAACCTAAATCTCCCCTTGTCCTATCACAGGCCCTGCTAAAAACTCTGTCCCTGTCTTTCTTGGACCCCCTTTAGGCACTGCAAGGGGCTCTCAGGTCTCCCTGGAGCTTTCTCTTCTCCAGGTGACCCCCCCAGCTCTCCCAGCCTGGCTCCAGAGCAGAGGGGCTCCAGCCCTTGGAGCATCTCCGTGGCCTCCTCTGTCTCTGTTCAGCAGGTCCACATCCTTCCCATGCTGATCCAGAAGCTGCTGCCTCCTCCTGGCCCCTTCCTTGGAGAGCTTTAATCCCACTGATCCTACAGGGAAAGCATCCCTGCTGGCTCAGCATTTGTGCTGCTCAGAGCAGGGGCAGAGCAATTTTGAGGAAGGAAACTGCCCAGACATCTCAGCCTCTTGTTGCTGCCTCGTGTAGTGCCTGGAATTGCCCTTTCTGTGCCCGTTTTCCCTCTGTGTGACACGGGGGGGGCTGGCCTGGTGCTCCTGAAAAGCCAGCTGAGATTTGCTGGTGGCTCTTTCCGTGCCTGAGCACCCCAAAATCCCGAGCAGTGTTCTCCTTCGGCCACCACTTTGGGCAGCCACGGCCACACCATGCGATTTCCCCATACGAAACTGCGGTTTCCTTTCAGCAAAAGCTCCCAAAATACATCCCAGTGACATAACCACGGGCTTCTCGTGCTGCTCTGGGTGCTGCTCCAGGCTCCAGGCTCAGCAACCAGCTTGGAAAGGATGGGAGAATAACAGCCTAAAGCCTTGGAGATGCTGAGGCTCCTCTTCCGCAGCAAGCCAAGGATCCAGGAGGCAAGTGCCTGCTAAAATATCTGCTCTGTCTCTTCTGCAGGACACAGGAAATCAGGGAATCATCTGATTTTAGAGAACCAGACCTTATCCAGGGTTAATTAACAACTTCTCTCTTGGAAAAAAAAGGCTTTTTGGAGGGTACAACTGCTTTCTAAGAAGTGTCTTTCCTAGGTGCTGCCAGAATTTGGGAGTGTTTTGGGACCAGAGCATGTGTTGAAGCAACAGAAATTAAAACAGCTTCTGGTTAGTTGTTGATGAATAGGAAGCAAAATGCCAAGAGCAGAATCTGTTTCGAGCTTTTGCAGGGTGTGTTTTTTTTTCCTCTTGCATTTAAGATGTGACGGTCTCAACCAGCAAAGTGACAAAACGCGAGCAAAAACAAACCTGTCTCTTGGCTTCTGGCTTGTAAAATCCTCCCTCAAAAAAAAGAGGGGGAAAGTAGGAAAGAGGGCTTGTATTTTGAACTTGGGAAAGACCCCGTTGATGTGTCCCCAGCCCCTGATCTGGGGCGACTCAGCCATCTGTGAAGGCAGCATTGGGAAGTTCAGAAAAGTTGTCTCCTGCTCTGGCTTGAGCAGCCTCTTGGGCTGGGGGTGTCCTTTTATTTTGCAGGAGCAGCAAAATATCATCTCCCAGCAGAGCAGGAATCTGTGTAAAATGCCTCTCTGGAGGCTGTGGGTGAGGGAAGGTGGCTGGGAGCTCCCAGAATGAGTGTTTGCCCCTGGGATGGGTGTGAAGAGAGATCTGTGCTTGGGGGAGTGAAATCCATCCATCCATCCATCCATCCATCCATCCATCCATCCATCCATCCATCCATCCATCCATCCCCATCCTGGGCAGGCTCTGGTGCCTGCTCTGAAGGAGCAGGAAGGAGCTGGATTCCTGATGGGTGGGTGGGATCTCAAGGGAGAGGAGGGTCTGCTGAGGTTTTTGGGATCACTTTTCACTCAGGAAGGGCTTCAGTTGTGACTTTGGTGGATGTGTCACCCAGCTGCCCCAGCCTCTGCTTCCCACGGTGGCAGCAGCAGGACAGCCCCCTCCTCCCAGTCCCCAAGAGATCCTGGCTGCAAGCACAGAGCAGTGGAGAGGAGGAAGGGGAAGAGGTGACTGCAGGGGCCCTTCTGATGTGGAGCAGAAAATCAGTTAATTCTTAACTCTAATCTCACTGTTCCCATGCAGCTCCTCCCTTCCCTCAAGGCTTGCTTTTCCTTCTCTTCTGCCTCTCCAAAGCTCCTGCCCCATGTCCAGGTCACCCTGTGCCCACCCAGTCGTTGCTGCTGGCACTGTGGGCTCCATCCTGCTCACACACTGCCCCAGAAAACACCAGAGGAGTCACAGCTCGAGTCTCCCTGCAGTCACATGTTTTATCTCATCCGCAGACAAAGGCTTGAACCTCTCAGAGGAAACGTTTCAAGTCTGCTTTGAGTTTCCTGGGGGCTCATTTCTCTCTTCAAACTTGGCTCATGGTGTAAAAACCAGGGGAAAGAGCACTTAGATGAGATTGCAAATCTGGGTACCTTCATAAGGCACACCAGGCTTGGGGGACTGAGCTTGCAAAAACCTACTGACCTTGCAAAAACCTACTGACCTTGCAAAAACCTACTCCTTCCCTTCAGTCTGAGTTTGTTGGAGAAGGAGCCATTTCCTCGCTGAGAAGAGGTTCTTTTCTGAGCTGCCCTTCAATGCTTCTGCATCTGTCCCTATTGGGGTTCACAGACTCACATCTGGCCCCAGAGGCAGCACAAACTGGTACTTCTGATGCTGCTGGGGATGTGTCAGAGCGGCTGGGCTGGCCCTGCCCTGCCCTGGAGGGATGTGGGGAGTTGTGGTATCTCAATATGTTCCTCCTGGTTGCTTTAGAAACGCTGAGTGTGCCCAGGAGGGAAGGCCAGTCTTTGCCATGGGGGTGCCAAGGCTCCCTGCAGACCCAGCAGAGATGCTTTTGGCGTTTGTCCAGGTGTAGCTGAGAGTAAAATCTGATCTAAGGCATTAATCAACCTGCCAGAAATTAATTCTCTCTCTCCTTGGTGCTCTGATTCTTGGGGAACATGTGTAACCAAGTGTCCCGAGCACTCTGTCAGAGTTTATCAAAGCCAATCAATACAAGTTCATTTAACAGGACCTGGCTCCAACTTCCCCCCTGGAGCCCCCACTGAGCTCAGAATCACACCCTGAGGAGCTGTGGCTGGTGGGAAACCACCAGTGACTGTGGACAAGTTATTTGGGGAAATTTTACTGAAGTATCAGAGCCCCTCTGTGCTGATGCTTGGTTGTTGTTCCACAGGTGAAATCCGACATCACTTGGATAGAGAAAGACCTCGTGGACTCAGCAGACAAGGTAGGAGAGCCTCTTGCAGTGGGCACCTCGAGGGGACTCATCCATTTGCTTTGCATTTTGCCCCATGACGGGTCACCCCAAATCAGGGAGCTCTCTGAAAACCCAACCCTGAGAGCTGAGAGCTCCGTGGGGCTGCTGCTGCAGAGAGCAGCTATTGCTCACGTGATATCCTGCACTCAGCTTCATCCTCCTCCTCCTCCTTCCTCCCCACACCAACCCCCTTTCCGTGCTGTTGTTTGTGTCTCCTGCGGTTTTCTGATCTTGTCACCCTGCTGGGGTGGGCACTTTGAACTGGGTGGGTGCCCAGGGAGGGATTTTATTGTTTTTCTGAGGCTCCTCTCGCCACGCTGGGAACAGAACATGGGAAATTGTCTTGGCTGGGATGGGATTTATCAGCTCCTGCCCTGAGATGGCTGCTCTCCCACACAGCTCCACTGAGCAACGTGAGCCTTCCGTGGAAGGGGTGATGCTTATCTTTGGGCAGCACACATGGTTTCTCCTTCCCTAGGCTGTGGCAGGAAGAAGGAGGAGGTTTGAGTTTTTTGGGGCTCCTGGCTGTGCTCAGCAGCTGCACGGTGCTGTTCCAAGTCCTTTGGGCCTCCCCAGGGTCCCCCCGTGGAGCTGGGACCAGCTGGCTGGCTGGTATGAAGTCATTTGGTTCTTTCATTATTGGTTCTCAAAGAGCACGTTCTGGGGGTGGAGGAAGCAAGACAGTCATAATTTGTCCCTCTGGTCCAAGCCAAGATCCCCTTTTCACCCTCTGTGCTCTCTGGAAATTCAGAAGTAACGCTGACACAGGGCTGTTTCCATTTGCAAAGGTGTGTGGGTGTCTTTTGACTCATTTCAAGGGGTTTCTTTCTTACCTGCACACCCCAGAGCCTTGCTGCAGAAAACATCTGTCTGCCCTGATGGAAGGGTCCCAGTGGAGCAGGTTTGGAGGGGGAAGGAGGCAAAGAAAGCCCTCTAAAACCTTTCCTCCATCCTGCCAATAATCCAAGTGGCAGTGGGTTGGAATCTCTGCATCAGAAATGCCCCTAAAAACACCTCACACAGACCTGCCCAGGGTGGGTTTTGGATGACTCCAACAGCCACAGCAAGGACTCTTGTGCAGCCTAATGCAAGTGAAGGACTGAATGTAAATCCTGGTGATGCCCATGGGTTTGATCCACCCTGAATCCCATCCCTGTGCCAGTGTGGGAGCAGAGAGATGTGCAGCTCTCCGAGGTGGTGTCACACTTCTGTGTGGGTCCTCAAGAGTTTCTCTCTTCCTTTTTAAAGAGAAAAGTGGCTTCTCAGAATTCTCCCCTGTTGTGGAAATACCCCAAAGCTCACAACCTGACGCAATTGAAATCACTTTAACTAGACAGTGTGTTTTCTATCAGTGTCTTGTCCAAGCCAGGGAACCCAAACATGAGCGAGGAGCTGTGAGAGTATTATTTTTTTAAAAAAGCAAAACTCCCCCCCTCCAAAACCAAAAAAAAAGCGCCCCAACCACAAGCTCTGTTGCTGGGGAGTGGGAGCACGAACCTGCCTCCTTGTGCCTGAGCCTCTCATCTCCACTGCACATCTGCCACTGCCTCCAACCACCTGTGTCTCCTTCCCTGGCACCCCGAGCCCCCCGGGACCCCCAAGCCCTGGGAGCTGCTGGGGTGGCGGTTCCTGGGGCTGGACGATGTGGATCGGGATGGGAGGATGGAGAGCGACCCTAAACTGCCTCGTCTCTGGGCATTCCTCACGCTGTGGCTGCAGAGGAAGCAGCGAGCCAAGCCCTGCAGCCTTCAGCTGCCTGCCCCTGGCCAGCTCGCCAGCCCGGTCAGTACCACTGCCTCCCTCTGCCTTCCTCTGCCTCCCTCTGCCTTCCTCTGCCTCCCTCTGCCTTCCTCTGCCTCCCTCTGCCTCCCTCTGCCTCTCTCTGTCTCCCTCTGCCTTCCTCTGCCTCCCACTGCCTTCCTCTGCCTCTGTCTGCCTCCCTCTGCCTCCCACTGCCTTCCTCCCTCTGCCTTCCACTGCCTTCCTCTGCCTCCCTCTGCCTCCCCTGCTCTCCCTGGCTGATGCTCCCGAGGGATATTCAGAGCAGCCCGGTTTGCTTTTCCCTCTCTGCTTTTTTGGGGTACTTTGTTAGTGGTGCTGTTAGGAGAGGCTTCTCTCGGTGGCACTCGGGTGCTTTCGTGCTGGAGACTTGTGTGCTGCTCAGCAGGCTGTGGGAGCTGCTGGCCAGAGTGCTGAGTGTTGAATTCCAAGCTACCGGATGAATCCATGGGAGGGGAACACTCCCTTGGGTCAGCAAGATGCCAAGTGGCACCTCAGGGTGTTTCTCAGTAAGTGTCTCCATCAGCAGTGTCTGTGCTGGTGCCACTTCTGGCCTCGCTGGGGTGTGTGGTCTGGCTGTGCATGCAAATGCTGCCTGCCCTCAGCTGCAGCCTGGGCTGCTGGAACCACCTGCAGCTGAACACACCGCTCAGCTCTGCTGCTGCAAAGAGTCCCCACAGCTGTGAAAATACAGCAGGAGGATCACAGGATGGATTGGGTTGGAAGGGACCATAAAGACCATCTCATTCCCACTCCCTGCCATGGGTAGGGACATCTTCCACTAGCCCAGGTTGGTCCAACCTGGCCTTGGACACTTCCAGGGATCCAGGGGCAGCCACAGCTTCTCTGCCCAACCTGTGCCAGGGCCTGCCCACCCTGCCAGGGAACAATTTCTCTCTAATGGGTCCTGGATGGGTCCAAACACCTCAAAGGTGGATACAGGAGTTTATTTTAAGTGTTCTTCTCGACATAGGTATGTGATGCTGCACAGTGAAACATGTGTGGTCCTCCAGGTGCTGATGCTGTGCAGAACTGGTTTCTCTCTAGTGTTTTCAGGACGATGAAGGGAGGGGAAGGACCTACAGCCTCCAGTGGTCCCATCCCCAGGTCTCTCCCTGCTGTGGGGTCACTCTCTGGAGAGCTGAACTAGCAGGAGGAGACCTCTTAGCTGGCTCCAGCTCTTGGCTCTTTCTCATGGCAGTTTCTGCAGGGACTGAGCCTCCAAACGAGACCAGAAATGCAAAGTAGCTGCTTTAAACAGGAGATCATATGGAACATGAAAAGATGTTACAGAAAATATTGGTTTAGAAAACAAAGTGTAATTTTTTTTTGTCCCCCCTGACTCTGCAAGGGGAAAAATGAAATAGCAGTCCCAGCTTTCTGCAGGCTCCTGTTGGCCACATCTCCCCAAGGGCCAGGGAGAACCAGGTTTAATGCACTTTGGAACATAATTGCTGGTCTTTGCATCCAAAAAGCAACCAGACCATATCTGCACTGGCTAACGTGGGAGTGAAGTGCCGAGGAGCCTGGACTTGCCCTTACAGGATGTCCAGTTACAAGGGATTTATGGCCTGAGTAAGAGTCATGTGTGTAGGAGTTGAGTCCTGCCTGCCCTGTGGGAGAGGGACAGGAGCAGGTCAAGCTCAGAGGAAATGCAAGTTCAGATACCCTGACTAGGTATGAGAAAGAGAAGTGGAACCAGGGCACAGATGGAAGACTAATAGTATAAAAAGTCTCTGTGTATTTGGGATGCAACAGAAAGCAGCACAAGGTGTTTTTGTTGAGCTGAAATCTGGGCTTTGCTCATCAGAAATATGGAAAAGGTTTTCTGGGAATAGGAGGTGTTTCAGCATCACCTCAGGGTCTGTGCCTGTGCTAGAGTGCTGGCCCAGCTCCACTGATGAGTTTATTCTATTTATGCTGATTAAATCTATTTTTTCTTCTTTATTTTTTTTTAAGTAAAATAATGTGTTTTAAACAAAACATGTGCCAGAGACCTTGGCTTCCCCTCAATCTTCTTGAAGGCTTGAGTCTGTTAAAGCATCATCTGTATGTGCTGAAGATGCACTAAGACTTATGTTGCAGAGTTGCTCAGATTGCCGAGCAGATGGGCTCCAACATGTCTGATTTTTGCCAGCCCTGGCCCTGTTTTGACAACAGTGCCGTATTTTTTTGTGTTGTGGGATTTTTAGTGGCATAAACACTCCTGTTTTTGCTACCAGTGCCTTAAAAAGGAAGGTGCTTTTCAAGCACTCTTGTGAAATGCAGTTCAAAGCAGCGCAGCACCCACAGTGAGCCCTTGGGATGGCACAGGGAGTTTGCCAAGGCTGCCCAGCCCTGACTTTCTTATTCCAGAGGTTGGTAATACCTGTGACATGCCCCAGCTTTCCTGGAGCTCTCAGATGGGGTTAGTGTGAGCCTGCAGCTACAATCCTTGGTCCATAGTCCAGTAAGGCTGCTTTCCCTTGCTCAGGGCTCCCAGCCAACCATGTCCCCTCTTTTGCAGGGAGAAGGTGTTGTGCAGGAAATCAACATCACACACCATGTGAAGGAGGGCTCTGAGAAGGCTGATCCTTCGCAGTTCGAGCTCCTGAAGGTGCTGGGACAGGGCTCTTTTGGCAAGGTGAGAGCACTCCTTCCTATGTGCCATGCCAGAGGAGGGATTCTGGTGACAAAAGGGACTGTCCCAAACAAAACCACTTTCCTGATTCCCACTGGATTGTGAAAATCTGGTGGATGAGCCAACTGAGCAAGTGGGTGCTTCTAACCTGGACGGGGACTGGAGTGATGCCTTTCCTAAGGGCCAGCCTGAATGTCCAAATTACCTTTGCAGGTGATCAGGAGGAGAGCAGGAGTGTCCTGCTCATGAACACAGGTGTCCTACAGGGCAGAAGGGCCTCCTCAGCTCTCTGCCTGCCAAGCTGTTGGTCAAATTTAGGGCTTGGAGGGCTTGTGCATGTTCCTCCCTTCTCAGAACTGGTGTTCTGTGCCAGGGACTGGTTCTGGCCCCTGTTTGCTGTGGAGTTTCCCTTCTGTGAAGAGAGAAGGAAGTAGCCTGTAACTCTTATCTATTCCGACATGTAAATAATCCAGCTCTCTTACAGACCATCTGCTGACACATTAAATCAGCTTCATGTCAATCAGTTAGCTGAAACTGGGGCTTGAACAGGACTGTGTGCTGTTTCCTGGGCAAATGCAGCAGTGGCTTTGTAGAATCAGAGAATCATTTGGGTTGGAAAGGACCTCTGAGATCATCCAGTCCAACCAGCAACACTGCCAAGTCCACCACTTGCAGGTGGTGTCTTTCTGAAGCTGCCTAAAACCAAGTAGAACGAGACACCAGGGAAGGGAAGGAGGTAAAAATCGAGAGGATGCAGGACCTGAATAATGAGGAGTTGATCTGACTGACAAAGCAGGAGAGGTTGTGGTACATTGAAGCACCAGTGCTCCCAGTCACAGCTCCCAGGCAGGAGCCACAGGAGCTGCAGGAGGGAGCAAGGGGTGTGGAAGGCAGGAGGAGGAAAGTGCAGTATGAAAACACAAATGGCTGGAGGTGTGGGGGGAGAGGAGTGGACACACAGCACTTCCCTGAAAACCCCATGGGATTTCACATGGAAAGCTTCAGGTACAGCTGCTTTTTAGAGGTTTTCCACTTTGAGAGGCATCCAGCTCCTACTGCCAATGTTCTGTGCTTGGTGAACATGTTCTTCTTCTGCCTCAGGTTTTCCTGGTGAGAAAAATAACACCACCAGACAGCAACCACCTCTATGCCATGAAAGTGCTCAAGAAGGCAACACTGAAAGGTAGGAAGGAGACTCTCACTGTGGTGCCCTGATCCTCTGGGGCTTAAAGAGCACTGGGGAAATGTCACAGCAGTCCTGGGGTGGTTTGGCTGTAAGAGAAGCATCTTCATCCCAGCCAAACAGCCTCCTTTTCTCTCCACCTGTAACAGAGCCTGGTTGTAGTGATGGAGGTGGGAGAACACCTGGCTCAAGCTGGGTGGTGCTAAAGGGCTTCAGGCTGAGGACGAGGCTGACATTGGGGTTCTCTGGGCCTTTTTCTGTGTCTGAGCTGTTCCTCTCTTCCCACAGTGCGTGATCGACTAAGGACAAAGATAGAAAGGGACATCCTGGCTGATGTAAACCATCCCTTTGTGGTGAAACTCCACTATGGTGAGTGTGGAGCTGGTTGGGATGCTGGCAGAGGGGCTGCAGGTTCCAGCAGGCTCTGCTTTGAAACACAAATCCTTTCCTGGGAAGGTCTGTGCTCCCATGCCCTCACCAGCTATTGGGGAACAGAGACTAGACCAGGAGAGAAGAGGTTTAAACATCAAATCCTTGGGATTAAAACATTAAATCAGGAGAAACTGAGAAAGCAGAGTTAACTAGTCAGGCTGGAGTCTGGCAGGGTTAATGCTCTGACTCTGATGAAGGCAAGGACAGCTTTGTTCTCTGTAAAGTGACCACTGCCTCTCCCGGGAAAACAGCCCTTTTCATAGGGTATCACTGGCTGAAATGGAACCAGAGCCCCATAAAATGAGGATTTTCTGCAGTGCCAGAGTGCTGTGGTGAGCTCCCATTTCAGCAGCACAGACAGGCCATCTCCTTTACCCCAGCTCTCAGCCTTACCTGCGTTTAACCCAGTAACCACGCCGGGCATCTGCCCAGCTGGAGCCACTGGGATTTAAGTGATTAATGGAACACCACGGAGCCTTCCCTCAGTGGAGGGGTCTGATTCCCTCCCTGGCTTGTGTTTCAGCATTCCAGACAGAGGGGAAGCTGTATCTCATCTTGGATTTCCTCAGAGGAGGTGACCTTTTTACTCGGCTTTCCAAAGAGGTGGGTATGCCCTGGCATCTCAGTGGGTTGCTGAGGCTCCCAGTTCATCTGTGCTTAATGGTCTGGAGAAGGGACTGACCCTTGCAAAGGATTTGAGAGGGGTGGAACAGGCTCCAACCTGCTGCTGGTCCACAGCTGGCAACAGGAGAGGGTGTTTTGGGAACCCTGTGCTCTGGGCAGCAAAGCAGCAGAGCTGGCAGCAGCTTCTGCTGAGCATCACATTAAGAACAAAAACTAAAAGAGAAGAGATTTAGATTAGACACAAGGAAGAAATTGTTCCCTGTGAGGGTGGGCAGGCCCTGGCACAGGTTGGGCAGAGAAGCTGTGGCTGCCCCATCCCTGGGAGTGTCCAA
>JAWWEE010000058.1:5645504-5669831 GCA_035221455.1 Xenops minutus
GGAAGTGTCCAAGGCCAGGTTGGATGGGGCTTGGAGCAACCTGGGCTGGTGGAAGGTGTCCCTGCCCATGGCAGGGGCTGAAACAAGATGGGCTTTAAAGTCCTTTCCAACCCAAACCATTCTGTGATCCTGTGAATACTTCAGGACAGCAGGCAAATCCTGGGAAACTTAGAAAGAACAGGAGGGAACAAAATGGATGTAGAAGGTCTTGTGACCCCCCATGCACCCTCTTGGGGTCCCTTCCTGCAGGTCATGTTCACCGAGGAGGATGTGAAGTTCTACCTCGCAGAGCTGGCGCTGGGACTGGACCATCTGCACAGCCTGGGGATCATATACAGGGATCTCAAACCAGAGAAGTACGTGTGGCCCAGCTGAGCCAGGGATCCAAGCCCTCCATGCATGCCCCGAGCCTGTGGCCAGCCTTCCCCAGAGGCAGGGCTGGAGGATGCCCCGAGGTGGGCAGATGGGAGGTGGCACTGCCAACCCAAGGCTCCTGCTCCTCAGATCGTGGCCAGGAGCCCTATGGAGGCAGCATGTGTGTGCCACATGTGTGAGCAGCAATCCTTGGCAGCCTCCAGGCTCCAGCTGTAAGCAGTTGAGAGCCTTCAGAGGCAGAAGGCA
This sequence comes from Xenops minutus, assembly GCA_035221455.1. Lineage (NCBI taxonomy): Eukaryota > Metazoa > Chordata > Aves > Passeriformes > Furnariidae > Xenops > Xenops minutus. The sequence goes on from JAWWEE010000058.1 coordinate 5,646,126, forward strand.
CCAGGCTGGGCTTCTGCAGTGCCCACACCAGCTGCATGGCTTGGTTATTCTTGCCTGGGGCACGTGGGGATCAGAGAGGGGTGTTGTGTGGGTCATTTGTTCAGTGTGAAGTTATAGGTGTAGAGAGAAGGGAGCTGCTCCTGGTCCCACTCATGCCGTGGTGGTGGGGCTTAGAACACTGGGAGAAGGGACAGATAACTTTCTCCTGTGGATTTTGGCAGTGTCTCAGAGCATCCACTGCTGTGCTTATTCTCACCAGCCCTCACTGCAGAGAGTAACAACCTGTTTTTTCCATTCCTGCTGCAGCATCCTCTTGGATGAAGAAGGGCACATCAAACTCACAGGTGAGGGACTCCCCTGAGCCTTTGGGCTCCAGCAAGGTCAATTCTTGAAATACAGAGCTTCTTGTGTGGCTGCTCAGAGCGTGTGGGTGCGTGCTGACAGGCTTCCTCTTGTGCAGATTTTGGCTTGAGTAAGGAGGCCATAGACCACGAGAAGAAAGCCTATTCCTTCTGTGGGACAGTGGAGTACATGGCCCCAGAGGTGGTGAATCGCCAGGGCCACTCACACAGTGCTGACTGGTGGTCCTATGGGGTCTTAATGGTATGTACCCAGCCAGCATGTGCAGGCACTGGGAGGAGCAGCTGCTCCAGCTCTGAAACCCCCCAGACATGGCTCTGTGTGTCTGCCAGACCTGCTGCCCTGGGGGTGTTCCCCACGCTCCCCAAAGGGCTCCACAAGGGGCTGTCCAGGCATCGTCCAGCCAGGAGTGAGGGTTTCTCCTGGGGGGCAGCGCTGGGGTGTGGGGTCTGTGGGGGGGTCTGTGGGGTCTGGGGGGATGTCCTTGCCCACCCCAGTGCTGGGATGTCGGTGTCTGTGCAGATCTGGTGCCACCATCTGGCAGCTGCTGAATCCCAGGGCTCCCGCAGGAGCCAGAGCTGGCCTGAACATGTTCCCACTGCAAACCTCTCCTCCTGAGATGACACGGTGCCTGTGAGCTCTGCTAGAGCCAGGCTTGGCATCCCCCAAGCCTTTTGTGAGCAGAGGAAGGGGCAGTGAGACCTGTGTCACCCTAAGCCTTGCTCAGACATGACCCCCCCTTTTTTCTCTTTCCCCACCAGTTTGAAATGCTCACTGGCTCGCTGCCCTTCCAGGGGAAGGACCGTAAGGAGACGATGACCCTCATCCTTAAGTAAGAGGAGTTTCTCTTTGCTGCCTGCACAGGAGGTGCTGCTTTTCGAGCCGTGTTGCAATTTGGGGGCTCTCGCAATTTAATGGCGTTATTTGGCAAGCAGTTTCCTACCAGCAGTTAGTTTGGAGGGTGCAGTGTAAATGCCAAGGAGGTGACTGTGCTTTTGGGGGTGGAGGTGCTGCAGTCGGCTTGTGGGTTGACTTCTTCAAACCTGCAGCTGATTGCAAAACTTCCTCCCCAGAGCGAAGCTGGGCATGCCACAGTTCCTGAGCGCTGAGGCACAGAGCCTCCTGCGAGCCCTTTTCAAAAGGAATCCAGCCAACAGATTAGGTGAGACAATTGTTTTGTTTGCTTCTCAATGCACCTGATGCCCTATCAGGGCATCTCCCGTCCTCCTGGGCCAGCAGCGTGTTCACACTTGTGCTCCCAGTTAATGGTTAACTCCAGGCAGGCTGTGCTGTGTCCATCCCTCACTTTGTCAGGAGTTCAGTGCGACGTTGTCTGTGGTGCATCTTTGCAGGTTCTGGACCTGATGGGGCAGAAGAGATCAAGCGCCATCCTTTCTACTCCACCATTGACTGGAACGTGAGTATCAGAGACATGAAAGCAAATTTCTTCACCACTCAGCCCCAGCAATTCACTTCTGACAGCAGGAGTGCCATGGTCATGATGCTTGAGCAGCCACGGGAGAGCCACCAACCCCTGTTCCCATCCACTCCAATAATCCTTCCCAAAACTCAAATTCTGTTTGTCACGTACCTGTTTTCATACCTGGGTTGCCTGTCACCTCACCTCCCTTTGAATTTACTCATCCCTCAACAGAGACGTGCAGGTTTTCATTGGAGTTTGGCACAACAGGGTTGGTCTTGCACTAAGTGGGAAGGAATCAGGGAAACATTCCTGGCAAGGAGACCAGGGCGATCACTGAACTGCCATTTCCCAACTGCTTCTGGCCAACTCCCTACCTTACCACACAATTTTGTTTCTTCCCTGTTTATCCCTTACTTGGTAAGGGATTTGAAGATCACTTTGAATGCTTCCAAGGCCCCAGCAAGCTGCTAGACTGACCCTCCAGCAATGCCAGTAGAACTTATTTCAGGTTTTTGCTTCAAGAAGCAATTTAAAAAGGCACTTGTGGGAGTTTTGGGATATGAATGTCCTCCTAATGCACCTCCTCTGGCCATCCCTGGGGAGACACATGTCAGCAAAGCCCTATTGGGATCTAGGAGGAGGTGCAAGAGGAAAATACTTTATGGATACTGCATTTGGAGTGGGGGCAAATTGCCTATAGAACACATATTTTCTTGATTTAATATATGATAAACTTGTAATATTTCTCCACAAACTGACTCAAAGGCAGCCCACCAGCCAAGAAATCCTCCCTCAGACTGCTGTAGCTGAATGCTAAGCCACAGAGTTTCCCAAAATCTCTTCTTGGCCCCTCATGCCTTGCCAGCCTCCTCAGCCCTTGGAAGAATGGGAGCACTTCGGAGCTGTGTGTGTTTTGCAGAAGCTGTACCGCAGGGAAATCAAGCCCCCCTTCAAGCCTGCAGTGGGCCAGCCAGATGACACCTTTTATTTCGACACGGAATTTACGTCACGGACGCCGAAAGGTTTGTGTGACCCCACGCAGGGCCAGGGTTTCCTGTGGGAGGTGGCACCCCGTGGTTTTAATGCCACAGGGTATCCGGTGCCAGCAGGGCAAGGTTTGCCTCGGGCTGGTGCTGCCAGCTCAGATGGTTTCAGCACTGAGGGGGTGGAGATTGTCCCCCAGTTGTAGAGATTTCAGGCTCCTCTCACAAGTTACAGGTGATAAGACAAGAGGGAATGGCCTCAGGTTGTGCCATGGAAGGTGTAGGTTCATTGAAAGGGTTGTCAAACCCTGGCACAGCTGCCCAGGGCAGTGTTGGAGTCACCATCCCTCGAGGGATTTCAAGGACATGTGGATGTGGCACTTGGGGACATGGATTAGTGGTGGCCTTGGCAGTGTTGGGGGAATGATTGAACTCACTGATCTTAGAGGGCTTTTCCAAACTGGATGATTCCATGATTCTCTGTAGGGGTAAGCTGGGTGCTGCTGCTGTGGCTCTGGTTTGGAATGGACTCAAGAGCAGCTGGAGCTCCTGGGAGTGAGGGGAAGGTTTCTGCTCACAGGACTAGCCCTCTCCAAGCTGTCTCTCATCTCCTGTTGCTGCAGATTCCCCTGGTGTCCCCCCTAGTGCAGGGGCCCACCAGCTCTTCCGAGGCTTCAGTTTCGTGGCGACCGGGTTGATGGAGGATGGCAAGGTGAAACCTGCCCAGCCACCCCTCCACTCAGTTGTGCAGGTAAGAAATGGAGACACTGGAAGCCCTGTTTGAAGGTGCAGGGATGCTCCAGGTCTGTGGGACCTCTGCACCATCCGGAGCAGCGCTGACAGGAAGCCTGAGGCAGTGTCTGTTTGGAATTCTTGCATCCTGTTTTTCTTCCATTTCCATTGACTGTCTCACTGTGCCTGGGTTGTCAGGGCAATGCGGGGCTGTGGCTTTTCCTCCCCCCAGGTGGGTCTGTGCTGGCAAGGGGGTCTGTAAATGCCCGTGGGCTGAAGGTGCCACCCAAACACACCATGCTCAGTGCAGACAGTGTTATCCCACTGCCCTATTTCTGCCTTGCTCCCTTCTCCTCCCTCTCCCAGCCGGGAGGAGAAGCTGTGGGATGTAGCAGACAGTCTGCCAGCTCTGCCAGTTAACTCCCCACACTGCACAAGCCCTTCCCTGAACCCTCCCAGCTCATCCCTCCTCTCTGCCCCTGCAGCAGCTGCACGGCAAGAACGTCCAGTTCAGCGATGGGTACGTGGTGAAGGAGGCGATCGGCGTCGGCTCCTACTCCGTGTGCAAGCGCTGCATCCACAAAGCCACCAACATGGAGTATGCAGTCAAGGTCTGCACCCTGCCCTTGCAACTCCTCCCCTGCTGGAATCCTTCCTGCCCAGGCAAACTGGCTGCCCCATCCCTGGGAGTGTTCAAGGGCAGGTCAAATGGGGCTTGGAGCAACGTGGGATAGATGATCTCTAAGGTCCCTTCCGACCCAAAACACTCTGTGGTTTTATTTCTGCTCATGCCAGGATGGCAAAAATAACATCCAGGAGTGAAATTGCTTTCCCTGCTCATGTAGGGCCTAAAAGGATGATTTCTGTGCTCCTGTGCATGTGCCTGCACTTCCCTAGGAATAGCAGGGAGCAGCGTGGTCCTCTCTCAGAGGGAGGAGAGCATCTCACCTTACCTTGCAAAGCTGTGGCTATGTCAGTTCTTAAATAAAATAGACACAAAACTTCAAGGGCTGGGGACACAGAACTGATGAGGCAACCAAGCAATTTCTAGAGCTACAGAGAGCATGGGAAAGGGAGTAAATATGGCTCAGGAGCTCCAGAGGGCTCCAAACTCAGCTCGTGTGCTTTGTCCTGGCCCCTTTCTCACCCCGTGGTGGTTAATGCTCCTCCCTACTCTTGCAGGTGATTGACAAGAGCAAGCGAGACCCTTCTGAGGAAATTGAAATCCTGCTGCGGTACGGGCAGCATCCAAACATCATCACCTTGAAGGATGTGAGTGTGGCTTGACTGGTCTCCCTGTGTTTTGGCTGAGGAAGTGCAGGCTGGTCAGGGAGCAGGTTTCAGCTCCAGTATGGGAAGCCCAACAGGCCAGCTCGATGTGTCACTCTGTTCCTCTGTCAGGAAAAGGTTCTTCTTCCCCCAGAGGGTGGTGGGCACTGACCAGGCTCTCCAGGGCAGGGGGCACGGCCCCAAGGCTGCCAGAGCTGCAGGAGGGTTTGGATGATGGGACAGGGTGGGATTGTTGGGGTGTCTGTGCAGGGCCAGGAGTTGGACTTTGATGATCCTTGTGGGTCCCTTCTAATTCAGGATACTCCATGATTCTGGGGTGGGGAAGCATCCCCAGAGCCACCTCTGCTGATGTCTCGCTGCTTCTCGGTGGTAGAAGCACAAAAGGGAATCTGTGGAAGCACTTTATGGTCACCCCTCTCCATGTTTGCTTTGGAAGGTGTACGACGATGGGAAGTTCGTGTACCTGGTGACTGAGCTGATGAGAGGAGGGGAGCTGCTGGATAAAATCCTCAGACAGAAGTTTTTCTCAGAGAGGGAAGCCAGTTCAGTCCTGCACATGATCTGTAAAACAGTGGAGTATCTGCATTCCCAAGGGGTGAGTATGGTTTCCCTGGGAAGCATTCTGGCATTACACTACGCTCCTTCTCCTTCGGAGAGTCACTCTGCCCATCAGGACAATCATTTCTTGCTGCTGTTGCTCTCCTGGCAGAGCAGATGTGGGACCAGAGCAGGGGTTGAGTGTCTTCATGCAGCTTTCAGACCTTTATCTCATACCTGGGGTATGAGAAAGGCCCTTTCTGTGCTGTACAGGTGGTTCACAGGGACCTGAAACCCAGCAACATCCTCTACGTGGATCAGTCGGGGAACCCCGAGAGCATTCGCATCTGTGACTTTGGCTTTGCCAAGCAGCTGAGGGCTGAGAATGGGCTTCTCATGACTCCCTGCTATACAGCAAACTTTGTGGCACCTGAGGTAAGTGCTGACCTCCAAGCTGTGCTCCCTAACTTGGCACAGTGGATCTGCCCCACTCCCAACTCCAGCCTGCCCCGGAAGAGGTGACTGCAGGGATACAACTTGTAGTAAGGAACATACAGGAGGAGATCTCACATGCAGTAACAGTGCAGTCCTCCACCTTGCACTGCCCCAATGAGAGGTCTGCTTAGGGTACTGAGACTTTAAAATCCCAATGATTTCCTAGGCTGCTTCCCTTCCTGACTAAGTGACCTGTTGAAAGAGGTGGGATGACTTTCCACTCAGTTATCTTGGTGAGGAAGGAAGAAAGAGAGTCACCATGGCATGCAGTGTCACCACACTGGAACAGGGCTTCTTTCTTGATGTGGCTGAGGGGTTCTTCTGCTCCATGAAACCAAAGTCTGATTTGAATCCTGATCTTTAGTCCAAGACTATTCCATTCTGTCAGGCTCTGGATGACTGAACACTGGTTGAGTGCACATGCTGGTTGACCCTCCTCTTCTGAAATGAGCTTTATGGCAAGAACCAAACACGTTTTATTCTCCCTTTGCTTATTCTGTCCAGGTACTAAAACGCCAAGGCTACGATGAGGGCTGTGACATCTGGAGCCTGGGGGTTCTCCTGTACACGATGCTCGCCGGGTGAGTGGCTCTGTCCCACAGGAAGGCAGGGCTGGGACTGTGACCCTCCTGCTCTCCTCAGTCACTGGTGCCCAGGGGTGCTCCCTGCCTGGGTCCCAGGCCAGCAAACCCACTGCTCTGTCCTCTCCCCTGTCCCCAGCTGCACTCCGTTTGCAAATGGTCCCAGTGACACTCCAGAGGAGATCCTGACCCGGATAGGTGGGGGGAAGTTCTCCATCAGTGGAGGCAATTGGGACACTATTTCTGACATGGCCAAGGTAGGGTTTGATACTCGTGTTACATGCCAGGGTTGGGGTGAAGCACGGCCAGTTGTGAGGCAAGTTTAGAGCAGGCTGGGGAGGGAAGACACAAGAAAGAGAAGAAAACCAGCAGTGTAGCTTCTCCCCCCTGTCTGCCTCCCCCACACCAGCTTTATTTTAGTTCTGGATGTGAATATTTGCATGGAAAACCAACCTCGTGCTTGACCCATGTGGGGTTTGCTGCTGTGTTATACCTCCCAGGCCTGCCAAAAACATATTTTATACAAAAAGAGTTTGATGTCTGGGGACTTTAAACTTGGCCTCTGAAATGAAAACCTAATCTGGGGGCAGACAGGTGGTATTTTTGCCTTTAAAGCATGAAATCTTCCAAAGTCTGACTTTCCAAACGATGCCCTTAGGATTTGGTATCAAAGATGCTCCACGTTGATCCCCACCAGCGTCTCACAGCCAAGCAGGTCCTGCAGCATCCATGGATAACCCAGAAGGACAGCTTGCCCCAGAGCCAGCTCAATCACCAGGACATTCAGCTTGTAAAGGTACAAAGTGTGAGCTGGGCCTTCAGCTGGTTCCTTGTGTACCTTGGGAAAGCCGTGGTGGGGGGAGAGAGCAGGATGGCAGGTTGGAGAGGTGTGGAGAAGGAGGGGCAATACAGACAAGCTGGGTTTGTGGGGGAGCCAAAAAAGGGGAGATTCTTTCACAGCATTTCGGTGCAGGAGGGAGATTTAAAGAAAAACAAACAGGAAGATGCTTCTGGCTTTGTTTGTGGATTTAGCTGCTGTGGTCCCTCATCCTGTAAAGCCATGGGTCTGAACTGGGACTTCTACACCTGAAATCCTTCTCCCTTTCTCCAAGGGCGCCATGGCTGCCACTTACTCTGCACTGAACAGCTCCAAGCCCAGCCCGCAGCTGAAGCCCATCGAGTCCTCCATCCTGGCACAGAGGAGGGTGAAGAAACTTCCCTCCACCACCCTGTGAGCAGGGCTGGGCTGCAGCCCCACGATGCAGGCACACACTGGATTTTGCACACCCGTGGAGGATGGGGACAGGGGACAGTCACTGTCTGCACTGGAGCTCCCTTGGGGACTTGCTCTCAAAAGGCCAAGTGCCTTCCAGCTCCTGAAAGACTGGCTCCTCCTCGTGTGGACTGATCTTTGCCGAGAGAGAACTTCACTGTAAAACTTTTTTTGAAGTGTAAATTGTCGATTTTTAAAGACATCCATCTGTGTATATGAGAACTAGGATGTATAACTGATGTCAAGTGGCACTAAAAAGCAGCTCTGATTCACCCTTCCCTGTGTAGGGCCAGGTATTTGTTGTCCCTACAGCATTTCTTGGAATTGCTCCTCTCCAACTCCACTGCAGCTGGAAGACTGTGTCACTTTTGGGGTTTAGGCTTTGGGGTTTTTCCTCCCTCAAACCTCTGGATTTCCTTCCCAAAGCCAACCCTGCAGCCTCCCAGCCAGCAGTGCTCGTGTCCCTAAAGGACTTCCCTCCCCTTCACTTTCTGTGTGTTCCATGTAAGGTCGATTTTCCAGCCTCCATTTCTCCCTCTCTCCCACGCTCCCCCAGCCCAGCCAGCAGTTCAGTTCTCTGAACAAAGTAAACCACGGGTTTTTCAAACCCTCCCTTAGATGCTCAGCTATCCAGAACTTTTAGGTTTGGCTCATTCCTTCCCTCTGCCCTCCCCTCAGCAGGGAGTTTGTCCCCTGTGCAGGTGGGGACGACAACAGAACCTTCTCCTTGGCGAAGCCGAGGCTTTGGGCTGGCTCTGGCTGCTGCTTTTACCATTTTGGGGTTTCCCTTTCCCTTAAGCAGGAACCTCTGAACCAAACTATCCTTTATTTTTTTAATTTAACTTTGTTCTACAGCTGGTAACTCAGGGTTTCTTTCTGACTCGTACAATAAACGTGTCGTTCAGGTGACTTTATGTTACTGACTGACTCTCAGCTGCAGAATCCCGTGGTCTCCCCGCATTGTGTGGGGTCAGTGCTCCTTGCCTGCCTTTTGGGAGAGCTACAAAGCTTTTCCCCTGGCCCTGTGATGGGAAAACCAGCAGTGCTGCAGTAGAGCTGCACCTCCTGCCACCTTCTCTCAGGTGCAACAACTCCCTCCACAGTGGGAAGCAAATAGAACCCCAGTCGTGCAACGAGGAGGTGTCAGGATGCAGAGGGGAATTTCTTACTCTCAGGACATTTTAGTGCTAATAGAAACCAACATCTGGAGGCAAACTGTGCTAGAAATAAATTCCTGCCCCGTTCTGACTTACAGGGAATTGCTGGAGCTCCCTGGTTCTGTGGTGGCAGCTTCTTGGGAGGACCAGGATTGCTGCAAGGGCTGCAAACACTGCTGAGCTCGAGGATGTGACTGAAGCCAGCAAAGGTTCTCGTGTGAATTTCTGCTACTTTTAGCTGATCATAACACAGGAGACGAAACTTGCTTTTTTGCCTAGTCCCATTTGACTCTAAAATGGAGAATTCCATAAAAAGAATGATCTGAGATGTACAGCTCTCTCCTCCTCTCCCCTCACCAAGTTTAATCCCTGGAGCAGCCAGTGAGAAGCTGAAATAATCACAATTTTTTCCTTTTTCTCTATTCCAAGTACGGCCCAAGTGCCTCCGAGAGGAGGAGGCCAGCACCAGTTCACAGTGGATCTTCTTACTGGTATTGCCACTGATCCCAGCAGAGCTGGATTTAATATTTAGCTGAGATTTGAGGAGAACACACCATTATGCAAAATGCCTTCCTTAAAAATTCTTGTTTTCTCCTCTGGCACAATGTTCCCTACAACTCCCCTGCAACCCTCGTGCCAGTGGCATGCAAATGTCAGGTCCCTGCAACCAATACAATAATTATAAACATCTTTCTGGTGCTGGGGCTGTTGGGGTTGAAGTGGACACCTTGGCAGTTTTGCAGACTATTTCCTACACTGTATTTCAGGGGAAGGTCTGGAGCAGTGGATGGGGCTGGGGGGGATCAACATTCCCTGTCAGCCTTTTGAGATGGACTGTCAGGGTCATAAACAATGGGGTTTAGCAGGTCTTAAACCAAACACATGCCCTGCTTGGAAGGCAGCTGGTTGGTTGTAGGAAATGGTGAAAGTTTGCAAATATCAGCCAGGGAAAGCACTGCAACCTTTGTTTGTTCCTCCCTGGGCTGTGCTGCTGTGAGGCCAACTGGGGACAACTCAGAGGGCTGGGGGACAACCAGGTACAGAGCTCTGTGCTGCAGGTTCTACCTGGCCCTGAGGTGATACCTGGGCTGGCAAACCCCAAAAACCTGGAGCATCAAACACCTCCACCCCACTGGGGTCTTCAGGCAAAAGAACTCTGAGTTTGGGGCAGCTGCAGCTTCTGGAACATCCATCCCTCTGGAGCAGAGAGTGAACAAGAAGGGCTACACCTTCCTCTCTGGGGTGCTTTTAACCACGTTGTTCTGAGTGATCCATAAGTAAAAATGTAAGTCTGGGTTTTTAGTTGCAAATCAACCAAGTGCTGTTACTTTTTTAATTCCAGTGCTCAATAAAAATGGACTTGTTGAACTTTCTGTATATGAGAACTGTAGGTGTTTGTGAGGGGTCGGGCTCTCTCCTTGCCTTTTTGGTTTTGTCCTGACAGCATTAGGTCTTTGCCAAAATACAGCTGGGACCAACTGTTGTTTTAACTAAAACTGCATTATTTGAGGTGCAAGCTGGGTATCTAATTCCTGTTGTGGGGAGCTGATGTCTGAGAAGGAGCAAATTTGAGGTCACTCAGCTGTAACTTGGGACAAAAAGGATATACAGAGGATATCACAAATTGTTGTGACTTGAAAAGGGGCAAAAGTGGATTTAACTTCCATACATAAGGAAAACTGCTTCTATCAGTTGAGGTCGACTTGACCTTTAAGTTTTTGTCCTGTAGGTCTGTGTGAAAGCTCAAGGGAGCAGAAATCCCAGAATCCAGCCTCGAATTGCTGAGTCTACCTGGAATTAACCCACGCAGAAAGAGCATGCTGATCCAAAGTCAAGGAGCCTGAAAATAGCATTGAACAGCTCTATATAACACAGCTCCTGTATAAGAAAGGTTAGACTTTCCTGTTCTGGGGTGTAAATCAATTTTTCAGCTGTAAGAGGCTGTTTCCCTCCTTCCTACTGTGCACCACAGCTGTGCCTTCCCCCTAACGATGTGGTTCTGCCCTCTGTCAAATTAACCAGGGCAGAAATAAATGTATTTTGGCCCGATCAATATTCCCATCGTGATTCTTCAGGCTGTTTTCAAAACTGAAGGCCAGCAACTTCCTCAGCAATCATCTTCTAGTTCTTTTTCGCAGTGAAACCGGGCTGGCTTTTAACTTTTTAAACTAATGCCAATCCCTCTGCACCTTTGAGCAGTCTATGTAATTCCTTCTCCTGCATCCTTAGGCCCTGCTGGATGGTGAATTGTGCTGCTGGTGGCCTCCTGGGTGCCACCACCTCCTCTTGGTGGCCACATGTGCCTTCCCAAGGCTTCGGAAGTCCTCGGTGCCTACAAGTGTGTAGGACGGGGCGTGGGGCGGATGCTGCGCTTTCAGGGAATATTCAACAATTTAATCCCTCTTTGAAGGCAAAGAAAACATTTAAAATATTTCCAGGCCTTCTTTTGGCAGTACACGGGGGCTCTGAATAAAACCTTCACTCACGCCAGGGAAGCTGGAGGGCCGCTGCCACTCCAGTTTCTTGCCTCTGGTTATTAAAACATCAAGCTGTCTCACTGCCTCCCTCCCTTTGTGTGCCACTGAACACCTGCCATTAATACTAATTCGACTCTGGAGAGAAACTCCCTTTCAGATATGCTTGTCTGAAAATAAATTGACATGTAAAAGGTCTCTTTTGTCACCAAGTGCATGGAAAGTGCCGGGGTGAGGAGCTGATGGCTTACAAAAGGAGCCACTGACTCTTTAAAGGACGTGTGGAGGGGCTGAGAGATGGGAAATGGGGGGGTGATGCTGTAACTGGGCTGATGTGGTACCATTAGAGAAGGATCCCGTAGCTGCAACCCCTGTTTGGGGATAGGGTTTGAGATTTTGGGTGATTTTTTGTCTAAAGCCACAGTGGTCTCATGGTGAATGGCCAGGCTCGGCAGGGACCTATTTAGAGAAAACTCTTCCTCTTTATTTTTTTTTAAAATCATTGTTATTATGAATATCTGGGGAAAAAAAACCCTCAGAGCATTTGGTGGTGAGCCCTTCAATTCAGATGTATAATGAACTCCAGGGCTCTGTTGTTTTCCCTGGGACAAAAGTTTGTATCACTTTCAATTAGGAAGCAGTAAAATAATCCTTGGTTAGAGTATTTATTCTGTCCTAGAGGCAGCAAAAATATGACCCAGCAAAATGTCAATATTTTTATTTTTAATAGAAAAATCATTTGCCTTGAGCTCCTTGTGCCCTGGGGGAGACCAAGGCTCTCTCCTAAGTAAATGTTTTTAAGACAGTTTTTTGGGCCAGACTTTGGAGGGGGTGACGTTCCTTCAAATCTGCTTTGGTGCTGAAATGATGCAGTTCCAGGGCTGGGTGTGAAGGCTGAAGTGTTGTGGTGCAAACCTGGAGCTGCTGCTTTTTTGGGTTTCTAGGTTTTCTAGCGAGGAAATAATTCACTTCATAAAGAGAATCAAGTTGAAACACGCTCAGGGCCTGAAAGAGAAGAAATAAAAAAGGGACTTGTGGCAATTGCAGATTAGCTGGTGCCACGTCTGGTTTCTCAAACAAGCAGGAGCTCTCGGTGCTGCTGAGCTCCAGTGCCATCTTCTTTTTAAACAGCAGATGGTGTTAGAAACCTGTAACAGGTGGAAGCTCTCCAGTTTTATGGGAGAGATCAGAAGCAGCAGCAATTTCTCCTCTCCCAAGGGGTAGTTCCTTCCCGAGCTGAACAGCAAGCTGGCCCTCTGCTTGGAGAGTTATTACAGAGGGGAAAACTTCTGAATCACACATGTTCCTATGGAAAGAAAGTGATTCTGGTTTGACTTATTCCGGCTGTAATAAAAGGAACCTGGTAATGGCCTCCATAATCCTCTGTTAGCAGCTCTGAGAGGGAGATGGAGTGGGGGAAATGAGCTGTGTTTGCTGGTGTGCCTCAAAATGCGGCTCCAATCTGCCAGATCTGTTGGTTTCTTGTCTATAATAGCACTTCGCATGCTTAAAGTGTTTTATAAACATTTAATTACCGCAGCTTTTGACTCAAAGCCAGGAATCTCTCATTCATCTGCTGCTTGCGAGGGTTGTGAAAATGATATTCAAATTATAGAATTACAGGAAGGGCTGAGTTCAAACCCCAGTGAAGGAACCCTCCGTTAGCGGGATCTGCGAGCGCCGCCGTTCCAGAGCCAGTGACTCTTCCAGCGCTGGGAATGGCAATGGGGATAGATCTGAGGGTCTGCCAGTACCCCAGGACACGGAGCTGCATGTTAATCATGTTAGGGAAATGAGATGCTAAATTCTGCTCAGCTGGCGTTGTATGAACTTCTGAGGAGTGGGGCTCTGTCTAGACTGGAGCTGTGTTTGATCCCCCGGCCCCGCCGTGTCCTTTGCTGCCGTCAGCAGCAGGAAAATCAGCTAAAAGTCGCTTTTTTCCCACCCACCAAACCACTTGGAATTTCAACCACCCCGACTCCCAGCTCTATTTTTAAATAAAGGTAGAGAAATGCGGGCTTGCAGCGTGAGTTTCCTGCCTTCCTCCATCCCCTCTGTGTCGCAGCCCCCGGGAGTCGTGGGGTTTGTGGCACCAAGTAGAAGCAGCAACTAAAGGTAAAAAATTGGTATGGGATTAATAATTTCTACCCAACCATCTGCCTCTCACCAGCTCCCTTCCCTGCACAGCACACTGTGCATGCAGAACTGGGTGGGCAGGAATAGAAATCATTTACTTTTCCTGAAAGCTGCCCAGGGAAGCTGTGGCTGCCCCATCCCTGGAGTGTCCAAGGCCAGGCTGGACAGGGCTTGGAGCAACCTGGGCTGGTGGGAGGTGTCCCTTAGCAGGGGTTGGACTAGATGGTCTTTAAGGTCCCTTCCAATCCAAACCATTCGGGGGTTCTATGGAAAAAAGAGCTGTTGGCTGGCTCTGTGTTTGTTTTGGTGGATTCACAAATAGTTAACTGCTGGGCAAGGCAAGAAACCCAGATGAGAAGTGGTTCCTCTACGAGCTGCCCCTGATCTCACCAGCTTGAGGGTTATCCTAAACTGTGGAGGAGAAAACCTCCAACTGCAGCTGCTGAGATCTCCAGTCTTTACTGTAATTCTGAAGGCAGATTGTGAGCCCCTTTAACAAACACTGCTGGCAATGAGCCCCTTTTAATGAGGCAGATCCCCAGTTCCAAGCCCTGGATCACTCGGTGCTGCGCTCTCTGCTCGGTGAGTTGTGAGCACACGATGAGCAGCGACTCACAAAGTAATCCTGGAGCCCCTTTTCCTGCCCTGTTTAAAGACAGGGTAGGGAGCTCCTCTGATGTTTCATTAAAGCTGGCTTTTCTCCTCGTGGCAGAGCAGATTTAATCAGACCTGCCTCCTAGTTCCAGCTGCTGGGTTGGAGCGCTCTGATCTGTGCACTGGGTGCACGTCTAATTATGGAGGCAATTCCCATGGATACCGAGAAGAATTGCCTGTACTGGCAAAAAATGATCCCAGCTGGGAAAACAGGGAAGGAAAATGTGTTGAAATATTCGGGAAGAGACTTCAAAAGTTTCTGGGAAGCATTTCTGATGTTCTTGCACCGCGAGGTGCAAATCTTGATTATTTGAAAACTAAGACAGGGGTTGGTTTGTAAGAGCTAATCCCAAATTGCTGCTTTCTCGTGCTAATGGAGCATTTCCCAGCGCCACAAAACTGAATTCCCCCCCGCTCCTCGTTAACTGCATCCACTTGGGAATGCTTTCCCACCTTGGCTCCTCACCTGTACAGCACCAGAGGTGTGTTTGGAGACAATGGCCAGGAGTTTGTGTTTCCATCAGGGCACACCCTGGGTGAGGCAGTGCAAGGGCTGGTAATTCTGGTTCCTTCCGCAGCTGCCGGGTGGGACCAGGGTAAGTTCCTCCCCTCTCTGCCTCATCCTTCTGAAATGTAGGAATTTAAATAACTGATTTCTGTATAAATTACTATTTGAAAGGTCTGTTCAAGGCAAAGGAGCGCTCCTTGGTAAAAGGAGAGGGGGAAATACCTGGGCAAGCACTGCTCAGATGTGGAAAATTAAACAAATATGATTTTAAATGATTTTGTAATTGTTCAGCTGCAAGGCCTCATGTTAAAATTGCATGGGGAAAACCAGATTTCTTAATTTAACTACACAAATTTAAAAGTCTTTTTGAGAGAGGTTTTTCTTTTGTTTGTTTTTCTTTTCTTTTTTCTTTTGCTTCGGGTTTGTTTGGAGCTTTTTGGGAACATTCTAATCAGCTCCACAATAGCTGTAACTTGTATTTATTTCACTAATTTCTCTCCAGCAGGATCTCAGACACTTTCCAAGATGTTGCTGGCTAATCTAAACACGCAGAATAAGGAAAGCTGCCACACTATTAGGGTGGATTTTCATCTCTTTCTCATCCAGGGCACCTGCTCCCCTTTCCCTCCCCTCCTCCCAGTCTTCCCAGCTGTCTGTCTGTCTCATTTATGTCAATTAGGGATTCAATGCTGCCTGATTTAATTGGCCTGACTTTCCCCTCTAATAGAAACCCGAGCGCAGGCCAGGCAGGCAACAGCTCCCCGCTCTCCTCCCAGGGACAGAGTCGGGAGGGACGGGGCTTGTTTGTGGCACAGAGCACAATAACCTGTTTGTTACCCTCCACGAGGGAGAGGTTGGTGACCTCCTAACGGGGATGGGACCCGGGCAATGATGTCATCTAAAAGCTTGGGGGAATTTTGGGAGCGGTTCAGGAATTCGTGCGACCAGTCGCTCACCACGGGTCAGCTTTTAGTGTAGAGGTGGAGATGCCTGGAAGTGTTCATGCTGGATGGGGCTAGTAGAAGGTGTCCTTGCCCATGGCAGGGGGTTGGAAGGAGATGATCCTTAGGGTCCCCTCCCATGGCAGGGGGTTGGAAGGAGATGACCCTTAGGGTCCCTTCCTATGGCAGGGGGTTGGAAGGAGATGATCCTTAGGGTCCCTTCCCATGGCAGAGGGTTGGAAGGAGATGACCCTTAGGGTCCCTTCCCATGGCAGAGGGTTGGAAGGAGATGACCCTTAGGGTCCCTTTCTACCCAACCTTTTCTGTGATTCTGTGATTTGCTGCCCAAGCCACCATTGCCTCCTGCCAGGAGGTGACTCCATGTGCACCAAGGTCGGTGAGAGACAGGACTTCCCCCAACTGCAGCCACAGAGGGCTCATCCTTCCACCCCCAGCAGCTCTTAACCACCAGTGAGGTTGACCAAAACCCAGGTTTCACAGGGTTTACATGAGGGCTGACACTGGGGCAGCAAACCTGGAAGCAAACCAGCACAGATGAAATCCCTGCCACCCCTCCATTCCCACTCCAGCAGCCGAATCCCAGGAACCAGCTCTGACCTACTTCTTCTCCCTGGCTCCTCGCTCGTGTCTCCCTGACAAATTGCACAGCCTTCCTTCCCTCTCAGCAGAAATGTGGGGTTTCCAAGGAGCTGGCCCACGGAGGCATCAATATGGAGCAGCAACAGTACCATCTAGTGACTTGGGCTTACAGGGAGCATCACTTAGCCCGGGAAGAGGGAACCTGTGAATCTGGGAGGCCAAGAAGGTCCCAGATTTGCAAACGAGATCCTATCTCTTGGTTCATTTGGATTAGGCAAACAAATTGCACTGATGCTTCTACATAGTCTTATTTCTTTTTCCAGAGAGCTATGTGATGCTTCTTCAGGAGCCGGTCCCGTTTCCAGCCTCCTGACTCCCCACTGAACCCAGTCCTGCCCCTCACTCCCTCTGCTGGCAACCAACTCATTGATTTAATGTGCTCCCAACTCCTCGATTTAATGTGCTCCCAACTCCTCGCACACCCACTCGCCCGCACAGCACCAAACCCCGGCAAATGCACCGGAGGAAATTGAGGGCTGTGGTGATTTATCACTCCGGATAAATGTGCACTTTCTTGTCTGATGAGCCACTAGTGAAATCCTGAATTGGATGCGTGAAATAAATAGATACACTTCAATTTAATCAATCAAAACCCGGCCCAAAACAGAGCGTAAAGGGCCCGCTCTGTGCAGATCTGAAATTACACACTCTGCAGCTGAAGGGAGGAAATCAAATTAGAGCATTTCTTTCCCCATCAAAGGACATTAGTCCCGATACAGGTTCGTTGTGCCTCGCCATCGCTGATCGCGTGCAGGAGTCATTATCCCTGCCAGAATCCTGGCTGACCGAGGCGCCGTGTGCCTGCACCAGGTTAATGACAGGCTATGGCATGTTCTGTGCTCGAGGTGACAACTTTTCGCAGCTGTTTCTCAACACACGTGTACACATCACCTCTTCCCCAGTGAAAAAGACCATTATCAGATGTACAAAACGCACCGGATCGGGGAGAGGTGACACAAAACCCAGCGCTGCAGAACTTCAGTGCTCCAACACGCTGTCGAGCCTGTGAAATGCCACCGGTACCGGAGGAGAAATTGCTTTGCTGGCTAATCAAACACATCCCCTCCTTGCTGTCAGGAGTGCAGCACTGCCCTGAGTCCACTCAGCCTTGCTCGTGGGCTGATGAGTGCCTGACAATTTTCTGGTCTCAAATTAAACAGAAAACTAAATTAGCAAATTAATTGTTTGCCGTGTTTTTCCTTAGTCCCCATCAGCTGCCTCAGGACCTGCAGCCAATCCAGAGCCCCTCTCTGCAGTTCCCAGTAGAAGGTGGAGCCCTGTGCTGGGTCCTGCTATCTACCAAGTGTCAGTCATGTTAATTTTAAATTACTTTTGTACAGCTTGGTGTCAAAACGATTAAAGCATGAAAAGAAAAACTGAACTAGAGGGAGGAAAGGGGGGGGGGGGGAGAGAGAATGAATAATTTACCTTGCATTTACAGCAAGGACACTTGAATTTCCTTAACTCCTCAGCTCTGAGAAGCCTGAAACTTCTATTTTTTGAACTGTCACCTGCTTGGGACTGTACCTGAGCAGGTGCTCTGGATCACAGAACCAGGGAACCATAGGTTTGGGTTGGAAGGGACCTTAAAGCCCATCCAGTCCCACCCCTGCCATGGGCAGGGACACCTTCCACCAGCCCAGGTTGCTCCAAGCCCCACCCAGCCTGGCCTTGGACACTTCCAGGGATCCAGGGGCAGCCACAGCTTCTCTGGGCAACTGTGACAGAGCCTCATCACTCTCTGAGTAAAGAATTTCTTCCTAAGGAGGATCCTACAAGGATCTGGGATCTAGTTGTCACCTCCCCTGTGGTCCTACAGGGAGGTGATGACTGCTCACAGCACAATGATGGGATTTTACCTCAGTTTCTTCCCAGGAAAGGCTTTTTTCTGCACTGTACTCACCGGTTTCTGCAATCACCAACATGGACAAACCCACCCACCCACATACAGACCTTTTCTCCCCTTCCCAGTGCTCCACTCCCAACTGGGTTTACTCCGTAACTCGCACGTACTGTGCTAGATAATTACATACTCAGAAAACACAGAAATGCCTAATCAGATACAGCCTTAAATGCGCAGGAATTAGGGTTGTAGGACTGCGGCGTAGCATCCCTGGAGCTCTCTGCATCTGGCTCACACAACCAGCCCACGTGCACTGTAAAAATGTTGGGTTTGGGGCACAAGCTGCTTTTATCTCCCTTCTTAACTCCATCCATGGATTCTTTCTCTTGCCAGCTACTGAATGGTGTCATCAGTGGTCTTTGAAACAGCATTCTAAATCCTTTGAGGCCAGAAGAACAGCAAAAAGCTTTGTAAGAGGGCAGCTCAACATCACCAGAAAATGCAAATCAAGTTTAGCCACTGTAGATGTTTACTGTGTATTCAGCTTATACATCACAGCATCTTCCATTCATTAAAACCGGGTGTAAGCAGCGGGAATTACTTTGTCATGAGGTACTACAACGTGAAATGAGGTGCCTTCAGTAGATGATCACTAGCAGGGTGTCAGAGCTGTTTGGGAAATGAGAGAGGCTCGAGCCTTGAGTGTAATGTATCCTGCAGGATGTGTGTGGGCTTGGACTGATTTGTCAAAAGCAAAGAAAACAATTTCACTAATGGGTGTTTGCTGAAAAATGAGCATGATGTCTTGGCAATTTTGTGCTGTCTTGTGCTCTCTCTTCTCTACCTCTCCTTGGCAGCCACGGAGAGGAGACACCTCTGTCCTCTACCTGCATTTTACCCCTTTGGCCTTAGGACTAACGCAGCCTCGCCGGATCCCAAACAGGTTGTGCGGAGGGCTGAGCAGTCTGTTTGAAACATCCTCCTCCTTCAAAAGCACCTGCCTGACTCCTCCAGCGTGTTTGCTCAGGCTGGATAATCTCTGAGTAGCCTCCACCCCTCTCCACCCTCGTGGCCGTAGCTCCTGTGACCTGCAGTGCTGCCGTGGTGGGGGACACGGACACCGGTGCCCAGCACAGCAGCTCATGGCACAGACACTGCCATGCTCTCTCTGCTCCCCCATTCCCCTGCTGCCAGCGCTTGGAGCATGGAATTGGGGAGGTTTAGCCCCACTTAGGAGATGTGACTGGACAGCGTTGCCAGAGCTTTCACTTGAGCACAGAGGCACGGGAAGGGTTCTGTTGTTAACAGTGGGATTCCCCTCACATGACGTTTCTTCAGCTGCTGATTCACAGTACATCACTTAAATGACTTTTTTTTTTTCCTTTCCCATTTGGGAAACTCCTGTAAACTTCCCTCATCCTCCGCCAGAGGCCTGGCAGGAGGCTGGGAAGATGAAGAGCAGCCTCTTGCAGCGTTTCAGTGATATTTCAGTGATATCACTTCAGACGTAGCAAGTCCCGAGTACTCCAGGCCAATAACCTCAGCTCTCCCTGATTAAAGTGTGCTCAGTGCTACAGCTGCAGCTTTATAAAACTAACACCTTTTTTTACTGGATTCTGCTAGTCTGGATTCAGAGGAACCTCTGCTTGAAATTGAGTCACTTGAGTAACTTTAAAAATAATATTTTTTTTTTCAGCCAGAACATTAGAAATACAGGTGTAAATACTACCATGGATCTGATAATTACTTAAAATAAAGCACAATTCTCAGCCAGATCATCTGTTTTCCCAAACCAAGCAGAACTGCCCTTCCACCTGGCACCAGGGAGCCAACAAAACAGCAGGAGAGGGATTTGTATCAGATCTGCTATCAACAAATCACTCCCAACTGTAAAATCTTTATGTATCAGTTATGAAATGGTTTCAAATCCTAAACAGTCTCCAGGTAGGCAATTAACATCATTAATTGAACAAAATTCAGCCAGAATAATTGATTTAGACTTAAATCTCAGAACCTGAGACTTCTCAAGGTGTATCTTCACCCCCTACACAGCGGTGTTGGGCACATTATCACCCCCACTGCTCAGGAATCACTACAAACACTTGAGTAGTGAATATTAAAGTGGTCAGCCCTGGAGTGGTTGCCATAAAAACAAGAGGACAAACAATAACTTAGACAAGAGTAGACTGAAAAGACATGTATGAATAAACCACTTTTCCTCAGTTAAGAGTTTCTGAAATCAGGGAGCTGTGGGCTTTTTCTCTCCAACACTTGAATTTCCTGCAGCTGAAGCATTTCAGTTCTTTGCCTTAATGTGTTTGGTTTTTTTTTTAATTTTCCAGGATAATTTAAACTATCCACCAGGCAGTGTCAAGCTTTGCAGTCCAGAATGTGGAATGAGCTCTTTGTTGGGGGACACTTTATCTATTTGAAGTGTCCAGGATGATTTATTCCTATGGGACACGTGGACAAAGTGACATTTTCCCATCTCCTGCTCTCTAAACACAGGACTGCAGTCACTCCAAAACCATCAGCTTCTCCATAGTGGCTGTTTATTGGGACCTGCTTTTTTATTGAGGGGAAATAAAGCAAAAAAAAAAAAAAAAAAAGAGAGGATCTGGAAACAATCCATCTCAGCCCAAGTTTTTTGAAGGAGTTGTTTTAATTTGCTCCAGAGAAAGCTGTCTGTGCGTAAAGTCACCGATCTGCTGATGAGTAATCAGGGAGCTTTTGTGTTTTAATATTTTGATGTTTAAGGGAAGCAGCGCGAGGCTGACAGAGTAAATCCACTCCTTTTAGAAGTTGTTCTGCACTGGTTGGAGTACAAAGACCAAAGGAATAAAAGTACAACAAAGAGCAAGTAACTAAAAGATATGAAAAGGGCTAAACCCACACACTTCATACTAAACTGAGGAGTGTAAAGCCAAGAGATGACTCCTAGTCCAAGAGCTGGAGGCTGCTCTTTCCAGTAGACCCTGAACTACGAAATTTAAGAGTTAAAACCCACCAAGCAGACAGGACTTCAAAGAGATCCTCCCCCCTCAATTTACATTTGGGTTTTAGGTTTGTAAATGAAGCCACGCAGAGATTTAGGAATGGTGTTAAGGAAATGGAAGCCTAGGAAAAGTGCCGGGCATCCAGAATCAGGAAATTTCTATGGAAATACTTGGTCGCTAACAGGATTTACGGGTATCTCCTTGCTCTAATGGATCTTTCTCTTCCACATAATTTCATTACATGTTGCCTGCTTTTCCTGAGTTGTCCCAGCATCCCCAAAACTTGTGGATTCAGCGGAGGAAGGGGGGTTTTTGGCATCAAAGTGTTGCACTGCAACAGCAGAGAGGATCAACAACTCCACATTTAAAGGGTGGCAAACCAGGAACCGGCAGAGCTGGAGAGAGGAGCTTGTACAAGGCAAATCTGGAGCAGGCAGAGGAAGTGAGAGGCCTTTAACTGCTGGGCTGAAATGCTCAGCCCATATCTAATGAACCACACGGTATTTACTGGCTGTGTTTGTGTATCACGGGCATTTATCAGTGGACTTGCTTTCCCCTCCTGTTTTTTCCACCCCCCCTTTTTATTTTTTGTGGCTTGCATACGTTACACATTTTTACTGTGCCATTAAATAACTCTAGTATTAAATGGTACATCCCCAAAGCCTTCTCAGCCTGGAGACATCCTTCAGCTGTCTTCTATAGGGATGAGTTTTCCCCCTGACCAAAGCTATTTTGGAAGTTGAGGGCAAGAGGAGCACACCCACACCTGGCAAAAAGGACAACCTCCTCCATCCACAGCAAGGAAACCTTGGACTCGACCACCTCAAGAGGCTTTTCCCGACCTGACTGATCCTGTGACGCCGTGAAAGCACCACAGGTGTGCGAGCTGGTCCCTTTTTCCTGTTTTTTCACCCAGAAACACGAGCCCTTGCCCAGCCCAGGAGGCGGCCGGGGCTCCCCCGCAGCCTCGGCAGGCAGAGGGCAGCAAAGGAGCCTTTTCACTTTTTTTTTTTTTCTTTCCTCTCTCTCTCTTTTTTTTTTTTTTTTTTTTTTGTTCTCAGCCCGTTGCAGTCGGAGCTTTCCAGCCCGATTGTGCTAAAAACGCTCCCTTCTACCAGCGTTTCCCAGCCCGGCCTCCCTTCCCCCGCTCCCAGCCCCCCGAAATCCAGGAATCACCCTCCACCCCAAGGAAAAAGAAGGGGAAAATAGGGTCTCTTTTCCCTATAACAGTGTCTATTATGGCCCACTGCCCCCTGCCCCCCTCAGGGTGAGGGTCCCTTCGCCCCCCACCCCGCTGCGCCCTCCCCATCCCTCAGTTTTGGGCGCGATAGGAGGGGATAAAGTGGGGTTTTGCCTCAACCCCCACGTCTTTTGAGGGGGGAAAAGGTGGGGTGTTGCCTCCCCTATGGGTTATGAGGGGAAAACGGGGGCTCTGCCCCCCCTTCTTCCCTCCCTCCCTCCCCCAGCCCGCCCGAAGGACTTTATCCTCCACTTCTCCCCGCTCCATCTGCACAGGAACTGCGGGTGTGGGGTGGTGCTTGAGGGGTGTCCGGGCACTGCGAGGGAGCCCCGCCGAGCCCCCTCCCTTTCCCCCATTCCCGGCCTGGGACTCTTTGCCCGGCGCTCCCCCCTCCCCTCCCCTCCCCTCCCCTCCCCTCGCTCCGAAGCGGGAGTTTCCAGGAAGCGCTGAGGGGGAGCCGCGGCACCGCGCGCACCCTTCCGCCGCGACAAGTAGTCCCCCAGCACGCCTCCGCCGCCTCCGCCCAGCCGAAGCTCACCCCTCACAGCAGAGCTGGCGTGAAGGGGTGGGGGGGGAGATGGGAAGGGAAATGAAAAAAAAAAAAAATAAAATTTTAAAAATAAATAAATAAATAAAAAATTAAAAAAGCCCAGCGCCGGCTGCGGCGGAGGGATCCGGAGGCGCGGAGGAGTGAGGCGGCTCGGAGTGGGGGGGGGGGAGGAGGGAGGGGGTGAGCGGGAAAACGCGGCGCGGAGCCGGAACAGCGCCCCCCTCCCTGCGGCGGGGGCGGGCACGGCTGAGGGGGCTGCGAGCAGGAGCAGGAGGAGGAGGAGGAGGAGAATGAGGTGGTAAGGGAAGGGGGCACCCCCCGCCACAAAGTTTTGGGAAAGTTTCTCCCCTTGAAGGTGAAGGCAGGGAAGGGGGGGTCGCTCCTCAGCGCCCCCATCATGGCGCCCCCCCCTCTCCCCTCAGAGCGGCTCCCACACAGCCGGCCGGTGTGGCCCCCCCAGCGCCCCACACACACATTCCCTCGCGGTGGGAGCGCACCTGGGCCTTCCCCTCCCTCCCTGTGCCCCACAGATAAGGCCCCGGGCTCGCCCCACCCGGTGGTGCTGGATAAGCGGGCCCGCAGCGCTTAGGGAAGTTTGCCCCATGTTGCCTTTTCCCCTCATACACCCCACCTCTTTCCCAGGGGTGTTTTGGGCTCGCACAGGACCCCCACACATCCCAGCTCCACCACCAGCTCTGTACACCCCCTCCCTCCCTCGCTGTCCCGGTTACACTCGTGTCCTCCCATTAACCCTGTGCAGGGAGCACAAAAGCTAAACTATGATCCTGCTCTGCCTTTCCTCTCGGGGGGGGGGGGGGGGGGGGGGGGGGGGGGGGGGGGGGGGGGGGGGGGGGGGGGGGGGGGGGGGGGGGG
>JAWWEE010000058.1:5669931-5685730 GCA_035221455.1 Xenops minutus
GCTCTGCCTTTCCTCTCCCCCCCCCACCCCTCTCCCCCCCCATCCCGGCTCCATGAGCTTCACATCCTCCTGCTAAGGCTGAAAGGAACAAGAACAAGAGCTGCTGATGGTTGTAAGGCCTCGCTCGGTTCTCCCCACCCCCTCCGCCAGCACCATCCCCCACTGCAGCTCCCATGGACTCGTATCCCTCCCATTAACGCTGAAAGGGGAGGACAGGAGCTCTGATGGGTTTTTCTCAGCCTTTACTCTGTTTTCTCCCTCCCCAGCAACCAACCAACACCAGCTCCACAGCCCTGCAGAAGTGCAAAGCTGGCTCTGCCAGCACATCCATGAATGCCCCCTTCCCACTGAGCACATCCATGAATGTCCCTTCCCTCTGAGCTCCAAGGAAGGAAAAAAAAAAAAGCCACCCTCGTTTTGCTTATTCATTATAAACGCTTGGCAGTGTGCTGTTAAAAACGTGCGATCTCTTGTTTTAGAAGCATCTGTGCTTTAAGAATAAGGTTTTGTCTTCTTGAATGTGGCTCTTCATAATAATCTCTTGAAGTGCTGCGTTTTTGTCCTTAAAGTTCTATTTTATTACCTCTTCTGGATCGGTGAAGGTCGGTTTAACCCTTTAGAGATGAAAATCGGCAGCCACTTTAGGAAAATATTGCCTTTTTCTACACTAATTCATGGTTATAATAATATTTTATTGAGGATTTTTTTCCCCAGCCCAGTCCTGCATGCTGAAGGAAGTGTGTGCTTCAGCACTGATTAAAGTCATGTATGAGTTAATGAGAAGCTTGCAGAGTATGTGAAGCAAGAGAAAATCTTTAACCAGCTCTGCTGTTCCTTCTACATACCACAAACTTGCAGGCTGTAACCAGAAGGTGGATTGAATATGTGTGAAACGCTGCAGTAGGAGACTCTTAAATCGCATCACAGGTGGATGCTCACTCAATTTATACATTATCATTTCAAAATACCTGAAAGTTGGGTGGGTTGTTTTTTTTTTTTTAAGTATTTTGAGACTTTCATATTTCCACATATATTGAAAGCCTTGGATGAAAGATGCTATAAGATTACACAGTATTATTTTCTGGGTTGATATTTTTTATTCTAAACAATGTTTTCCCCTATGCTTCCCAGGTTAATAGATTGGTAACACAGAAGAGGCTCTGAGGTGCTGGAGGAACCAGCAGTGGTGTCAACATTCCAGCTGTGGGACCTCTAATTTAAGAAACATATTGTCATAAGAAATAAGATCAAGGCTGAATCCTGCTTGCATTTAGGTCCAAATACAAAATACGCCTTGGAAGGAGTCCCCAGGGAACACTGAGGGTAATTAAGTAAAAATAAAACCTTTCACTTCAGCCCCCCCCCTTCTCCTTTTAACACAGACGAGTCAGTGCAATGCTGTTTTCATTCCACCATTTTCATTATGTGTCCTGATATTTCTTAATTTTGTTCTGCATCTGAAATCCTCGAGTGACTTATAATTTCTGTGATTTGGGGGTATTTCTAGACCATACTTTTAAAGAAGTCATCTCGCTGTGTCCCAGAAGGAGCCATTGAACAGTCATTCTCATAAGCAGCACTGAACTTCTTACAGTCTTGCTTTTCCAATCACCTTTTTTTCTTCCCTGCTTAACTGTTGAATTCCCTTTTCTTTACATTAAGTAAATATTTATTAATACCAGTTGAGTGGATTTTTTCATCTTTTTAAAAGAACAGAGCCTTGTCACTGAGATGATCCTTCCATATTGAGGAGATGACATAAAAAAAGGAGTGAAGGAGAGTTGTCTTGTGCCGGTAAATGCCATTTTTGGAAAACAATGCTATAGGAAATGGAAATGAAAAATACATTTTATGCTGGTGGGAACTTGTAATGAGGCTAAGAGAGGATTTGATGTCTCAGAAAAGCAATGATTACAAGGGGAAAAGCGGGACTTTATCATCCATTTGTAAAAGTTCTCAGGCTGAATATCCTTTTGGGGAGCTGAAATTTGGCTCAAGTCTGTTTATGAACATCTGTTGAATGGAATTTTAAAAAGGCACAGATTATAATCTTGGTTTCTGTTGGCTGTTTAAGATGATAAAACACAATAAATGTAGCTGCATGTACATTTTGGGGTTTGTTTTGTTAATAATGAGCTGGGTGAATGTTGAGTTGTCTCTACTGCTGGTTACTTGGTTGTATATGGGGTTTACATATATTTTTCTCCTTAGCATATGAAATATTGCCTCTACCCCTTTCTGTAGCTGTTTAATCCTGTTTGAACACTCCCACTGAGCTTTCAAGTTTTGGTTGGTTGTTATTTTTCTCACAGGAGGCTCTTGGATTTTGGCATCTGTGACAGTTTTTGCACCAAGAATACAGTGATGTATTTGAAAGGAAATTTTGAAAGCTCCTAGGTATTCCCAGGATTGCTTCGATTCACATCCTGCCCACCTGTCCCTCTGACAGGGTTCTGTAAATGCAACCACTTTGTGTCCACTGGCTCTGGATAGCACCACTTCAGCATCTATTTCTGCAGCGTTTGTGACCTCCTCTTATTCAGGGAGGTCTTCACTGTAATTTTCCCTCCTATTATTTTGCCTCTTTTCGCAGCCTGATGTTTTTTTGCTGTTGTTTTCTATTCCAAGCAAGGATGCTGTGAGTGCTTCAGCTCAAAATTTAGGTCATCTCCGATGGAAGAAGGGAGACCTAAAAAGTAAAAATAAGATTTCAATGTGCCTTTAAAAGTGACAACTCTTTGGGAAAAAACGTGCAAGCTCACCTGTATTTTGTGGCAGTAGGGAATGGAGGGAACCCTTTCTGATTCCAGAAAGAAAGCTGAGGTATCTCCTCGGGAGTGTTTCTTTTCCATGTGTTCCTGGTCTTTCATTTTCACACCTGATTGGAGCTTTAATCACTCAAATTATTCATAGACTTGCCCTGGAAAAAGAAGAGGGTGACCTCTTCCCATCTGGAGTAGATGGATTTGCCATCAACAATTGTAAATGGATGACTTAATGATGGGGTTTATGCTTAGAATTTTGAAGTCTGTGATTTCACTGCATTTCAAGAATTCTGTGCATGGTCTTTTCCAAACTGCTAAGTAGAAGTTATACCACAGGGATTTCTTCCTTTCACTTTCTCTCTTAACATTGGGCTCCTGTCTACAAAGTGTTGAGGATCCCCTCAAACTGCTGAGTCACCAAAGCACATGTGCCTTGCACAGGACCAGGCCTGTAAGTTGCAGTTGTTTTATTTTTTTTTTAATCTGTAATTATATTCACTCTCTTTCATGACAAGGAACCTCAGGACAATTTATGACATCAACAGCCACAAAAGTCCTGCCTGTTGGGGGTTATGAGTTACAACTTTGCTGTCCCAGAGGGGACAGAGAGCCCAAACTCCTCCTCAGCTCCTGTGGGTGGCTGGAAGCAGCTGCTGGAATTGGTAGATATCTGTTGCTTTTGCTTTTCTGTTACTTTCGTGGCTTAATTTAAATCACTAAGGAACTCGTGAATCTGTTTTGTTTGCTTTCTGCTCTTCCTAGCAGCATTCTGCAGTTTTATATGTATTAAATGTGCTAAGCTTCATCTGGCCTAGATGTACAATAAATACCTTAGTCAATGCGGTTAAGTCCAGTTTCCTCTATTCACTCGGAAGAGATTTGTTTCTTATCTGAATTGTTCCTCCATTCAGAAAGAAGAGAAGCCTTGCACAGCCAGAACTCACCTCATAAATCACCCAGACAAATGGAACTTGGGGCAGGAGAAGATACAAAATGAGAATAGTTGTGATTTAGACTCCATGAAGTTTGTGCTATGGAAACGTGCTGGTGTGAGGCAGAGGGAGCTGCCTGTCACCAGCGTGTCCCCACCATGGAGGGAGCACCACGAGGGGACTTCCATGGGCTCAGCAGCCACGTGGTGTGTTTAGATAGTTGTTCCATATTTCTTTATGTTGTCTTTCACACATGGTTTCTCCCTGTTACCCTTTTTCTGATGCTCAGAGTGCACTGAGAGTTTTAAGCAGCTCCACACACTTTGGTGTCTTGGTTCACAGAACATGGGATGTTGCTTCCTGACACTGGTGCAGTATTCTCTGCAGCTGCATGGAAGAGACACCTCAGAAATCAGCAGCCCTTCAGCTTCCCAGGCTTTATTAATTCAGTTTAGCTCTTGGTGATTAGTAAACAGACACTCGAAAATCCATGACCCAGCCATTTCTTTTTGCAATTCCTGAGTCTTGTCAACCAAACTCTGCCCCCTTCCCATCTACAGTTCAATAATTCTCCCATCTTACTGCAGTTTCAGGGTTTTCTGTTGGAGATGGAGATATGTAAAGACACCTTTAAGATGGCAATATTTTTGGTGCCAACGGAGGAAGCTGCTCATCACCTTCTGAGTGCTTCTTGAAAAACCTGGCCACTTGTT
Organism: Xenops minutus; assembly: GCA_035221455.1. Classification (NCBI taxonomy): domain Eukaryota; kingdom Metazoa; phylum Chordata; class Aves; order Passeriformes; family Furnariidae; genus Xenops; species Xenops minutus. The sequence goes on from JAWWEE010000058.1 coordinate 5,674,342, forward strand.
GCTCCTTCCCCCTACCTCCCATATTTCGTAGAATATTCACTGGGATTAATTCTAATTCATATATCAGTGATGAATTCGCTGGCTACAACAAATCCTTCTGCAAAAGAGGAAGCAACTGCTTTTTTTAATAATTCCTAACATCTATTTGAAATATAAATGTTTAGAATAGTTACTTTTTCCAAGTATTCCTTCAACTGAATTTGCAGTCGTCAGCAAAGCCCTTTCTCTCAGGAGTGCCTCCCTTTACCCTTAAATATCCTCTAGTGTTTGGTGACTTCAATTTGACAGAATAGGTCTATTATTGATACCTTTCTTTATCAAAACATTAGAAAGACCTTGGTCTTCACCCAGGCTCTGCTCTGATGCACAGATACAGAGTAATCTACTCGCTAATTTATGTGTCTATCACAGAAGATGGGGCTACCAGGCAACGATGGTAACACACAGGCTACATCTCCTCCTAACCCCAGAGTCACCCCCTGGCCGTTTCTGCTGCTGAGAACTCTTCTCATGACTTACCAAGCTGCTCTCTGCCTGGTCTCCTGCCTAATTTAAACAATTCATCTCATTTTTGTTCAATACAAGGTTATCTATTTGTTCTTTTATAATGTCTTCATTGCTTACAATTCTGAAGTAGTTGAGGGCGTTCTTTTTGATTCCAAGAGTGTTTGATGAATATATTTGTTGGCACCTGTCCTTGCTTCCTCCACTCCTTCCATATTCACTTTAAGGACCCTCCACAACAATCTCTGCTCCCTTAGTGACGACAGGTTGTTCCCTCTACCAGATTAGAGCTTCCTGTTGGTGTTTTGTCATTTCTGAGCAAGGAAAGGCTGGTATCTCTGGGCTCAGTTGTTGCTTCAGCTCTCCCAGGGGTCTTTCAGGCACCTTCAGTTCTGTCTTACGTCTTTGATTTGGTGAGGTTCCCTGCTATTTACATTTCTTCACATATATCCTCTTCCTACCATCTGCTACCTTATGTTTTGCTCATCTCTGAAACGTAGTGACCATATTTCATGCAACGTTGTTCTACATGGTTTTCTTAAAATTTAATTAAAAGGTTCTGAAAGAACAAAGCAAATTGGAATTCACCGTTCTGTGCAGGCACTTTAACTGCAGAGGGAACAGCTCGATAAAGACCTTCAAATGCCTTGAATGAATTTGTAACCAAAATTTTGTGCATTGTTTATCCAAAGGGTGTATTATCAAATTAATTAGGGGAGTTTTATTACTGGCAGAAGTTAAGGTTGCTATTAAAGAATGCCATGTTCTCTAGAAACTCTTTTTCTTTGGAATTCAGCAGGTCTCCTGAGCAGTATTTACTTTGGAGTGAGTGTGTGGCTGTGCCTTGTTAGATAAAAGCTGCAGTACTAAAACTGCTTTACTGAACTTAGCTCCTGACCTGCCTTCTGAGGCCACAGCTACAAAGGGATGAGACATCAATCTAGTTTGTTTGATCTAATTACAGCTGTTTAACCATCCTGAGCACAAGTGCACTCACCCCACTTTGTTATGCTGATTTCAGGTATTTCCACTGTTAATCGGGTGCACAGTGCTTGGTTCTTTCTTGTATTAATTTACCTCTCAAGATACTCTGAGCAGTTATCCCGTGGAATGGTGTTCTGCTACTCAGCTGGATGTTACTTTTCACAACGTGTTGACAGGGAATTCTCAGGAATTTGGGGATTCTTTGGGTCAACCTGACAAATGACTATTCCTTTTCTCCTGGCATCCATTGTTTTGGGTTTTTTTTTTGCCTCTGCAACTTCTTTTTCAAAATGCTGCAAGGTTGCACAAAGAAGAAACTGGGAAATCCATTACAATGCATATTCCTGTGAGGTCACACAGGTGGAAAGATTCAGTTCTGTGGCCTCATAGAGCTTTTGCTACTTTGCTAATGCAAGAAATGCAGAAAGTGAAACAGTGAGATGGAATCGACCCGCTCCTCCTGCAGGGGATTTACCAGGAGCAGTTTCCTCAGTGGTGTCCCTGGGTGCAGCCTGCTAGCAGAGACTGATAGCACAGGCACTGGTGCAGAACTGGGATGGCCAGGAGCGGCAGCCAAACATCAGGATGACAAAATTGCATTCCTAGAAACCTGTGTGGGCTCAGCTGCAGGGGCAGAATACAACCCAAAACTTTCCTCAAGATGCAGGAGCCCATTGCTGCCTGTGGGAGAGCAGATTTCTGATTACTTCCCACTGAAAACTACCAGGGATATTGTTTTGGGATCTTTTTTTTAATGGATATATCTGATCTTCTGTGCTTGGCATAAGAAATTGCCTAGAGTTTTTCCCAGGTACGATCCATGAATCAAACATGGAGTTTCAAAGAATAAACATGATCTGTCAAGTCAGGAGACAGGATTTACAAACACACAGAACAATTTCTTAGTGGTTGTACAGGGCCTTGCTCATCAGTGGAGGTCATTTACCATGGAATGGGTGTAGAATGGTATTACACAAACTTGTTAGTAATTTGAGCTCGCCCTGTTGCATACAACAAACTTGTCAGAGGCAGGGAAAGGTGTGGAAAGGTTTGTGGAAACAAGGGATGGAAAGACACATTCAGTGAAACAGCCATTTCATAAGGAAAAACTGCACTAGGATTCTACAAAAAAGGAGGTAACAGAGCAAATTAACCAAAGAAACTGTTGGACTTTATTCACACTGTAGGTGATGTCATGCTGCTGTGGGCTGAGGTGGAGCTCAGTGGAGATCTGCAACAAAACTATCCAAGCAGTTTGACTTGGCGAAATCAAACTAATAAAACAAGAAATATTTAATCCGAAATGGCTTGTAAACTTTAAACTCCGAGTGTCAGTGCACTTGCATAAGGGATGTGCTTAACACACTCCCTCAGCTCTCTGGGGCTGGCAGTTGGAAGGAAGTCCTCCAGGTAACTTCCTGAAGTGACAGGGGCCCAGAATTGTGTGTTCTTCATCTCCAAGTCCACTTTTCTAATAGAGACATTCCTTTCCCACCAGTATTTTTCTTCCTGTATTTGCTATAATAACAAATATATCTCTCATAGAGCCATCAGGAGGTCCTTAGCTCCCATCCCTCTCTGAGATAAGAGAGATGCCTATCTGTATCCCATACAGATGTTTGTGTATCCTGGCCTTAAAGAAATCAGCAGTGCAGAGCATTCTACAACTTCCCATACAGTGTTTTCATTGTTCAAACATCACTCTTGTTACTTTACCAAATCTCACTGCGAATTAAGTGTATTACTTCTTCTATTTGCAGTGGACATGAACTGACCTGTCCTCTAACAAAATGGACTATGGGTATTTTGTCCCCTCCTATGAGCTCTTTTTTCTTTTTTTTATTTTTTTTCAATTGATTAAGCAAATCCAGCATTTCAGTTTATCCTTGAAGGTTAGATTTCCTCAGCCTCCCAGCTTTCTTGCTGCTCTCTTTGTGCTCTTTCCATTTGCTTTGTATCTGCTTTTATTTTCTCATGTGGTACCTGAAAAGGGATAGAATATTCCAGCTGAGATTTCACTGAGTTCAGCAAGATAATTGTCAGGGGTGTCCTACGTAAAGCAGCCTTATTAAATATTTCTGTGATGTATTATCTTTACTGTGCTGACTCAAATTCAGTTTGTGGTCCATTAGAACCACTGTCTGCCCAGCCAGTTGCTCCCCTCCTCATCCGTGTCCGTGTCTGCATCCTCGGCTACAAAAAACACTCCACTGAAATGCCATCCCTGAAAACAAGGGGAAGACAAGGAGCTGAGGAGGCTTTTCAAATGCACTGTTCTCGTGAACTCCAAGTGTGTCAGCCTGCCAATAGAAGAGATAATGTAAGAGAATGTTAATTTTCAATATTGGCTGGAAAAAATGTGTTTGGTCATATTATTACTCAGAAAGTGTTAATGTCCTAAAAGTTCTGAGTGGGAAAGGGAGTGTTTGTTTGCAAATGGGAGAGAACATAGAAATGGTACATGAGCCTTAGATTATAATTTTCTTGCTAAATGTTTCACTCTCTCATTAACAAGACAAGCAGAATAATGACTTAATGTCCCTTTTAAAAAATAATAGATAGAGTTGCTAAAGATAAACCAAAGTTAAACCTGAAAGGCGTTTGAAGAAAGAAGAAAACAACAACAGAAAAGTTCTAGGATCCTGGTTTGCTCCAGAACATTGATGACATGAAGTTACAATTCATGGTTGTGAGGTGAGAACATTGAGAAAAAGAAAAAGGTAAAGAAAAAAGAAAGAGAGATGGAAACCCCCCAAAACTGAAGATGCTTTTTGGCTCTGTGCTCCTACGTGTTATTGTTTATAGGAAGATGAAGAGGTGGCAGACCCAAGGAAGTGATGGAACACTGGGATGGAAAACATCTCCCGTGGCCAGGCAGTTAAGAAGAGAAGATCCCAAGAAGGACAGCCGTGGTTTGTTGCTACATTGCCAAAACAGGTATGTTTGTGAGGAGAGATGGAGAGACCTGGGATGGAAGAAATAGGCAATCCATATTCCTGGAGTGTTATTGATGCCGGAAAACAAAGAGCCCTTAGCAAAACTAGATGTGTGCTGTGAGTTTCTGGGAAGTGCAGCCCTCTGGGGTTTTGGAACGCTGAGGTGACAGTGTGTGCAGGCTCACCTCCACAAGGATCACTGCTGAGTTCTCCAAGCACTGTCTGACACAGGGAATGTGCTGAGCTGGTCCCCACTCCAGGGCCCACATTAATTCACTCTCTGTTCCGTGGTTCTTCACGCTCCTGTGACCCGGATGAATTTACCAGCGAACTGAGCAGTGTGTTCAGTTTTCCTGTGTACATTTCTTACACTCTTGCCCATCCTAATCCAGTTCTCTGCACTGGGATGGAGTCTCTAATTATAAATTAAATCATACAACCTGCCTTCTCAAACTCGTCTCATTCAGAGTTTGCTTTTATCCTTGTTATTTGATGTTTGCTTCCATATTTTATTTATTGCACATAATTCAACTGCTGCAGTAAATACAGAATTACTAATTGTAATGGATTTTTGTTGTGCTTATCACTATAGTGTCTGAATACTTTTTAACCACCACAAATGTTTCTTCACAATATTGCAGAGATTTCCCTCTCATTTCATTGATGCAAAGCAGGGAAATTAACAGCAAAGCTATCAAAGTTCTCCACTGTATCTGTTTGTTCCAGAGTGACAATAAATACATTTCCAAGTAGCCCCAGTAAAGCAGTTGTGAGTATCTTCTTCACCAGGCTGCAGAGGAGCTTTCAGAGGGGCTGCTGGTGCTGGTTATTCCTTCTGTTTGGAGTTTCTGTTGGCTGCCTTACACGAGGCTTTTGAGGAAATTGCATCCCACTGTGTCCATAAGGACATCAACCCCCAGCATAAAAACAGTAAGTCCCTTCCAGCCTGGGAGCCCCACTAGAAGGGTTCTTTAAAATCTAGTTTTTCTAATAATAAGACATTCTATTCTAGCAATCACCTTAATTGCACTCAGGCCTTTATATATATATTTGGTGCCAGCATAACCCTTGAGTTTAAATACCTGTGTTCAAACCATAATCTACTCATCCTGTCCTATCTCCTCTTTCTTTTGTTGGAGTTTGCCAAATGCAGCTTCAGTCTTCTTTCCTGACAGACTCTTTGCTCTTATAACCAGCTCAGAGAGCCTTTTCTATGACTATTCTAGTTTTCACATGTCATTCTTGACTAGAAGCTGTACCCAAAATTCTGTAAGAGAGCCATAACATCTGGATGTGCCTTACCTGGTCTTCACATCTCATCTGTCATCTGCATTTCTGTGACTAAATAAGGCTTCTGAGTCTTCATCCTTCCCTGTTAACTGTGATGAATTCCCAGTTTACAAGAGTTTTGGCTGTCAATCCCTGTGTGAACAGCCTTGTGATTTGCATTAATCTTATTACTGCATTCCACAAGTCCATTCCTCAGGATTCCTGTGCTGTTCCAGAGCCTTATCCAGTTCTTCCGTTAGGATATTCCAGCCTTCTGCATTGATGCTTTTTGATTTTGTCAGTAACTCCCTGTATTAACAGTCTTTTTCCCATTTCTTGTGCTCATGTCACTTAAAGCCAACCAGTAGCACCAGATCTGAGAGCAGAAGCTTTCAAAGCACTCATTCTTTAGCCCAAAAGCTCCCATTTCAGCACAATCCAGCAATAGATTTTTAGTCATTATTTACCCACAAAACTTTCCTTGCACTAATCTTCCTGTTTTCCAATTTAACTTGTATTTTCATATGTTGCACCAGACCAAGTTTTACTTTGTTTTTTGGGTGAGATCAACTGTGTCTTCCTCTACTCAGAAAAATCTGCATCCTTATCAAAGAAAGACATCAGCTTTGCCTGGCACGATGGCCTCTGTTAAACCTTTTTTTTTTTTTTAATTTTATCTCTTTACTTTCCTCTACATCTTTGCCCCCTCCAGAGGAAAAATAGTTTACATTTTGCATCTTACTGAGGTCGGGCTAATTAGCCTCTAATTGTCTGGACTTACTTTCCAGATATTTGTCTTCATTTTGGGGTGTTTTTTTCTCCTTTCTCCCTGTAATAAGATGACAATTTTAGATTATTTTTTTACCTCCAGAAGTGGTAGAAATAAATTCACTCATTTGCATCACAACTCAACTGCAGTGCTTCATTTTTTTGTTGGGTTTTGTTTGTCCATGGGTTTTTTAGTTTGGTATCTTTGCATTTTTAAAGAAAGATGCTTTGTCATGGCTGTGGATGCAGGGAAAAATAATGAATTGCAAAGTTCTTTAAAAAATAATGATAATAAGAAGTTTCTTAAGCAATGATAGCTGGATCCAGGGCTCCGTTATCCTGTGGGACTGTTGATAAGTACCAGTGGCTGATCACTGACATGCAGAAGTTCTGTTCCTCATGCTGCTTCAGCTTTATTTACTGTCTTAAACAGCAAATTAAATGTGCTGGGGACTCTGCACTCCTGTATGAGATAGTCCTGAACAAAATACACTCCAGGATAGACAAAGTAAACAACACAATAGGAAGACAGTGAATCCAGAGGGTCGGGATTGTGTAGGGAAGGCTCCAGTGCTCTCACTGCCTGCATGAACCCATGGCACAGAAAACCGAGGTCAGTAGCTATGTTTCCTGCAGCTGGGAAAGGGTAATATTTTTAAATACTTTGTTTTATAATATAGTTAATTCCACTCTTTTCTGACAGCTATAACGAATAGGAAGCTTTCTGAGCAGGTTTTGCTCAGGCACCCAATTTTGTTTAATTGTTTGGATTTGGGGTGGGTTTTTGTTGCCGTTTCCTTCAGTTATACTCAATATTTTTTACAAATATTTGAAAATAATGTCTTTCTTCTGATTCTTCAGTATGTCTGGGGCTCAGTTTTACAGAGGAAGTTCTGGCCAATGCCTTTGTCTTACTGAAAATGCATGTGCTATCCCCAGCCTGTATAAGCAGAGCCATTGCTGAGGTGTGATCTCGGGCCTCTCTCAAGTCAGAGATAACTGATAGCTAAAAATGACCTCATTTCACAGTCCCACAGCTGAACTCTGAAAGTTCCAGCAAAGCCGGCCAGAATGTGTTTGGATTTTTTTTGTTTCTAAGTAAATGTCACCGAGGTGCCAACTTGTGACCTTCAGAATCCAACTTTTAGGCCACGTGCTCTTGAGGCTGATGGAGTGGAGACTTCAGGCAGAAAATCAGTCACATCCCCACACCCAGACCCCTGTGTGAGTGTGAATTCCTAATGCTCCCCATGTGGGTTGATTACAGAATTCAAGTTCTGAAATGCACATTTTTATGGGTGACTGTTGAAAGGTAGATAATTAGAATTTCTCTCTGACCCTTTCACAAGCAAATGTTTCCAAGCTGCTCAACACCTTGTTTATGTGGGATATTGGTTTGGTTTATTCATTTTCCCACCAGTTATTTGTGCCTGCCTTTGTACAGCTGGAATGAAGGGACGTTACTAAGTGTTCTCCCCATAGCATGAATATTTAATAGTTTGTGTGTTCTTTCTCTGTATCATGTGTGTGCCTGGATAATACCAACAAAATCTCTTAAAATCAGTTTTTGCACGAGATTTTCAAAGCCCATCACGTGCTTGAGTGACAGTCCTGAGTAAACTACACTGTTGTAGAATTTTACCTAAAATTTGGATTTGCCAAATGGTGCTATTTCACAAATAAGCCCAGTCTCAGCTAACTTCCCCTCCATGTTTTATTCCAGTTTGATCCAATTTCCCAGTACGGATGAACTGGTGTCTTTCAGAAATAAAAGAAAAATCTTCGGGCCATTGAAAAGAAGATTTTCTTTGTTTCTCAGATGTGCAGATACTCATGTTCTCCAGCTCGGAGCTGCTATGAGTCTGCTGGGCGGATCCTGCAAAGTGCTGAGTCCATGGCTAACTTTAAGGGAGTATATCCTTAAAATCACCGGGACTGCTGATGTTTAAAATTACACAGAGACTTAAGTACTCTGATGGCCCCCGGCCAGTGGCTTTCACATCTTCTAGGACTGAGCCCTAAGGACACACAGTGAACGGCTGCAGCTGAATTTCCTTTCCCCATTTTAAATATAAGGTTTAAAGCCCGAATTCTGACAGCTGTTTAATTAAAGAGACTCATTTTAACCGTGAGGAATGTGATATGCAGCGTTGCTACGCCTGGTTTCTTTCTTTCTGCCTCTCCTGGCATCCCAGCTCACTCCTCTCCAGCGTTAGTGCAGGGCTTGCAGTTTTCAGTGCTGCTCCGTTCCTGCTTTATCCTCTTCCATCTTTTCCATCTGCTTTATTCTGTTTGGAAAATGGCAATGTAGAATGTGTTTGGTGTAACCTTAATCCTGACCAGCATCTGGGCTCCGTTTAAAAAAAAAAAAAAGGCATCTACTGCAAGGAAGGTTTCTGTACGTGTTTCCCCGTGAAACAAAGTTGGGGGGGAGGAAGAACCAAAAATGACCATAGCAAAATTACATTTATTTTAATTGACGTGTTAATTAATACGTGGGGTTTAATGTGTTTTCCTGCCTACATGGACAAACCGTGGAGTTTTTGCTCTCACCTCTGTCCCGGTGGGGGTTGTGTCAGAGGTAAACCGGATTTGGACCATTTTGGACCAGGAAAGAAAGGAGGGGGCGGGAGGGGGAGGGGGTGCGTGTATTTAAACCTGCTTTTAACAACCTCGCTGCTAATTACTCCCGATATGCAAAAAGTTAACACCACCATAAAACACGGGATGCCCTGAAATTCCTGCCCGGTGCTCTCTGACGTTTCCCCATTAAACTTTCCCCCGAGCCGGCTGCGATGGCGGGGGTGGCAGCGAGGACGATGCTCCCCCAGCCAGCTGCGCTCCCGGGGCCGCCCCGTCCCCCCCGAGCCCCCTTTCCCATCCCTGCTCCCCTTGGATTTTCCCGAGCCGCATCTCCCCCCGCGCTCCCAGCCCAGGGCTCTTGAACTTCAGTCCCCAGCAGCCACAGAGGTCGCTTCTGAGCACCACGAAAAGGCTTTTTTTTTTTTATTCCCCCATTATTTATTTATTTTCTCTTCCCTCCCCCCTCCCAACTGAGGCTCCCCCTCCCTCGTGGCCGGAGTGGAAAAGCACGTTTAAATCCCAAACTCGGCTTTCCCACGTGGTTGTCTCGCTGAGCTGCTGTCACAGCCACGCCGGGAGAAGGAGCTTCTCTCCCCTGCCCTGCCGGGAAGGCGGAGGGTGATGAACATTTTTAATCAAGCTGTGCTTTCAGGACACCGCACTAAACCCCAAACTCGTGCTGAAAAATTAGCTCTCGTATCTTGCTTTTTGATTCCACCACCGAGTGTCCAAATAATGAGGGGATTAAAGTTCTGCTCCACCTTCCTGGGTGCGCCCGCTAAAGGGGTGGATGTTTGTCAGCGATTTGGGGGTTAATTCGAACAAGTTTATTTCACATTCTGGGTCTGCACACATGCAAAGAGCACGTGTGGTTTGGGGTGAAGGATTAGCAGCGTGTACAGGGAGACAAAAGCAATTGTGGATGGGAATGTAGGATACTGGATGTGTGTATAGGCATTAAATCGTGGGAGGGGGGCTGTTTTTTAGGCGACTTTTCACCCCGTTCAGAGACCATGGGCACAATGCGCCGTGTTTCAACACACACTGCGGAGAAAGGAAAACGGAGGGCAGGCAGGGCCATATCCCAAATTGCGTCTGCTCTTCAGAGCTCGCTGTAATCTCTATGGGGAGGCGTCCCCTACTTTTAATTATTCATTTTAAACAGACCTAGGGCACGCCACCTCTTCAAGGCCTTTCCCCTGATGTCTCTAGGAGGCAGCCTTCATCGAGCAAGGCGATCAAATCCTGGCAAAAAGAGCACTGAAGGATGTGAACCCCTTGGAAAATTCCACTTCCTGCCCAGCACTGCGTGTCCTTGGGTCTCTCACTCATTCCCATGCACTTAACGAGGGATTTCTGCCTCGGGCTACCACACCAACTTTCTGAATAAATGCGGGGCTGCCTCGCACACCCGAGCTCGGTGCTCTGCACTTAATCTCAGCTCAGCACCAGCGCTCTCTCCCCTCTTCCTACTTCCCTCCATTTTATTTCTCCGCTGTTTTTTCTCTCTTCAGCAGACTCCCAACTCTCTCTCCTGCTGAACTTGCCGGGAACAAAAGGCTCCGTTCCCGATCCAGCCCGCAGTTGCCGTGAGAAACTTCCTCGCCAGCGCTGTCTGTCGCTCCGCTCTCCCTCCCTCGCTCCCTCCCTGCCTCGGGAAAATGGCAGTGCAAGAGCTTGATGAAAAGGGGGAAAAAACCTTCTTTCTCAGCGCCTGCCTCTCCCGCAGCAACTCCCCCCCTTCCCTAGTCGTGACGCCTGAACTCAAACTTCTCTAAAAATACACTTTAGGAGGGCAGAATCTCACGGGAGGGGATGTATTTTTGTTCCCACCCCACTGAAAAGAGGCGCCGAGGTGGGGGAAAGGCCGAGGGGCAGCTTTTTCCAGGCAGGAGAACCTGCTGCTGTCCCCTCCCGCACGGCATCGCCAGGTCCCGAGCACTTGGAACACAATAATAGTTTTCCTTCAGTGGGAAAATCCAGGCCCAGAGTTGAGATCGTTCTCTTTTCGCAGCTTTAAAAGCCCTTTTTTTTTTTTTTCCTTTTTTTTTTTAACTCTTCACGGTGGGGCTCGCAGAGGAACGCGGCTGTTCCTCCAGCCCACCCGAGAGCTCCCAAATCTGGTGGGATTCGGGGAAACCAGACGGCTGGCTCCGGATCCAGTGCAGGGGTTTTTGCAAACTCCGGTCCGCGTTTTGATTTCTTTCCTTTTTTTTTTTCTCCTTTTTCTTTTTTTCTTTTTTTTTTGTTTTTTGTGGCCAGGAGGATGCTTATCAGCAATTTAAAGTTCTCTGTATAACTTTTGAAACAGAAAGGTTAAAACTAAAGACCATAATCTTTACTTA
>JAWWEE010000058.1:5691798-5750075 GCA_035221455.1 Xenops minutus
GGGCGCGGGGCGGTGCGGGGCGGTGCGGGGGAACCGCGCGGGGCCGCGGCCCGGCCCGGCAGGGGCGCGCCCGGGGACAACGAGCGGGCCTGCCCGGGCCCCCCGGCCACGGGACCCCCCCCGGGCGGAGACCCCGCGGTGGCAGCGGGGACGGGGACACGGGGGGGGACACGGAGGGGACCCCGGCGGGGCACACGGGGGTCCCGCAGCGCCCGGCGGGGCGGGGGGCGCGGGCGGGGCGCGGCGGGGCAGGGGGGGCAGCCGGGCGGTGGGAGCTGCGAGTGCGGATCGGCCGGGTTTGGGATTTGAATTATGGAGGTAAAATCCTTCTGTCAAAGCCAGGAGACAGTTGGTCTTAGGTTGACATCCCATCTGTGATCTGATTGGCTCCCCATCCCCTGCTCTTGGCCATTTATAATTGCCTCTGATGTAATGGTACAACCATCCTGATGAGCTCATGAACTTCCCCACGCTGCCTCGGCCGGGGCTCGGGGCAGCCCCCAGACCCCTGTCCCGCACCCCCTGCCCCCAGCAGGGCACTCTGTCCCTACCTTGGGGTTTCAGCCCCTCCTTGGGATGCTGGGCTCGGCCTGCAATAGGGTCTGTGTTGTCGGAAGGGTGGCAGGGCTGCTCCGCACAATGGGCTCGCTGTTTATTTTGGTTATGTGACTTTGCCTCTCGCTATAAATGATTTCTTTGATGCGTTTGTTCCCGCCTGGTTTGGGCCCTTTTCGGAGCTGGGGCTGTTCGGGTTCTCTGTTAGATGGGAGAAGGTGGGGAGTTCTGGGGTTCTAAAGAGGCAAGAACCCCCCAAACAACCAAACAATCAGAACCAAACTTGTGGTCAGTGACCAAGAATTACCCCTTTGCAATCAACAGAGCTTTGATACAGGACAGGAGCCTCCAGCTGTGTGTCTTGGGGCACGTTTTGACTGACTTGGAGTGAGCACTGACGTGTCTCCTTCCCCCCATGAATAAAGGCTCTTACTACAGGAACTCAGGTGCTGGTTGTGGTCAGGCTCAGCAGTGGCACAACTCTTCACTTTGCAGAGGAGTGAAACTAGGAAAAACAAGCCTGAGAATGATCCTCATTGTTGTACATGTAGAGTTCCCTGTTTGCTGGAGTGGGAACAGCCAGAAAAAGAGGAGAAGGCAGTGCAGTGTGTGCATCAGACATTTTAGATGTGGGAGAAGAGGTGGTCGTATCATTAGCTGGAAACCTTGATTAAAACCAGGTGCCTTTCTGTGTTCAGATGGGCATCTCCAAGGCCTGTCATGGCCCTGTGTGGGACTGAAACTTCCCTTTTCATTCTGTGTACTTTGCTCCAACTTCAGGCCGGGGTTGGAGACATCTGATACCATGTGGGGTGAGATGCAGAGTTTCTCTTCTTGCTCAGAACTTCTCTTGTGCTGATTTGAAAACGGCTTAATTTCTGTTTCTTGGTTACCCAAAGGCACCGTCTGCTGCAGCATCTTGAATTACTGGCTTGGCTTTTCTGTCAGGTTGGAATTCCGCTCTCCAAGAGAGCAAATCTTCCCTCTGCTGGGACCATCAAACCGTCCAGTGATGACTGGTAGGGAATGTTCCTGTATCCTCAGGGGAGAGTTCAGCTCCTTGGGAATATGGTCCCATATTCCTGCAATGCATTCGGGCAAATGCCATGGATGGAAGTACAAAGTACTTTCAAGGTACTTTGTATGTCCTGAAAAACATCTCAATTTAGCTCAAACGTGCTGAAATGTGGGTTGAACTTTTCGGGCAGGTGTTTTCCTACAGTTCACTTCTGTCAGGGTTCAGGTACAAATTTGTGAAAGAAGCTTATTTTGTCTTGGAAAAGGAATTCCACTTGATTCCACGAGCTGCTGATAGGCTGTGAATTAATAATATCTGATTAAGTAGTCCCATAAACTGGAATTATTAATGAATAGTTGTTCTGAGAATTAGTTGAACTTGAGGTGGTACAAAAAGTGCACGTGCACGTAAAAGTAAACCAACAACTCCCCCATCCCAAAAACCAAATGACTTTCCCCCCAGTCCTTTTTTGCCAATGATTATTGGACTCAAACTTACAATTCCTTTTTTTTTTTCCCTGCTGGAAAAAGCAAAGAACTTACCTAATGAAAAAAGCGTGTCATCTGTGCTGCCCACAAGAAGCAGTTGATTAATAATAATAACACTTCAGCCCTAAATTACAGCCTCCTTTGGCTGTGTTACTCTTAAATTCCATGGGTTGGGAGAATTTAAAGCTTTGTGTCTTCTCTTTGTCTTGCACAGCGATGAGCAGAGCGTGTCCTTCCCACCCAACTTCTGAGAGAGCAGGAGCAGAGGGGAACTCACCTCCCAGAGAGCATCTCCTGGTGCAGGCTGGGAGAAGAGGATGTGGGGAGAGCTCGAGGTTCTTCCACTCAGGAATCCTTTGGGTCGTAAACCTGAGCTTGGGGAGGAGAAGCAGGACGGTGCCTTTAATTCCTGATACTCTTTAGGAATCCTGAATGATGCCATAAGGGAGGGTTTCATCACTTTGCTCATCAAGAAGGGCCAAGTAATTTCTGGCGTGAAAGTTGTTTGGGTGGAATGTTCCCTGTAGTAAAATGAGTGTAGCCACTTACACCAGGTGGACTCTGGTGAGTAACCCTGGTGGAACTTTACTCACAGCTTGTCCCTGGGAGGTTGTGCTGAGTGGGAGCCCAGGGAAGACAAGGATGTTCCCTGGTTTTGGGGACTGAGAGAGAGAGAGGACATGGAGTTTTTTCCAGATGACCTTTCTAGCTGGGAAATGTGGAGTGGGATCAAGAGATCAGGATGGCTGTGTGGGATGAGAAATCTGTGCTTTGCTGTGGGAATGACTCGTAAGAAACCAGGGATCTTAGTTTTCAGTTTTTCCAGCTCTCTCATGGATTTGTTTCCACCTTCCTCCCCACAGAGCTTGTACCAGCCCTTAGTAATACACTGTTTTCCTCGATGTCTTGGGACTTAAAATTGCTTGAGAGAAAGGATTTCCCTGCCTTTAATAGGTGGGCATTTCTCATGGCTCATGCTTTGGCTACAGCAAAGTGTCTCCTGTAATGGAAGAAGCCTTTGGATCACATTAAACATTGACATTTTGGATAATCCCCCCATAGGTGCCCTGACATCTCTAGGCCTCTGTTAGAAGTTCAGTGAAAGCAGTGTAAAAATTGTATGTTAATAAAAAAAAAAAGCTTTTGGGCCTGTTGCCATACAATAGCTCTCTTTTGTTGACTTAGATTTCAACTTTAGTAGCAAGTGAGGCATGAAAAATGTTGTTGGAAATATGGTTTTTAAACTGAATTGGCACCAAATGGCTCTGTGCTGCCAATGAGCTGCGATGTCTTGGAATGGGAAATTGGGACCTGGCTCCTGTTGGCTCGTGCAGGGTTTTTCCTTGCTTTGCATTGTAAAGTCAGGAGCCCTCGAGTTGTGTGCTGTGCACTGGAGCTTTCCAACAAAGAGGAGAGTGGTGCATCTTCTTTTCATTCAATGAGTGATTTTAGGGCTTGGCTGTCTCAGAAAAAGTAGGAAAATCAGGCTAGTTTGATTTCTGTTAAGATCTCATTAGTTCTGGTGTGGACACTGGAGGCTTTGCTGCTTTATCTTTTTAAAGAGTAAAGTAGGAGTTGCCTGATTCTCTTGAAATCTTGTTTCCTGCAGTATGATCTCCTTGATGCCCAGTTTTGAGGTGTCCAGTGTTTCCAGGCAGGATATATGTAGGATACAGGACAATAAACCTCAGTCTTGACTCTCAGATGGAGCTTTTATTTTTTCCTGCCCTTATCACCCCCAGTTTACTGGGAAACCTGGGACAAACCACCTGATTGTTGTGGTGAGATGGGGTTAGCAAGGCTTGCCTACTGCCTTTTATGAAGTTTAATTGAATTGCTCTGTGAATCCTTATTTATTTTCTGGGCTAGGGGAGGGTTTCTACCTTTGGTGTCTCTCTTGTAATCATGTTGTTGGTTGCAAGACAGAAATGTGGTTTCTGGAAGGTTTTATGGTTCACTTTCAGGCCTTTTTTTTTTGTTTCTGGCTAGATTGCTTAGTAGTTTCCTAAAACTGTCCAGTTTAATTCCTTTTACCTGCTACAACTTCTGTTTCCTGTTTCTGAAAACAGGAAAACTTCCTGTTTTCCTTCAACAAGCCGACACAACTTCTTCCCTGTTCTTAAATAATCTTAGAAGGTGGGGTTGGGGGAGGCCTGAGAGTCAAATGTGCTGTTACAAAGCTGTGTCTCGCTGTTCTCAGAAGCTTCCTGTGTTCAGAATACTTTGGGTTTTTTTCTGTTGACTTATTTGAGAACTCTGGTCAATGAATACTGTGTTACAGAACTGTTACATGAGAGCCTGTTCCATGAAGACTGTATTAAAAAAACCCAGCAGCTTTCCTTCAGAGAGAAAATAATGTCTAAAATTAGGCTAAATAGTGCAGCTGTTGGTTTTATCTGGTACCTCATACACGACTTTTCCACCATTTTTCTTCCCACTCTTTTCAAAGGAACACCACCAATCAGAAACCCATTTTCTTTACCCTCTGCATCTGTGCTCTCAGTAATTAAAATATTAGAGGAGAAAGATGCCCTTCTCAGTTTTCACTCGGTGTGTTTGAAATTCTTTGTCTAGTCAGTTTGATTTCTTTTTTTTTTTTTCCTTCTTTTTGAGTTGCAACTACTGTGTGATGGATTGCTCTGGGGAAAAGCTCATCAGCGTGCCATTGCCCAGTTCCTGCCAGGAATGTTGGGAACTCTCAAGGAGCAGAGGCAGCAAAGCAGAAACTGGAAGGCAGCAAAGTGGTAGAGGGAGGATGGAGGAGATAAACTTGTCAGTATTTAGCATTGCTCTTATGGCCACTGCCTTTTTCTTCTTGGAGGGGTCCTTAAGCCATCAGCAGGGATGGAAAATAACATTTCCCCTTTTGTTCTCATGAAAAGGAAAGGAAGAATATTGTTTTGCTGGGAAAATATGTTTTTGAGAAGTCCTGCAAAAGTTTTTCTGTCATGTGCTGATTTGAGAAAGTTCAGGCTTTAATTTATCAGGAGGTTACGCTTGTGCAGTGGGAAAACTGTACTTGGATGTGTGTTAGCCAGAGCCATAAATCTCCAGCTGGAAGTGAATGACAGGTGGGATTGGAGTTAAAAAAAGCTGTTTTCTTTGGCACACTGGACCAGAACTGCTGTTTGCTGTGTCTGGGTCCCTCCTGCTCCCGGCTGACACCAGAGGAGCTGCTGCCTTTCTGGTTTTTTTCCCCTTCAGTGGCTGGAAAATAGGGAAATTCTTCACCTAAAGAGACTGAGTGTGCTTCCTGGGGGCTCAGCAGGACCATGCTGTGCCCCTCAGTGGATTCCAGGGAAATTCCAGTCCTAAATTTGCCGTCACCTCTGCCATGTGGAGATGCTGCCTGTGGCTCTGAGGGCTGAGATTGGGTAGGAACTGCCTTTCAGGCAGCCTTTCTTTCCCCTCCCTGCTACTCAGAGGAGGAATGTGGGGTCTGGGGTTCTCCCAGTGGGGTCTGGGGTTCTCCCAGTGGGGTCTGGGGTTCTCCCAGTGGGGTCTGGGGTTCTTCCAGTGGCTGTTCCTCAGTGGAAGCAGCTGAGATGCTCCTGTGGGCACTTGGCAGGGTGAGGCAGCAGGGCTGGGCCAGGGTGGGAGTGGGATATGGACCTTCTGAGGCTCCTCCTGTGCTGAAAGTGGGAGACCAGCCTTCCTCCCTGGCCTTGGCTGAGTAGATTGAGACCTTTCCAGTGGAGTTCTGTGCTTAAAGCAGCACCCAGGCCTGGAACAGGAGGAGCTGCTTCTTTCAGGACTCACCCCTGTACCTATTTTACCAGTCCCACATCTCAATCAGATGATAATACATATTAATACATGGATGAGGGAGGTTCCCATTACTGACTCCTCCATGCACCTGCACTCCCACTGTTGGAACTCAGCAGTTCAGTCCTGCGACTTGAGCATTTTTGAGGTTTTTTCTTTTCCCAGGAAGATTTCCAGGTTTGCCACAGTGTCTTCCTGGAGTATTTCTGAGTTTAAGTGACAGCTCAGTAAGTATTTACACAACGTGGGCATGAGCTTTCTGTAGTGAAATGTAAAGGATGCTGCATAATGACAGGTAAACTTAATAAAAGCTGTTTCAGGATTTCTCAGCAAGTATTTTTTTTTGCTTTATATGTTCAAGGTAAAATGGTGACTGTAGCTTGAATCTAATTTCTAGTCATGTTCTTTTTTTATTTTTCTGGGAGAGAAAAGGGGCAAAAGTGGGTAGGAGCAAATAAAGAAGGGGCTCTGTTCATTCTGTAAATATAATAAAGAAATTTCTTTATGGGAGGGTGAGAGAGTGGAGTTAGAGGGTGTGTGTGTTAATTCCTATGAAATTCCCATGAAAAATCAGTTTGTGTAAATAACTCTGAAAAAGCTGCTGCTCCATTACAGTTATTGGCATTTCATGCAATAACCAGCATGTCATTATTTCCTTAAGTCAGCTCTAGTAATTGAAACTCTTTCAAGGACAAATTCAATTGCCATTAACTTTTTGTTTTCTTTTTCTCCCTTTTTTTTAACTTGAGTAACTTACTCTTGCCCCTGAATAATTAGCATTAAGCCTGAATTGGACCAAGGTGGACCTGGGGAGTAGTTTTTGGAGGAGATGTGGGGAACCCTGCTGCACTTGATGCCTCCTCTGTGTGGGGCAGAACCTGCTGCTTGCCCTGTGCTTTGTGGGTGCTCTTGGCCCTGTGCTGAACCAGGGGGGACCAGAGATGACTTTTTGGGTGGCATGTGATGTCCTGGATGTGTCTGGGAGAGGAGAGGGGTTTGGTGGTCACTAGTATCAGACTGTGGCCAAGGGAAGCCTTGACCTTCCATCCTGAAAGATTCTGTGATTTTCCTCAAAGAGAAATCCTTGAAGTTTGGAGGACTCTGGAATTTCCCCCCACCCAGGGAGGATGAATGGGTTAAACAAGTACTTTCCCCCCCCTGCCTTCCACTCACTTGTGAAAGTTCATTCAGGTCTGACTAAGAGAAACCCTGAAAATCACCATTTCCCTTCTGATGTCAGCACGTTCTGGCACCCTGCCTGTAAATCCCCAGCAGGAATGTTTGAAAAGCTGGGTCCAGGCCACAGCTCCAGCTGTACCTCCAGATGTGCTGGGGGTCCTGCTCTGCCCTGCCCCAGCTGGGACTGAGCTTTGGGCAGTGCTCGGGCCAGGGCACCCCAGGGGGAAGGTGGGGGCAGTGGGTTTGTACCTTCTCACGCTGGCAGTGCCCACAGGGGTGGTTTGAACAGTGTAAATGTGGTTTGGGCAGCACAAGGCACAGGAGAGGGGGGGCACCTGCTCTGAAAATGGCCATTCTGGTTTGGGTTTCAGCGCCGAGTTTGCTCATTTTGGTGAGGAGATTGTGCAGTGGGGTCTGTGCTGCCTGACAGATCTTGCCTGTGTTGCCTTTGTAGGTGGTGATGAGCAGAGGTGTGGATGTGATTTGAGAAGGTCCTGCTGCAGGACAGGATCAACTCCCCCTGAGCACAGGCCAGGCAGCCACCAGTGTGATGGAGCTGCTTCCTTGTCTCAGTGCTTTGTGGATACGAGGGAAATATTCCAACTCTTCTTGTCCTGGTCTCTCTAGGTGTGGAGAGCAGAGGCAAAAGTGTAGAGTAACCTGCTTTTAAACATGTGGCTTTCTGCCTGGCCCCTGTTCCCTTGAGATGAACTCCCTGGTTATATTGCACAATGTCTCCCTGTGCTTCCAGGTTTGTGTGCTCGGTGGGAATTGCGTTGGAGGGGTTGGACTGTCCTGCTTTGCCACCTGAACCCTACCAGGGTCCTGGGGCTGGCTGGGCTTGCTCTGCTCTCTGGGTGGGATCCTTCCTGTTGGCTTGTTTGGAGTTTTGTACTTCATAACAGTCCGAGGATGGATTTAAAGTCCAAATGACTGTAGGACTATGCACCCTGTGCGAGTTTAGGAGGAGAGTCTGGCATTCATTAACTCTGAGTAAATCATTAAACTGGTGCCAGGCTAGAGGTGGTCTCCCCTCAGCCCTGTTCCTGGGGAAAGGGTTTGAACAAAAGTTCTTATCTCTGTGCAGAAGATCCGTTGATACAGTGGAAATGCTGGAATTCGTTAAAAGTTGGGTTTTTTCCTCTCTTAATGAAGTATCTCTGCCTTTGGAGCTGGCATGGCTAATCAAGGAAAAGGCTTCCCATTCAAGGCCAGTTTACTGAGCATGATCACGTGTTGCAGAAACTGCCTTTTTTTAATGTGCTGTGGCTGCACGTGTTGTGTCAGTGCTCTGAGGAGCCCTGGGGTCCTGCCCCTCGCACTGTGTGGGTGGGGGGTTATTTTTTCTGTTACAGAAAAAACCCAAACTCATTGATTTACTGTTCTGTGGGTCATTTGTGGGGATTGCAGCGCTTTGGATCCCCTGGGAAGGACTCAGGGCAGCTGCTGCCTATGGCAGAGTTGAACATTAATTTTCTCTTTTAAATTATAGGTGAGTAATTGGACAGTGTTGTGATAGGAAGCATTTGAGTATCAGTATTACAGGTTATCGTGATAGACCAGCGAGGCTCATATGAGCAATTCTCCCTGGCTCTGGAGCCTTTCCTGTGAGTGGGCACATGGGAAGCCTTCAGAGAGGTGCTCAAAGCCATAGCTCAGAACCCAGCTTAGTGCTGGAGCAGACTTTCTCTCTGGGCATGTACTCCTAGAACAGTTTTCCCAGGATCACAGCTTGGAAGGGCCCTCTGGAGAACATCCAGTCCCACCCCCCTGCCAAGGCAGGGTCAGCTGGAGTGGGTGACACAGGAACACATCCAGGTGGGTTTGGAATGTCTCCAGAGAGGGACACTCCACACCCTCCCTGGGCAGCTGTTCCAGGCTCTGCCACCTCCATGCAAAGAAGTTCTGCCCCATGTTGAAATGGAATTTGTGTTTTAGTTTATATCCATAGCTCCTTATCCTGTCACTGGGCACCACTGGGCAGAGTCTGGTACATCCTCGTGGCAGTTTTCTTTGGTTTAAGGGAAAAGCATCTTCCTGGAAATGTGGTTTCTAGCAGCCTGTGGGGAGAATGTGCCTGCCCTGGAATAGGGCCCATTAATGGAGAAGGAACTTTTAGGGGTGTGTGCTGGTCCTGGGTGAGGGTTTGTGAGAGAATT
The DNA here is from genome assembly GCA_035221455.1 of Xenops minutus. NCBI lineage: Eukaryota > Metazoa > Chordata > Aves > Passeriformes > Furnariidae > Xenops > Xenops minutus. The sequence continues at coordinate 5,700,963 of JAWWEE010000058.1, forward strand.
GCCATCGAACCCACTCTTCCTCAGCTCATGCTCTGGAGGAGAGGCAAAACGCCTGTCTGTCTGCTGTCTACTCCTGGATGTGCAGAAGACACTTAGAGAGTGATCCTATCCAAAATTGTCCTGTCTGCCTGTACTTGAAAGATCTTTCTGAGCCCCTTGCCTGTCCTTCCTGCTCGGTTCACAGGGCATGGTTGCAAAAGCTGATTTCCACGTTAATTGTGATTGATTACCTTGCAATCTGGGACAAGATTTCCTTTGAAAAGCTATATGCCGATTTGGTGTCAGGAATTAAAATCAGATGAAGTGATTAGTGTTCTGTGAGACATCCCAGAGCAATCCAGTGCTCCTCAGCTTTCAGGGCCCTTAACCCTTCCATCCCTTCTCCCTGGAGCTCGGTGCTAAACCTGCTCAGGTGGATAACTCAGGAGGTGTGTTGTACCAGGAAATCGAGATATAATTTGCTGCTGGGCCTCAGAGCATAGATTGAGTGGCTTTAATGATGAATGCAGAGCGTGTTGGAAGTGCACTGTGTCAAGGCCACAGCGGTGCTGGTGCAGAATGGGGAGCAGGAATTAAGGGCAGCTTTAAATCTGATCACTCTGTAAATGGCAATAAACTGTTCGGAGTTGTCACTGCTGTCAAAGTACAGTCATGTCTCATCTTCCTTTTCTCAGATGAGTTGTCTTAGGGTTTCTTGTTATACCTGTTCCTGAAACCAGGGAAGACTCTGCAGCGTTGGCTGTTCCTCCTCCCCCCATGGCATTGGCACACTTGGGGATTCTTGTCTCTTCTCCCCAGCTGCCAGCACTTGCTCCTCAGAACTTGCTAAGCAACTCCCCACGTTGTTCATTTTGCCTGGAAAGAAAGCTGGATTTTTCTGGACGTGGATGAAATGAAAGCCCCAGGACAGAAGGGAGCGTGGGGCAGCAGAATCAGGCTTCAAACATCACTGGGACCAAGGCCTGGTGGGCTTTTTTTTTTCTTTTAATTATTAGTATTTTTAAATAACACTGACCTTGTGTCGCTTGGGAGCCGAGTTGGGTTTGCCAAGTGTAAGGAACCTGAATCATGACAGTGCTGGGTCTGTGGAGGCTCCAGGAGTGTCTTCCCTGCTGTCTGGGAGCTTGGCTACAGCTCCAAGTTTCTTGCCTACGTTTCTTCATCTCCCCCAGCCTCCTCTTCCCAACGCAGGCACGACAGCAGCTCTGCTTGCTGGATGCAAATAGATCTTTTGGGTATAAATACTGGAGATTGGTTGTGGTTTGCTGTAGAGTTACCGAGCTCATCCCTGGTGAATGCAGATGGTAACTTGTCATTACTGCAATTTGGAATATTTTTGGTTCCGTGGAACCGAAGGGGAGGCTTGGAGGTTGAGTTTTAAGGCTAAAATAAGAGAAGGCTCAATAAAACCCGCAAAAATAGCACCCAAATTTGTCAGCTGCTGTAATGACAGGGGAAATAAAGTAACTTCTGTGTTTCCTATTAGGAAAAGGAAGCTTTGTTACCTTGTTTCCTGTGGGATATAAAACACGGCAGGGTCAGTAGGGGTGGGAGGGGGTTTGGGATTTACTGAGTTGCTTCCCAAGGAGGTGACAGTGGTGTGTGACCTGCTGCCCTCTAACCCAGGGGTGTTTGAGGTACTCTTGAGATAATCAGTGGGTGCTTATCCCAACCTCCTGGCTGGGATAAGGCTGTGCCTTTGGGCACTTAGAGCTGCCCGACCCACACAACCCCATCCCAAAGCAGAGATGTCCATCTCAGAGCTGTGAGTTTGAATTCTGGGAGATGAGCACGATGGAGCAGCAGGGTTTGCATTCACTTAAACCAGGGTTGCCTGTCTCTTCCACTGCTTCATCCCAAACCTCAGACTTCTTGGATTATTTCACTCTTCCATAATACACATTTTTAAGATAAATTCAGTTATCCTGCAGGAGCAAGGGAGAGCCTGTGTGATGCTGAGATGTGGCTTGGAGCAGCCAGAGGCCCTGACACACACAGCTCCTGTGGAAGCAGCAGCAGCTGCTGTGGAGGAGATGGAACTCTGCAAAGTGGGATGAGGCAGCTGTGAGAGCTGCCCCTGTGTGTCACACAGTGCTGTGTGTGGCAGGAGAGCTGGGGCCACGGAGCCCTGACCTGATCCCCAGAAGCTCCTTGGTTAAACCCACACCAACCCGGCGTGGGAAGAGGTCATGGGAGTTTGTCCAGTTGAGTCTGTTCAGCCTCTGTGTACTCTGGTGTAAAATGAGACAAATTTGCAAAGTGATGAGATATTCAAATACAGATGGAGCTTTCAGACAGACACAAGTGGGTAGAAACCTGTGCTGCTGCATTTTAGGGATGAAGAGCTAGAATGAATTTTTTTAGAAAGCTGGAGGGCTGTGCTGGAGGTGTTCTACCAGCTCTGGAGGGTGCACCAGCACCCATCAGGTTCCTGTGCAGAAAGGGCTTTTGATGAATTGATAAAACCAGCTTTATTCTAGCAAATAAACTCTAGTGAGCCTCTTGCATTGGCTCTTCCTTCAGATCTAAACTTTTGGAAAACATCCCCAGTCTTCAGTAGCTAAAGGCATCTGTCCATGAGATCAGCCCTGCTTGTTTTAAAGGAAATGGGGGGTTCTGGGGAATTAGCAGGATGACTGCAGTTTGCCATAGGTTGCTGTGTCTGAATGTATTTATGGGGCATCTGGAGCCCTTTCAGGTTTTCAGTGGTGCTTGGAGCAAATATTTTGTGACTCTCTGGTGATCTGGAACAGCCTCTCTCATAGTGATCAGTCTGAGATCACTTCACTAGTGGTGACACTGAGAATAATTCCTCTCTTCCATCCTAGCCCTTCCTCCTCTTGCTTTTTTTATGGCTTGCTCTTGGCCCAGGCCCATTTCTGTGGTACAACATGAGCTTGCTTTGCTCCTTCCAGGGTGGAAGTCGGCCTGGAACGAAAACGCTGTAATGAGACACTTGAATGTCTTTTTGTTGACTTGCCTCCAGTTCATTAGAGCAGACGTAGGAGGCTGGCTAAACTTAAAGCCTGATTTAATATTCAGGAAGGAAGTTTCTTTCCATCTTGAAAGGAGCAGCACCTCATTACAACTGTCACATGTTCCTTGGGATCATCTCCCATGGAGCTGAGGCGCAGTTTTCTTTACATCTTGGTGTTGCTTGGAGTTTGGGAGGAGTCAACAATGACACTTGGGAAATCCTGGGGCAAGTTGGTTGAATAATGTGCTTCTGAGGTGAGTTGAAGTCTGAGAGTGAGGGATAGTTGTTACCTAATTACTTGGATAGAAGGAAATTACATTTTCATCCTTGAATATAAGTTGAAATTATTGGAGAAATTGTATAGAGATCACACTATCTGAATACCAAACTGCATCATCTGGCCCCCACTAGCTGGGAAATGCCTGAAAATTTCACTGGTCTGCAGATACTGTAAAAGAATCACAATCCTTTGTTAATTTTGACTGTAGGTAAGTCAGTAAATGGTGTTTGTCAAAGTCTCCTGCCCTGGTAAAATAACTGTGGCAGTGGCTCTGAGCTCCTGCTCCCACACCAGGGTCTGTTTGATAAAGAAGGAGCTGATGGCCCAGGCTGGGCTGTCACACAGGGACAGTGTGTGTCTTCCAGCCATGCCATGGGCAGGCTCAGGCTTTGGGCTGTTCCCTAACCCAGAGCCCCTGGAAAGGCCTTGCATTGTGGTATTTTGGAACAACGTGGATGTTGAGCCACAGAATCAGAAGGGGTCAGGTTTCAAGGGACCACAGTGGGTCATCTGGTCTCACCTCCCTGCTCCAGCAGGGTCATCCCAGAGCAAGTGGCACAGGATTGTGTCCAGATGGGTCTGGAATAGCTCCAGCGAGGAGACTCCACACCATCTCTGCTCTCTGTTCAGAGCTGGGTCAGTCACTGCCCAGGGAAGAAGTTCTTCCTCATGTCTAGGTGGAACTTTCTGGACTTCAGTTCCTGCCCATTCCTCTTGTCCATTGCTGGGCCCCCCAAGCAGAGCCTGGTCCATGCTCTGCCCCCTCCCTGCAGGTACTTACAGACACATCAGATCATCATTGTGCTGGCAAGAGAAAGCTGGAGGGAAAGGGAATGAATCCTCTGGTTGTTGCCTGATTTTCAGGAGGTGGGGGATGCCTGGTGTGGTTTCCACAGGGATGTGCACCGAGCCTGCAGGTGGGAGAGGTGTCCCTCGTGTTGCTTGTATATCCCAGGAGGAGGAGGGTGCTGTGAGAGCCCAGCTGTGGGCAAGGTTTGCATAAACACAGAGCAGAGTTTCCCCCTCTCCCAGGCCAGCCCATCTCAGTGTTTACAGCATAAATCTTACCTTGGGTCCTTTTGCACGACAGCTTTTCACAAGTCCAGAAAAATGTCCTGTCCGTGTGAGCGCGTTTGTCTCTGAGTAGATGCTGAAGATTGCAGAAAACCAGTTGCATGTCATCTTTAGATATGATAGTGGTTGAAGTATTATGTCAAGGGTCCTGAGAGACACCTGAATAATGTGGTGTGATAACCAGTGTGGCCATGTGTCAGAGAGAACAACTGAGTGAGCGAAGGAACTGAAATCCAGAGCTTTGCTAAGCTGGATTTGTGGCATTTGTTAAGGATGGTTTAAAGTCAGGCTGGGAAGGGAAGATGAGGTCAATGAATGCACTTGGTTTAAAATACAGGCAGGCCTGGCACCTTTCCACTCTCCAGTTTTTAATAAAATTTAAAAAATAACATAATTCTGTTTGTACTTGGGCACAACACTGTGCTCCTGTCGGGGTATTTCCAGTGGGGGTTTGAGGGGTGACTCTCATTTCACTTCCCCCCCACATCACCACCTTCTTTCAGGTTTAAGGCATTCCGTAGTGATACATCCTGTAAGCAAAACTCTGGTCAGTTTTAATCAATTAGAAGAATATTAGTAAGAGCTGTGCTTGGGAAAGTCCTCAGAGATGCGTGGACTGGGCTCTTGCTGAGAAAAGTTAATGGGTAATTACTGGGTTGTGTTTAGCAGGGAGATACAGGATACAGGTCACAGGATGGCTGCTGGGGGAAACTCACTCATCCTTCCCACTGGTACAACTTTGTATGTGGATTTACAGCAAGTCTCTTTGAAGAAAATGATGTAATAAATGAGTGAGGAAAGGATGTTGAACAGGGCAGATTTTAAGTTTGCAGGAGCTCCAGATAGAAGCAGGTGACTGAAGCAATTCAGGAAATGTCCTGTTTTCCTTCTGTGTTGGTGTCAGGAACTTATTCTGAGGGCTGGGTGTTAGGAGGAGTTTAGAGGAATAGAAAGTGTCTTCAGTCAAACTCTGACCTACTGGAAAAAGTCAGAAGAAAAACCAGGCTCCTTCTGGTTGCAGAACTGAAACTGTTGAGCAGAGGTCAGTTATTTTGGCAACCAGAACTTTAATCTGCATTGGCCATGGATAATGAGATGATGAGGATGCATCACCTCCTGTGTCCAAAGCTAAGTTAGATTCTGGGATTTGTGGGGCCAAGGGAGGAGTTTTATTTTTCTGTAGTTTATGTAAAGCTGGATTTTTGTCCTGCAGGTTTCCAAGAGACGAGTGTTTGTAACGCTGTGCTGTGTTCCAGAAGTCAAGGTTTGGTACTCTAAGCTTATGGGTGTGACTCAGAGCATCCCAGCCTGCTTCCTGAAAGGAGTGCTGTTCCCAAAGTGATGGTGGGAAGACAGGGAGGGTCACTGGTGGGTGCTGAGCAGAGCCAGCATGGGCTTGATGTGTCCTGCTTATGCTGAGAGACCGAAGGAAGTTGGTGGATTTCTCAAGTTTAAAAAGGGAGGGGGAAAAGCAAAACAGGAACTGTGCATTTCTGTGATGGTGTTCTCAGTAAAACACGCTGGTTGTTTAGACTGTCCTGCTGAGGTGGTGGATACACCTCATCTTCATCTGCTTCAGGAGGGGCTTTATTTTCACTTTAACCTCCCCTCAGCCCCTTGTGTCTCTCTTGAAAAGCAGACCACCATGGGAAGAGAGGCAATGGAGCATGACCTGGCACACTGGCCCTTCAGAAGGCTATAAAAGGCAGCGAGTTCAGGCTGGGGTGTTGACCTCAGCACAGCCAGTTGCACCTTAAATAGATCATGAAAGTGTCCCTCACTGGAAAATGAACTGTGTTTGCTCCTGAATGGGGAGCGTTGTTAGTTTGTGCTCATTTCTCTGGTTATGGAGGAGTTGGAGTCGCTTGTGTGTGGAGTTTTGGAAGGGACAGACAGGCATGAAAGTGTCTGAAGTGCAAACATGAGAGTGACCAGCTCAAGGCAGAGTTTGCTGAAGCCTCTTGCGTTGCCTCTTGGATGTTGTTGTGTCCCAGCTCTCCATCAGTTGTGTTTTCAGGGATGTTGTGGCATTGCCCTGGTTGTGTGTTGTCAGAAGGGAGTAACTGCTGGTGTCAGCTGGTGGAATTGCCTCAGCCTGGCTGACTTTGGTGGCTCTCCAGGGCTTTGTGCCAGCTTTGGGCAACGTCTCCCCTGTGTTTCATGCTTGTTCACGAGACCTGTGCTTTGTGAGCAGGTGCCATCACACTTAATGTCACTGTCGAGTATGTGGTTTGTCTTGCTCAATGTGCTGGTACCTTGATGCTTCAGGCAGTGTAACTCTCACAGTGCCCTTTGGACATGAAAATGTGGCAGAGGTTTAGTTTAGGGGGAGGGTTTAGAGGTGGGAAATGGGATGTCTTGTCCCTGGAAGCAGTGTGGGTGTGGTGTTGGAGGCTGGGACCTCCAAGACCTGACCCGGTGTTGGTGGGTGATTGCAGCCTGAGGTCTTGGTAACTGATGTGGAACATACTAGAAATGGCAAAGGTCAATGCAGCCTCTTGGCTTTAATTAGGGATAGTTGTTAGGAACACTAACAGAAAGCCTCTTAGCAGCCTTGTGATCAAGACAAAATATTCTTCCCGAGTGATTCTGTGTTTCCCATGACTCTCCTGTGGAGGTTCCCCTGCCTGCCTTGGCATGGTTGGTGTTTTTCAATGGGGTGGAAGGCACTGGAAAACTGGGTTTGAACCCAGGTCTGTTCTGTGAGCCACTGTAGGTGTTCCCAGCCTGTTCTGGTGCTGCTGCTGTCACTGGTTTCCCACTTTTTGGTTTTGGTAAGAAGGGCACAGGAATGTTGTGGGAACAGGGGTGGGTTTAGCCCCTTGCTTGGTTTCAGTGATTAAATCCCATATGACCATGATCCCAGCTCATCAATCCTTGGGGAAAACAACTCTCCTTTCCCAGCATTGCCCATCACTAACAGAGTTTTCGTAGCCAGCCCAGCAATGTGCTTTGTACCTCCACTGGCTGCTGAGACCACTTGCCCTTGCCTTTGGGGCTGGAGGCACGAGTTGAGAGCCTGCTCTTCTACAAGACCCAGTTTCTCCACTTCAGTGAGATCCCACGCTGCTCCAGCCTCGGGGAGGTGAGCAGTTCCTTCCCTGAGCCCGCGTGACGGCGTGAACCGGGACCGGCTCTGCTCAGCATCTTCTCCACGTGGTGACTTCCAGACCCGCAGGCTCCGGTGGTCCCCATCCTCCAGCAGCCAGGGAACAGCTGCTGCCTCTCCCTGGCTTCCCCAGGCCTGGCCAGGCTCCTCTTTGTACCGGTGGCCAAACAATAGTTGGTGCTGGCAGGGCCATGTGGCGCGTCACGTGCGGGGCTGTTGCTGCCGGGGTCCTTCCCATCTGTTCCAGGCTCTTTCTGGGTTATCCGGCGCCGCTCCAAGTCCTCGCAGGCAGCCAGCTCCGTGGCCAGAGATTACGAGCACTAACCTTCCTGGCAAAGGAGTCGGTGTGGCTTTGCTTTTTATGCAGATTAGCCATGTGCTTCTCACTTCAAGGCGTTCCACAGGAAAAGACGTTTCCTGTGTTTGGTTCTGGGTGGGCGGCTCCGGCTCCAGCGCCGGCCGGGGCTGAGCGGGTTGGGGAGAGAAGGGATTACGGCGTGTGGCCCCCCCTTCCCCTTCCACCTCCACTGCTACGTCACCACAACACAACCACACGCGCGCTCATACTGTTGGTGTCATTCATTCAGTGCCAAGATTGCTTTAAAAAATTCCCTTGGCCCCAGTTCAAACAGGAGTACAGCTGGGATGTGTTAGATTTTAGGCAGTCTGCCCTCAATTTGAGATGAGTTATAAATAGCAGTGCCGACTTCCTTAACTACCACTCTCCGAGGTAAAATGCAGGTTAATGACTGTGGGAATCAATTAGGGCTTCTCTCGGTTAAACAGCCAGGAATGCTTTTTATTATTTTTTGATCACAAAAAACGGACAACAGAGCTGGTCAGGAAAAGGTTTCGGAGCCAAGGTGAGGGCTTAGGGCTTTTTTCTTATTTTCTTGGCATTCTAATATTTTTGGGGGGGCAGCTGAGGAAACCAGTTGTGGCCAATACCCACCTTTGCCAATAATTGAACGGCGCTGATTTGAAACTGGAGAGTTCAGTAAGTGACTCTCCTTCCTTTCCTTCCTCTGGCCTAATAAAATAGAAATACGTAATAAGGTAATGGGGAGGGTCAGAATTCCATTTTTCTGTACAGCTGTGGAGGGTTTGGCTTTTGCTTCCCAAGTGGGATTTGCCTCTTCCCTTTATTCATTTTCCTGCCGGGACCAATAGCAAGTCCCCTCCAATTTAACCAAACTACTCATTCAAGAGGCCAAATTCCTCTTCTACCAAACACAGTCTGAGAAGAATTGTTGTGAATCCTCCTGTCTGCTTAAAGCTTTTTCTGTTTTTTGGAGGAAAACACTGATGTTGTTTGGAAGAAGAGCTGATTTCCCTGTGCCTCTTCATTTCAGGGGTCTGACACCCTCGCCATCACACGTAGTGATTTGAAGAGCTTTTGAACTCGGCAATTTAAGCTCACTCTGAGCTTGCTGTTACACACTCTTCAGTCTAGAAATACCCAAAATTTTCCCAAAAGCTCAGCAGTTTCCCTGAAGCACCAGCATTGGGTCGCTCTCATTACCCACGCAACCACCCAGCCTTCCTTTTGGAAGTTTGACTGGTGGCAGGACAATGTTTTGCCAAGTTTTGGTACTTCACAGTGTTACACAACAGCGGAGATAGCGGGACTGAGGGAGAATAGAAGCAATTTCTATGAATGCAGGGAGGTGTAAGCAGGGGGTCTGGACTTCAGTGATCAAGGAGCAACACTTTCTCTCAATTATGTCTCTCTGTGGCAGGGCCTTTGCTTTTGAAGTGTAATCACAGTAATCTACTCCTGTGGTTTCCTATTGAAAGGATTTCCCATGTATCAGTCCAGAGAAGAATTTCCAGCCTTTTGCAGTCGAGTTTGGTATTTCCTTATTTATCCTGCAGTGTTCTTGCAGGCGCCGCTTCCTCTCAGCCCAGCTCGTCTAACACAGGCGTGCAAAAGGGCTCTGCAGCACCTCTGCTCCTCCCAACACCTTCACAGCAGCCCTTGGATCAACCCCTCCAGCCCTGCCTTCCAGCCCTGCTCCTTTCACGAGGCACATCTTGCTAAAAGGATTGAGGTAGCAGATTCAAGGAGGCTTCCTGATGGTCGGCTCTTTGAGCCAGAGCAACAATACCAAGTCTAGAGCAGTTAAAGCCTCATCAGCAAGAGAGAGATGGGGGATATTTTGAATTAGTGGGATGTTTTGCAGGAAGAAACAGCACATTGCAGCATTTGAGGTGTACACGGCAGCCCCGGGGAGCACGAATGAGCCTGTTGGCTCGCAGGAGTGTGTGTGTGACATAGTCCCTTCATTAGAGATTAATTGGCGTTTACATTTCTTCTGTTGATAGAATTTTATCCGTAAGGCTGCAGTTTAGAGGCTCTTCATGTTTGTTTTTAGCATCTTCTCTGTGCTGGGGCCTGGTGGAAGGGTAGCAGTTTGAGGCACGTCGTGTCCTCCTACGCTGAGCAGTCAAGGTGACGACTTGGTCACATCCTGGAAATATGTTTGGGGTTTGTTTTGGGTTTTTACTTTTCTCTCTCTTCTTCTTCTTTTTTTTCTTTTTTTTTTTTTTTTGTTAATGGCTGCATAAACGGTTCCAAATGTTCCCTGGAGTTTTTTAGCAGTTGTCATGCTTCCTGTAGGAGTCATGGAAAAGTGACTCCTCACCTTGTTTCTCTCTCTCCTGAAGAGATGGTTAGTGTTGTGGGTGACCACAGACAAGAAAATCAGTGCAGAGGTGGCAGCATGTGGTGTGAGTGTATTTAAAAAAAAAAAATCCCTCAAAAGGAATGTATTTGAGAAGCTGCCTGCGAAGGTGAGTTAGGACCAGGAGGAAGCAAGTAACAAACGGAAAAGGTGCTGAAATAATTAGTCAGTAACCCCAAAGTTGCACTTTATCAGGTGGAAGGAAGGATGTGTGTGTTTGAGGGTGGTGAGGGAGAGGTTGAAGTCAAAAGCCAGGGGCTGGGAAACCTACTGGTGGCCCTGTTTTTACATACCAAAGAAGATAATGTGGGGAGGGAGAAGATGTCAGTAGTGTAAGGTGATACCCACGAGGCAGGACTCCAGAAGGAAGCATTAGGGACAATTGCTGGGGAGATGTAAACACAATTTGCATCCTTTAGGGTGTATGGGATCTCCACATGGGTGCTCCATTCGGGACTGAGTCCTGTAGCTCTTGAGGATTCCAACCAGAGCCATCAAAGAGCTCTTTTCTCTGCCCCCATCAGTGGAAGCTACTTTTCAGAGCCTGGCACAGAACCTTTGTGGGTGTGTGGGGTGGGCTCTGGGTGTGGAGTGCAGGGATCTGGGGCTTCTTTGGAGGAGGAACCTGCAGCCTCTGTGGTAACCTGAACACAAACCATGAAATACAACTTCTTCACAAGCCTTTCAGTGTCAGTATGGACGAAAATGGGCACATCAGCACAGCTGAGCATGGAAGGGCATCCAAAATCCATGTCTGTAGGGAAAACCATGCCAGTGCCATACACAGGATTGTTTGGGAACAGCTTCTGTAGGATGGCAAGCGTCGTATCTGCAAGGGTGTTTGCTTTACCAAGCCTGCCAGAGCTCAAGGAGCGTTTGGCCAAGGTTCTGGGGCACATGGTGTGACTCTTGGGGATGCTCTTGTGCAGGGCTAAGAGTTGGACTCTGTGATCCTTGTGGATCAGCATATCCTGGTTCTGTGGGTGTCTGAAGCTGGGCTGGATTAGAGTAGAGCACTTGGACCTGGTTCTTAACCGATTCGTGCCATATTGGTGCAAATTTCTCTAAGGGAGCCTGATTTCCATTGAGTGGGCAGCCCCTCCTTTCCCCACGAACAGGGTGCTTTTCCTGCCATGCCCATTAAATGGCTCGCATGGCCCAGGTCCTGTTGCCCCAGCAGAGCCCCATTAACTCCCCGTGGTGCCCCTCTGGCTCGGTGTTGCCGTGGGCTCGGGGCTGAGCCTCTCCTGGCAGCCAAGCTCAGCAGACAGCTGGTCAAACAAATGTTTGCAGGGTCTGTGTGCTGGGGCTTCAAGCTGTGCTGGCTCGTGGGGTAGGATTTTCTGAAGTGTAGCATACTGCTCGAACTTTTTTTCCCTGGGAGGGTGGATTCTGCAAACATAAGTGAAATCCTGTTCTGGTCTCCAGGATTCTTTGGGGTTTCCAGCCGGAGCTGGCTGAGCGTGGTATTTGCTTGTGCAGACCTGTAGTGCCACTCCTCAAGCACCTGAGCTCAGCAAGAGAGGGTGGATCTGTACAAATACCACCCCAGGGCTCTGTGGCAGGAAGGGATGGTGTAATAGAGAGTCCATTGTCATGGTGATCTGGTGGAAAACATCTAATTGGTATTAGTTAGGTCACTGGGAGATCAGGAAAGGATTCTCATTCAGTCCAAGTGATGGAGGTTAAGGACTGTGCTGGGATTCATTTAGAGGTCACCACGCCAAAAACAGCCCTTCCTTTAGTGTGGGAATAGCACTGCCAAGGTAAAAAACCCTGTATTTTGAGGTTTATATTCTTGAGGTTTATAGTGCTTTCAGGAAATTTGATTGACCCACATCTTGGCTCCAGACCGGGGTAACACAGATTAGGAAGCCCAAGGAAAGTTGCATTTATTCACTTGTCTTCTTGTCTCAGCTCTAAAGCTCAGGGAGCTGACTTTCAAGGCTGACAAATTTTTTTTGTGTGCATCCGAATAAATTTGATTCAGAACTCTTTATTCTACAAAAAGCAGCAGACACAAAGCACATGTAAAAAAACCAATGCAAAAATGAAACTGCTGTGGATGTCAGTAGCACTGCCCGGTGTTACTACATCAATGTGGATTAATTGAAATGCATAAGTGTAAATTAACAGCCTGTAGTGTTTTGGGAGACCTTGTTATACGTGAAAGAAGCAGTGTTTCTTGTGAATATTTAAATTTTCAGCCTAAATTTACCTTGTTGTGGAATATCTGGACATTAAACTACTACCTGCTATGGGGAAAAGCCACTTACACTGATAATTCATCTTTCTTAATGATCCTTCCCCCTTTCTTCCCTGTCCTGCCACGGGAGATAATGTCAGCATGAAATGACTTCTCCTTGGGTTTTTTCTTGGTGAGACATCTGTGGGTTTGAAAGGGCAGCAGGAATCCTGCTGTAATTCCCAATGCAAGGCTGGGGTTCAGCAGCTGGGAGGAGGCAGATGAGCTCCTGCCTCTCTGCACCGACCTGTCGTAGTTCTCTTCTGGGGTTTTTTGGGAAGTTGGGAGCAATTCCCATAGTGCCTGGATGTACCTCACGTGTCACAACTTGCCTTGCAGCCTTCAAGCCCGATGGATCAGATGGGGAAGATGAGGCCACAGCCCTATGGAGGGAACAACCCCTACACACAACAACAGGGACCTCAGGCGGGGCCGCAGCAAGGACACGGCTACCCAGGACAGCCCTATGGGCCACAGACTCCCCAGAGATACCCCATGGGAATGCAAAGCAGGACGCAAAGTACGATGGGCAGCATCTCATATGCACAACAGGTAGAGCACCTGGTCTTCTGTCAGTCTCTGTTACAGCAGGGGAAAGAACGACAAAATGCTGTGCCTCCTGGAAGGGATCACCTTCTGCCAGGTTGGAATCAGCTCTTTAGGTAAAATGGCATTTCTTCAGGCTGTGTTTTGCACCACACCTGGATCCAGGGGTGATCAACACCCGAGGACCTGTGGAATCCTTGTCTCCAGGAGAAGCAGCAGCAGAGCAGTGAATCCAACAAGGGAAAAATAAATAGCGAGGGGAGGGAGATCCTCTTTCCGCTGTGTTGTGTTAAAGACACAGCTGTTCTTTGCAGAAGAAATGACTTCAGGTCAGTTTTGGCTCATTACATGAGCTGAGTGGCGCCTGCTGGACTGTTTGCAGGATTCAAAAGGCAATTTATATATATTTTTTTTTTTATTGGAGCAAGCAGTTTTTTTTTTCAATACTGAAGGATGGTCAGATGGACATCCCTAAAAACTTAGCTATTAAAATTTTGTTACTGCCAAAGATAATGTCATACACAAGTGAGCTGTGCTGTTGTCTAGCAAACATCTATTTTGTGGCACTTCCAGTACATTCCCAGTTAAATACCCTGCACAGCTTTCTGAATGTTTACTTCTTGAGCATAATCTGTGTGTTTGTGTGTGTGTTTGTGTGTGTGTTTGTGTGTGTGTTTGTGTGTGTGTTTGTGTGTGTGTTTGTGTGTGTGTTAAATACCTTTATAAGTGGTATAACTCCATCCTCTCCCTCTGCAGATGCCTCCCTATGGGCAGCAGGGCCCCAGTGCGTATGGGCAGCAAAGCCAGACTCCGTACTACAACCAGCAAAGCCCTCACCCCCAGCAGCAGCAGCCTCCTTACTCCCAGCAGCCTCCAGCCCAGACCCCTCACTCTCAGCCTTCTTATCAGCAGCAGCAACAGCCTCAATCCCAAGCCCCGCAGCTGCAGACCTCACAGCCAGCCTATTCCCAGCAGCAGTCCCAGCCTGGCCATCAGCAGTCCCCGAGCCCATACCCTCAGCAGCAATCCACAGCCCCGCAGCACCCCCAGGGCCAGCCCCCCTACTCGCAGCAGCAGTCGCAGTCTCCGTACCAGCAGCAGCCAACGCAGCCATCGGCCTCCTCAGCCCTGTCCCAGCAGTCCTCGTCCTACCCCCAGTCCCAGGCGCCGCAGCCGCAGGCGGCGTATTCCCAGCAGCGCTTCCCCCCTCCTCAGGTGGGTCACCTCCTGCTTGGTTTCACCTTCTGTAAAAGAAGTGTTGGGCAAATCTTTTGGTTTGGGCGTTAAAATGGGTGGAACGCGTCAGTGAGTTGGGTGGGATGGGATGGTCGGAGCTGGGCTGGTTTGTTGGGTCTCAGGTGTGGTGGGAACAGGTAAAGCAATGCTAATGCTGCAGTTTGAAAGGGTGATGTTGAGAAAATGCTGCTGATGGGTAATTCAGGGAGAGTTTATTTGTGGAAAAGGTTGCCAGGCATTGGAACTGCCCAGGGAGGCAGAGTCCCCATCCCTGGAGGTGTCCAAGGAACTCAGTGCTCTGGGCTGGGTGACAAGGGGGGGATTGGCCAAATTGTCAATCTGTCACCTTGGAGGGCTTTCCCAACCTAAAGGATTCTGAATCCCAGTGCAAAGGATTCCATAATGGAATGGTTTTCCTGCTGTGGTCTGTGGAAGTGCTCCAGGTGGTCCCAGAGCTACTTGCTTTAGCAGAGCACAGTTTGCAGAGCGACACGTGGGTGGTGATGGAAGAGTTTGCTCTTAAATGTAAAACTTGGCTTTGGGGAGGAGAAACAAAAGCTGGCTGGGGCCTTTCAGCAAACATTGTGACACGTCCAAGGCAGCTGTTGAAAAGTGGAAGGTTTTAATTGACTTGCCTTGTTCGTGTAATGAGGTGCCTGGTGAGATGTTAGAAGGTGAAGAAGCAAAGTGGGCAGATCCCAGGACAGCCTCTGATCTACAGGATCTGTAATACAGGAAAGCTGGAGAACGACTGTTCTGTCAGGTGTTAGACTTGGACTCCCAACTCTGTAGTAGTTGGGCAGTGTTTGTGTGCAAGTCTTGGTTGTCTTACCTCCTATTCTGGGCAGATGTCACCAAGGGAAGACAAATCCTCCACAATGGGAGACAATACCAGAGTGACTCCAACAGAGGCTTTGTTGCATTCCCATTTGTGGTTTTTTTTTGTGTTTTTTGGTGTTTCAGGAGTTATCTCAAGACTCATTTGGGTCCCAGGCATCATCTGCTCCCTCAATGGCTTCCAGTAAAGGGCAAGAAGACATGAACTTGAATCTTCAGTCCAGACCTTCCAGCCTGCCGGTGAGTGGAGGGAGTGGGGAGAGGGCAATCAGAAGCACGGCAGGATGAATTAGCACTGGTAGTATTCCACATGGAAATGGGAATGATGGAGGCTGCCTGTGCTTTTTACTAAGTCATTAGCTCCTGGCTTCCCACTGGAGATTGAATGTAATTTACAAAAGTAATGGAGTTGAGAGGGAAGTTTAACCCTGAGTTCTCTGCTCTGCAGGTTCTACCTGAAACATTTCATCTTTTGAGCTCTCTGTTTGCAGTGTCTGAAGTACCTGACCCCTGTCAGAGGAGGCCCTGACTTGGAGGGGAAATGGTCTCATTGCTGTTTTATTTTCCTGTTCCTTAGCCCACTGTGGCACTGGTGGTTGGCAGCCTGGAGAGCACCATTCCTTTTCTGTCTCGTTGGATCCTTATGCTGCTGATTTAAGCTGCTTTGGTCCAATCTGACTGAACAGTTGGTGAAAAAGACAAGTTTATTAGTACCTGGAGTGAGGAAGATCAGTCCCATGTAGCTCCTTCCTTGGCAGATGGAGAATTATATTTGCTTTTGCATCCTAAATCTGCTTGCTGGACGTGCAGTGACCAGTTGGAGGTGAGATTAGTGCCCAGTGTTCAGCAGTTTTTGGACCACAGTAGTTTAGCTTTGGGTTAAAACATCAAGAAAATGGAGAGGGGTTAAAAGTTTAGATTAGTTTGCAGGAGTTGGTCTGTGCCTCTGACTTGGAGGAAAAGTTTGGAGCTTCTGAGTTCTGATTTTACTGGTTACATTAATTCTACCCAGTAGGAAGTGAGTGAGCTTCTATTTTTTTATTTAGCCACTGGCTAAGTCAATGTTTGGAGCTGCAGTTGGATTGGCTAGAGGAGCGAGCTGTGTATATAACCAAGTTATTTTTGCTCCCAGCAATGAGAACAGCTTTGTTGTGAGCCCCTTGAAATAATTCCTTTGGATCGTGGGTACAAATTGTCACCCAAAATACAAAGTGATTCTAGTTCTGACCACCTAATGGGAGTAGTTGTGGGTTGTTGCCTTTTTCTTCCCTCCTTTTTTTTTTTCTTTTCCCTTCCTTTTGGACCCTGATTACAAAGATTTAATTTGTTCTGAGGCCTGGGGAAAAAAAATCTTTTTAAATAGCATGTTTCTTTCCACTCTGCCTCTCCACAAGTTCTTCCATGTGACCCATCTTCTGGCGAGGAACGTAGGAAAAGTGAAGCCACTGAAGTAATTGAAGAAATTGCTGTAGCTTGGAACGGTGGGAAGTCCTGTTCAGTGGCATTGTTGATGGAGCCTTCCTGAATCCCACTGATCCCTCTGCCTTGGATTATAGGAATTAGGAGCTCTGCTTCACACAAGTGGCTCCTTCTCAGCACCAAGTGGGAGTTTGTTTTGTATCTTGTGGTTAAATATATTTGGCCCTTTTCAAGTTGTCCCTTCTCCCAAGCAGTCTAAGAAAAGAAATCCGTCTCTGCTGCATGAATGAAGGAACCTAGAAATGAGGGAATATATGGTTTTCCTGCCTTTATCACCAAACCATTTGAGAAATCAACACTCTTTAGCTTACTGGTGTATTTTTGGGCCTTCTCTTTCTTAGTAGGCAAAACTCAAAAAAAGGAGACTCCCTGCAGAAAATCACCCTTATTCTTCTGCTTGTTCCATAATTCCTTCTTGTCTTGTTGGGATCTGGCAGGACAAGAGCAGCACCAGTTGAGAAAGGCCTCAGACAGGGATGCTGTGGGGTGCTGTAAAGGCAGGACCTCTGGGATGCTGGAAGCCAATTCTTTGTTTTCAGTGATCAATCTCCTGCACAAAGTTTGGCCTGGGGATGCTCAGGAACACAAGAGCTCCATGGAAGTGCACCATCAATTTCTTTTTATCTCCCTGATATTGCTCAGTCTGTCTGGTTTAGAAGGTTTTATCCTGCTCAGGAGGATTCCTAGATCCCTGTTTTGCCATTATGGATGACTTACAGAAGCAGAGTTAGTTTGTGGGCTTTTAATTTTTATTTTTTTTTCTCTTTTGAGCTCTGAGCCCTTTTCCAAGCCTGGGTGGGCACTGTGGAATTGCTCACTGGGTATCTTGGAATCAGGGCAAATCGTGCCACACATCATCTTTAATTAAACTTGGATCAGCCCCAGCAGGAAAAGGGAGGTTCCTGCTTTTTAGGTCCTTGTGAAGTGTTCAGTTTATGCACCCAGTGGCTTTGTGAGTCTCTGGCCTTTACACGTTGATGTTGTACTTCAGTGTTCTTGTTGGAATTCTGAGCAATCAAGGGGGAATATTCCTTTAGCTGATCCATCACCCTTTCAGGAGGTGGTGATCTCCTGGCAGGGACATTGTCAAGGTTTCAGCTCCTGTGGTTTGGTTGGGATGGGCCTGAGCAGTGCCAGGTCCATTGCTCTGGGTGGGGGCTGCAGGATAATGATTTTTGTGTCACTAAACTTTCCCCTGAGCTCCTGTGAGCATATTGATGCCTTTTAAAGAGCAAATGCATCCCTGTGAGTGTCCTGGCTGCACTTCCTTCCTCTAGCAGGCAAGGTGAGGAATTTCTGTGTAAAACTCTCTGCTTCCCAAGGGAATCTCTGCCAGGATTGCAGCCAAACTAAACTTAGATTGCAATTGCACAGGAGAAGTGAAGTGCAGTCTTTTGTGTCTGGATGTAACAGAGGAATAGTAGTCCTTAGGATAAAACCACTTCACCCAGGAGATTCCCAAGTCTCTTCTCCTTAGCAAAAAATTCTTCCTGGTGAGTTGTATCCAGTGTTTTCGGTGTCTTTACCTTTTGAGGTTTGGATTCTGATGCTGAAGGAGTCAGACATTTCCAGCTATGAACTCCCTTCAGCCGTGGAAGGTGCTGGCAGCAAGTCTGGGGGAAGCAAATTGGGTGCTGGAATATCCATTTAGGGTTGGGATTGTGGATCTTTGGAGCTTTAGGTTGGTTGGGAAGGATTTTGGATCTCAGTATGGAACACAGAACAGATGTTTCTTTGCCCCAGTCTCTGTCTCATGGCTTTGAAGGAGCTGAAGGCAAGTTCCTGATGGTTTTGAGATGGATGAGGAGTGGAACATGGTTTTTATTCCCGCAGGTTGGTCCCAAAAGCCCTTTATAAAGCAAAACTGATTTGATACCAGTGTGTACTGGCTTATATTTGCTTTTCCCTGGACTTTCTGGGATTCTTTCATTGAGGTTTTCCTGCCTGTGGAGCCCAAAACGTGTGTAAGAGGTGTTGTTACAGCATTTCAATAGGAAAGGTTCTGTGTGGGGTGGGACTGATGGCCAAACCAGGAGGACAGATATTGGCAGGGTTTTGGAGGCCCTGACACAGCAAGGTTATGTTTGAATTTTTCTGGCAGCAAACTGAGGTAAAACTTTCAGAATTCCCACCCCAGAATGTCCTTAGTTTGGTCAGTGTACTGGTTATCCTGAGAGAGAAACCCCATCCCAGTTCTGGGCAGTTTATTTCCATCTTCTTGTAGTGTGGGAATACTTCAGACCTCAGTATTTTGCTATTTTGCACTGTTGCAAAGCTGTTTTGTTTATTCACTTTAGTCACTTTTCTTGTCTGAGTTTAAATCTGGAAAGTCTCTTGTCAATGGCAGAAAGGATTATACCCAACTGAAAACATTCCTGATCCACGTTTAACTTCCAAATGTGCCTTTTGGCCTTGGGTCTTTGCAGGGTGCATTTAACAAAATGAGGATTTGTGGGGAGGGGAGAGGAATGAGGCAGCAGAGGTCTGTGAATATCCCCAGCACTTGTGGGATGGTTTTGGTTTGATTATCTCTTCCTTTCTAAGTCAAGTAGTTACTGAATTTGGACCCTGGAGGTTGTCACGGAAGCCCAATTTGAATTTTCCATTTTTACCAACTGGTCATTTCAGCCTGTGCCCTGGGAGTGCTTGAAGTGGAATAAAGTTGAGCTCTGTCAGCTGCATCCCCTGACCTGGAAATAATCAATGCAACAGGCTGAAATGCAGCAAAAAACTGTCTCGGGGCTGAAGTGGAGGGAGGGAGGAGCATCCTGTTTCCTTAAAAATTCTTTGAGCTTAAAATGCATAATTTTGACCATTTTTCAGGGGAGTTGGGTGAGAATCTTTTATAGTTGAATCTGCTCGTCACTTCAACCCCCCTTTTTTTTTTTTTTTCCCCTTTTTTTCTCTTTCCATATGGGACTTCCTGCTTCTGTTTGGTTTGTATTTGGCCTTTTGAGCTTGTCTTATTGCTTGCCTTAGGAGGGGGATTAGCCGTGTGTGCATTTCAAAGCAGGGCAGTGCTCTGGGGCCTGGGCAGCACAGTGGATATGCAGATAAACCCACCAGCACCCTGAGGCTTCCCCCAGGAGCACCACACCTGAAACACGGGCAGGAGAAATCCTCACAGCCCGGATGATGCTGATCTGAAGGTTTTTATCCCAAGTCATGGTGATATGGGGGAGTTAAAAATGTGGTTTTCCCTGACCGCTGCTCCTCTGCCTGAGATATTTTTGGGGTGTGACTGTGGCCACCACTGTGTGCTTTCTTGAGAAGGCTGTGCCTTTTTTCCCCATAATTTCTGCCATTTTCCTAACAGTGGAGAGCATGGAGTGCCCCTGCAGAGCCCCCCTGACCTTCCATCCGCTCCTCTGCTGCATTTCCCACCCATGACCCTCTCAGGGTCTTTGCTGTGTGTCCCTTTGGCAATTTTCCTCCCCCCCACCCCCTGCTCTGGCTCTGAACACCATTCAGGGGGGGGTAACTCAGTGCAGAGACCCCCAGTGCCGTGCCTGGAGCCTGTCACCCTCTCCAGCAGCAGCGAGCATCCCCTTGCCTCCACTGCTGCCGGGGCTGTGCTGTGCTCGATGCCGGGCTCGTTTCCTGTTTCTATTCTGGTCGTGAGCAGCTCAGCTCTGCTTCCTGCCTGCACAGATTCCCCGAGCCCCCAGCCCGCCCTTGGCTTCCCAGGGATCCCATCCCAGCTGTGAGCAGAGCTGGTGGGGCTGGAGCAGGCGATGGGAGCAACCAGCGGTTCCCTGGGCATGGAACAGGCTCTGCTTTCAGCCTGCAGCCCCAGCCCCGGGGATTGGGCAGGTTCAGGAGCAGGAAATGGCTG
The DNA here is from genome assembly GCA_035221455.1 of Xenops minutus. Lineage (NCBI taxonomy): Eukaryota > Metazoa > Chordata > Aves > Passeriformes > Furnariidae > Xenops > Xenops minutus. The sequence continues at coordinate 5,721,265 of JAWWEE010000058.1, forward strand.
TAGGATGAGCAGTTCTGCTCGTGGGTGCCAAACAATGGGCCCTGCTCCGTCACACGCCTCAGCCAGGGCTGCTCCGGAGCTCAGAGCTCCCAGGGTGACCCTCTGCTCTTCAAGCAGCTCCTTGTGGGGCTGGGAAATCACTTCTTTCACTTCCTTCTTGCTGCTGACTTGGTGTCATTGGAGAGCCTTTCAAGGGTGCAGAAGCCTCTTTTCGGTCTGGTGTTGGGTGTGCCATCCTCATCCTCTTCCCCTTCCATCCAAACCTGCCCCTGCCAGAGGTGTCAGAGTGTGCTTGTGCTGCTGTGACCTTCTCCTGCTGCATGAAGCAGTTGCAAGGGTAAATAAAGGTGTTCAGCAGCGACAGCATGTGCTTTGAGCACTGCCACACCTGAGCTTTTGCTCTGCAGGAGTCATTTCCCTCTTAATATCCTCTTGGCCTGCTGGATTGACTTGTCTTGCAGATGACAAGATCATAAATGCCATGGAGAAAACTTCCCATGTGGTGCCCAAATGGGGGCAGGGGCACAAGCCAGGATGGGCTTGGATGGGTCATGCCAGGATTCCAAACTAGTCCTGGTAATTGGAGGAGGAATTCTCTGATTGGGTTTTATTACAGTTTTGAACCAGGTCTTACAAAGGAAAAGAGAAACCTTTATTTAAGGGAAGGGGGAAAAAAAAGGTTTAATTTCCTGAAATGACAAGAAGCGACATCTCTAGGAATTGACTGTTCTGGCCCCCTGACCCCGAGGGGAGCGCTGGGCAGACATCAGTGCCTGGCCTGGGCCAGGTTTCCATGGATATGTTACCTCTTCCCTCGCTGCTCTGAGCCAGAACGAGAGGAGAATGTCCTTCAATGTTCTTGATTCTTTCCAAACATGACTCCAGTCTCTCCATCCCACCTGGCTCAGTGGTTCTTCAGGGAAAGTGGTTTCTTTGGGAATGCCCCAGTGCCAGGGGCTCAGCTGTGTTGCTCCATCACTGCCTTCCCACAGGAACTTTGGGAAGGAGCTGCCAGCTTCCAGCTGTCTCTTAGAATGGCTTGGGTTGGAAGGGACCTTAAAGCTCATCTTGTTCCAGCCCTGGGCAGAGACACCTTCTCCAGGCTTGCAGATTCCTGAGACCTTAGAAATCTTGTTCTCTCCTAAAATCTTCCTTCCTTCTGCTTTTTTGAAATTAGTTGCGTCGCTGTTCGTTGTCTCAGAGGTTGATGAGAATGCTAAAAGCTGATTTATCTTAAAATCCAAAGTATTGGAGAACAGGGGCCTTTTTAATTCTCTAATAATTTCGGCTTCCTGCCTTTGCTTGTGCCACTTTGCCCACCCTGACTGGGGTGGTTGGCATTGGTGGCACAATCACATGCTGGGATGACTAAATGCTTTGGAGTCCAAATGTGTGGAGCCTGGAAGGAGCCTTCCAGAGAAGCACTGCTGGGGAATGGGAATATCCTCATGGCTGGCAGTGAGGGGGTGGCTTCCTGCCTCTGCCGTGATTCCGTGGTTTATGTGACTGGGGTTTGTCTTCAGACTGAAGGAAGAGACTTCAAAACCTCTGGGAGGAAAACAAAAGCTCTCTGAATAAATGGGCTGTGGTTTGTCAGCTGAGGCCTGCACTAGTTTCTTGCACTTGCCTTCCCAAGCCCAACCTTTCTGATGGATGGGATCCATTCACAGGTCCCTTAATGCCCACACCCTCCAGAAAACCAGTGGTGCTGCTGCCTTGGGTCTGCTTGGTGTGCCTGGGATCCTCCTGCTCCTTTCCTGCAGCTTGGTTGGGGATCAGTGTTGCTGTAGGAGCTGAAGGTTTTATCCTCTTGGATGGATGGGACAACTTCTGGCATGGCTGAAGTGACGCTGCTCTGCCAAGCAAAACTCTTTACCTTTACCTGCTGCCTTGGATATTTGGTGTTGGTTCAACATTTTGATAAAGCTGGGAATACTTTTTAACAGCTGGGCAGCCTCCAAAGGGTTAAATGGAAACTCTTCTGTCCCTTTTTGCTGTTGCATCTCCCGGGGTCCTGAGGAAGAGCTCGGCACCCAGTGCTCTCTCCTGCTGGGAATGCTGGCCTTCCACATGGCGGGTTTTTCCCTTCAGCGACATCTTGTTCTGTGGATGAATCATGTTCCTCCTTCTCTACTTTGTGCTGCAACTACAGCTCTGAATCTCTGCTCTCCAAGACCGACAAGAGGAGATTTGTTAGTCTGCTCAGCACTCGGAGGGGGAGGAAAACCCTCTTGCCCTCCTTTTTTTTTGTTTTTTCTTTTTAAATATATTTTATTTTATTTGGAGGGGGAAGAGGAGGAGGGGTGGCACAGGGTATAGGAGCAGGAGATGTGATTAAAGCTCCTGCCGAGTGGATCTGTGGGAGTGGAGTATCGACCTCTGAAAAATCAATGGCTGCTGCGGTAGCAGTGCCGGCTGTTCCGCAAGGCTCCCGGTGCAGGAATGTAGGAGAGCCAGCAGCACTCCCCTCTGTCCTCCTCCCTGCTTCATTCTCTACCTGCTCGCTGCCAGCAGCCCAGCCTCACCTACATTTACTGAGCTGGATTAGAACAGCAGCTTATTTTTGCAATCAGAGTAAAATTCCTCGTGTGCCACCGAGCCCCTCCTCCTGCCAGCCTCCTCTCCGAATGCTCCTTTCCCTGCAGTGCAGCTCGAGCCAGCAGCTTCTCCCAGTTTGTCTAAAGCCAGCCTGGAAGAAGGAGCTTTTCAGCTTCTTTTTTTGAGCAGGGAAACTGCACAAATCTCTCCAGCATGTTCTAGTCCCCATCTTAGGTTTGTAATTGTCAGCGCTGATGCCTGAGAGGAGCTCAAAGCCCTTGGAAAGGAAGGGAAGGGAAAATATGGATTCTGCAGCACAGGCTGAAGCCTTGCTGGTGTTGCCTCCCTGGTATTTGCCTTAGTGGGCAGGTGTTTTCCCCTTGAAGTTGTAAAGTCTAGCACTTATTTCCTTTTCCCAAGGACTGTGTGGACAAGTAAGTGGCACATAAGACTCAGAGGTCCTCGTGGCACCCTTGATTTTGTACCAGGATCTTGATTTTCTTTTTTTTGCCTCTTGCAGAGCCTGAGAACTGTCTGGTCTCTTGTTGCTCACACGACATCCTTGCTCAGATCAGAGGTTGAGCTTCCAGGGACATATCCAAGGGGCCAAACCCAGTGATTTCATTGCATAAATAAATCCCTTTGTTCCTTCTGATTGCTGATCTTGTCCAGTTTTGAAGGAGGATGCAAGAGAAGAGGCAAGGCCATGAATTTACAGTTTCATAAGACATGGAACTGTAGTGGGCAGCATGTGCTGGTGTGGCAGTGAGCTTCCTTCTGGGCATTCCCTGTTTTTTATGCCAGGAGAAAGTCATCCTTCCCTTTTGAATTAAAGCCAAGTTTTTCAGCTCCTTGGAGAGTGAGGAGTGAGAGCCATGTGGCAGTGGGGGAAGCTGTGCATGGTCAGGGGTCACCAGCCCGTGTTGTTGGCTTTGATTAGTCTTGAGTCATCTTGGGCAGCTTGGGAATGTGGATGGACATGTTCCCCACACATATATGAGCACAAAATCAATTACAGGTAGACTGGCAGCTTAAAGATATGTATTTGGGGGTTCTACCTCACTTTCCCTGAAGTGTGGCAGGGGACAGAGCACAGAAAGGTTCTAGGTGTGGTGAGAGGTGGAAAGACATCCTGCACTCATCCTTCCTCCTCCTCCCCTTTTGGCTCTTGTCCAGCTGGTACCCAGAACAAGAATCATCTAAAAGGTGCTTTTGATGCTGTAAGGATGGACTTCTTTTCTTCTCCACAATAACTGATGGTAGAAGAGCAGCGTGAAGGGAATGATGGTCGTCCCTGGCACAACCTGCATATTTTTTGGGGTGGGACAGGACTTGGAAATCTGCTTTGTCTTTGGAATAATTCACTTCTCGTGGTAATGGTAGATGTTTGCATTCCCACCCAGAGTGCTGAGAGAGCTGCAGCTGCCAACCAAATCTGAGAGCTAGTCAGGGGGTTTCATGATGGTGGTACATGCTGGTGGGTTCTGTCAGAATTCTAAAGCACAGCACTGTAAACGGAGCTGGTGCTGGTGCAGGGCTTGCCCTTCCCAGGCTGTCTCTGTAAGCTGGACCAGCTTGGCAACAAAAAAACTCCATTCTGTCTCCGATTTGTCAGCAAGAAACACCTTTGGAGACACTAGATTATAAATCTCTCTGGATGAAAAGTATCAGCTGGGTTTCTTTTTAGAGTTTAATGTGTGTTCCCCAGCTCCAGTCTCTGATTTCTGCTGGGCGGGGCAACCTGGAAGAGGCACAGCAGGAAGGTGGTGGGGGGCTGTGGCCTCTCCAGACCTTCTGCCACATATGTGGGACCTCAGGGTGGCTTTGCCACGTGTCCTGTTGGATGTGGTGTGAATGGAGCACAGGGAGGTGTCCAGGCTGCTCTGTGTTAGGAGACAGTGCTTTGTGGAGCATGAGATGCAGGATTCAGTCTGTGCTGCTGAGGAGGAACGAGTTTATCCATGTCCCTGAAATAGCAGGGAGATCCTGCCAGTCAGCTGTGTAATTGTGATAGGGAGAATTGAGGTATTTTGGGTGTGGAAATAAAGCGGGAAGGAAAGGACAAGCTTGTGATTTTTAAGTGTTGGTGGTTCTTCAGTCAGTGGAAAAGCAACTGCAGGGAAAAAGAACTTGTAATAGAAAGTGGATATTTCAATTAGAAGGAATAAAGAGGCTTTTTCCCTTTCAGAAAGAATTGGGGAATAAATTTAGCCATTGTTCTCTGGTCTTGCTTGTGAGCATCTTTATGGAAACAACTGGCCTTCCAGAATTTATAAGCTGCACCACATGCTCATCTCCAGACCATAATTTCCTTGACTGCTGTCTGGTGATCTGATAGTGCTGGATCATTCCACTCTGCCCGAGCTCCTTCCCTCTTCCCCCACACTTCCCACATGCACTGAGGCTGGGCAAGGGCTGGGGGAGGCCATTCCATTTGCTTTCTGGTCAGTCTTCCTGCTCTTCCAGACCAGTGGGATGGGCTGGAGCGGAGCCTTGGATTTCTGTTCTCCTCTGGGATTTTATTACCTTGATCTTAAGTATTTCTCGTTGTTTCATCTTTGTTTGTTTAACAAATGAGCTCGTATCAGATAGTGGGATGGTGGTTCCTCTTGTCAGATAAAAAAATCCCGGCTGTTTCCAGCACAAACCAACCAGCTCCCTTGTGTCGGTCGTGCCAGGACTTGCAACCCTTTCCCTGGGGTAGCTGAACTCCCCTGCCCCCTCCTCCTCTGGGTACCAGATTGTGTGATTTCAGGCACGGGTTTGTTGTGGTGTGAAAAGGAGGTGTTGCTGCTGAGCCCTTGTTTGTCAGCAGCACTGACAGAGCCGTGCTGGCACCGGCCAGGCTTGGGCATCCAATCGCAGCTGGAACAGTTATCGTTCCAGGGTCCCCGTGGGCTTCCGCTATCAGGTCACATCCCAAAATAACACTGGGCAGTATTTCAAGCGAAGAAACTCAGGCTTTTGGGGCTGCAGCCAGCCTGGAGTGTGAGATTCTGTGTGAAATAGTTGGAATCCCTCCAGCGTTTCTGATCTGCGTGGCAGATGAGCAATAAAATGCAGAAAAAACACATTGGAAACACGTGAGGAAATTCTCCAGACCCTGACGTTTCCTCCGAGTTGGCAGAGTTAGTGCTGCCGAGCCTCACCTCCTGTCTCAGCTCTCTTGGCTGGGCTGGGGGAGGAGGGAAGGGGAGAGCCCTTCTCCTGCTGCTGCTCTGTCTTTCCAGGTCTCTTCCTGATGCTCCGTGGGAGGCAAAGAAAACCTCCCAGGCCCTCTCCTCTTGGGCTGCATCCAGAACCCACTGACAGCAGCAGGTCTCCATTATTTCCATGAGGTTTTGTTTTTTGGGTTTTTTTTAAAGACTTCTCTGCCTTTAAAACAGGCTGTAGAGAGCTGCAGAGGTTTTGTTTTCCTCTGGTTTGGGGATGTCAGAGCTGGAGGGTGTCCTCTAGGGTTAGTTCAAACCTTGATGCTTGGTATCCTGAGATAACTTAATAGGAGGAAACCACCTCCTCACCCATGAGCTGCTTGCTCTCAGACATTCCAGGCCCTGTTTGCTCCTTCCCCTTACAGGAGTTTCCCTTCTGAGAAGCTCAGTCCTGAATAACACGCTCAGAAAATGCTGTTGTGCTGGCAGAACCCTTCTTTGCTGGGAAATGACTTTATTGTTGGAATTCATATCAATACAGATCTTTAGTCACTTTATGACTTACTTCATTTTTATGGTTGTGTTTCAGCTCCTGTACTAACAACCGTGAAAAGGGGACGTGTAATTTACTTTAAACTCATTTAAACTGATAATCTGAGAGTCTGATCCACAGCTACAGGTCTGCTGTTCCACTGTGGGGTCCCTGGTGGGTTTTCAGCAATGCAGAGGGGCCCCCTCTCACACAAAACCCACCCAGTATTCACCTGCTTAATTAAAACTGGATGTTTTTAAATGACTCGAGTACTTAAGCTTTGATGCATGGGAAGGTCAGAGACATCAGCTTTAAAGATTATTGCCTCGTTACTTAGGAGTTAATTTTCATACAGTTTTTAACGTTCCTTTATGTCTTGCAGATACTTTCGTGCCTGGCATTGCCAAGTCTTGCCCTCTTAGTCAGCCCAGTTGGTGTATGAATACTGCTCAGACCATGGAGCAGATGTGTGACCTCCACTCATCCTGAGGTCCTTCCATCCAAAACCTTCTCTCTTGCCTCTTGGAGAAGCACTTACACTCCTGCTAAAGGAAGGAAACTCACCTTTCACTTTGCACTCTTGCTCTGTCTCTGTCCTTCCATGCCAGTATTTGTCTCAGGTGTACATTTATTTGGGTTTTTTTTCCCCTTTGAGACTGAAACTCCCTCATCTCCACAGCTCTGGGCTCTGCCCCTCTGCTCTCAAGGTTTAGCTGCTCTGAAATTCCACACCACTTCAGCTCGTGGTGGTGCTGTGGATTTTAAAACTGCAAATGAGTTTGGCTTCCAACTTCATGTCAGTGATGAGGAAAACAGTGTCTGGGTGCATTTGGTGATTCAGACTAACACCACCTTAATGTATTTAAGGGGCATACCAGTATTCCCACCCAGTTTTAGGCTGGACTGATTTGTATCTGGGCATCCTGATCCCTTCTTTGACTCTGAGGGGAATCTCTTGGTGTGTCTTGTACTGGTGGCTGCAGTTGGATGTGGTTGGACTCAGGGAGAGGAGTGTTTTGCTTTTGTTTGTATTGGTTGATGCTTTTTAATGCAAAATGTTGGAAATAGTGTCTCTTTACTCCCACTTCAGATGCTTCCCACAGTAGGAATGTGGGATTTGTCAAAGTTGTCCAGGGAAAAACACCCAAATAGCTGCATGAGGGAGCAATGCTTTTGATGCTTCAATGGGAAAGTAGTGAAAATTGCAAGAGATCTCAGACACTATTTTTAGGCTTTTTCTGCAGTTTTTTAGCTTTTATTGAGATAAAACAAAGTTTTTTTTTCCTCAGGAAGATAATCCTTGAGCAGTAAGCAAATACACCTCTGAGACTGTGGTGCAGGAAATGAGCTCTCCAACAGAAGCAGTAGTGGAAGGGGAGGGAGGATACGCATGAACTAAGTCATCCCACCGAGTGACTGGGGGTTGCAGCTCCAGTGTAGCATTTGCCAGCATTTGTTAGAAGCATTTTGATTAAATTCTACTAAAGTAGAAGGGATTCCCCCCCTGCAGCAGCTGAATGAGGTGCAGATGCCCCTCCCCTCTGCCCTGAGTGTCACTGCCTGTCCCTCAGGTGTGATGAGGTGCTTGGGTATCTCCTGGGTTGGTTTTTATTCTTCTGTAACTCCACTCCCACTGTGTAACATCCACTTCCTGGGCTGTGGGGATGTGCTGCTCTCCAGCTTTAGATGATGGGGATGTGCTGTCAGAGCCTTTCCACACATCACCTGGCAAACCAGTCTTAGGAGTGATAGCTCTGCTTCCAAAGGCTGATAAGTTGCAGTATCTTGTGTCCCAGGTCCTCCTGCACTGCTGGAGCTGGGAAAACACCACCTGAACTGCTGCTGAACCAGGAACTGTCCAGTCAGTGTAAATGAGACTGGAGTGTCCGAGTGATTTATCAGTTGGCTCAGCCTTTCTGCGTGAGGTTTTAAATGACTTGGGCTCTGTTGGTGCTGCTCAGCTGAATTCTCACCAGGGGGAGATGATCTGTGATACCTTCAGGGCTCAGCCCAGAACCCCTCTGATCCAGGGCTGATTGCTCTGGAACACTGATGGAGGGTGGGTGAAATCCTGGGTAAGCTTTGGTCTGCCACTTCTTCACCTGCCACAATCCTTTGAACCTCTGGCAGAGATTTTATCTAATCACTGGAATAGTTACAACTTCCCAGCTTTCTGTTCAAATATGCCTCCACTTCCTCTGGCTTGGGCTGTGCCCAGCCCCTTCACTGCAGGCCAAGCCTGAACAGCTGATGCACCTTGTTATCAACCAGCCAGGGCAACTGGGCATGTTGGATCTGCACATCATCTTCCTGGAATTAGCCCCATTTTCACCCCTGCCAGCTGACTTTTGATGCTGTGGCTTTGCTGCTGGGGCAATTGGAGCTTTCAGCTCTCTCAGGCTTTTTGTGCTTTTCTTCTCCAAGGTGGATCCATGCAGGAGGAAGGGTGTTTTCCAGCCTTGCCTTCAAGAAAAGCTGAACTTTACAGGTTGATGCAGTAACTGCTAATTTTTGCTGTCTTTGAAGAAAGGGAAGTGGGAACCCTGAAGAGTATTTTATGGTTTTCTTTTAAATCTCTGTTTAGTTTGTTTTTATCCATCTCAAGTGAGTAGTTTCCCAGCTCATAGGAGGTTTATGAATTAATTATGGTGAGGCAGGAGTTTTCTGTCTTTCAGAGGCTGAGCCACGTTTCTCTTCCAAGCCACGATCACATGGACTGTCTCCTGTGTTTGCAGTTTTACGTGTACTGTTGATGCATTCTTTAATGTCCCACCTCTAAACTGAATTTCAAAAAGCAAGGAGGAGAATTAGCCAATTGTTTGGACCATCAGCAAACCAACTCAGGAACTCCTGAGTTCAGACAGGCAGCAGGATAAGACATGTCTGGCAGTTCCCTCAGTCTGCAGCAGCTTTTGGTGCTGACAGTAACATGAACTGAGCTCATTGATTTCTGTTTGTAACACGCCTAAGGGAGAAACGCTCTTTCTTAGCAGAGTGTGAGAGAACAGGCCCATGCCTTTGTATTTTCTCCTGATGTGTTTCTCTGTGCCCTGCAGGACCTGTCTGGTTCCATAGATGATCTGCCCATGGGTACCGAAGGAGCCCTGAGCCCTGGCGTAAGCACATCAGGGATTTCCAGCAGCCAAGGAGAGCAGAGTAACCCAGCTCAGTCTCCTTTCTCGCCACATACCTCTCCTCACCTGCCAGGCATCAGAGGACCCTCCCCATCCCCAGTTGGATCTCCAGCCAGTGTTGCTCAGTCCCGCTCTGGGCCGCTCTCACCTGCTGCAGTACCAGGTAATGCTGCCTGGCACCTGAGTGACAGTGCCCAGTGGGGAGGAGCTGCCCAGTGTAGTTATTGAGGCCCTCTGAGCTCGCTGATTTGCTCTGAGATGTCTGTAACTCCTCGAGGATCCAGAGGGATGGGTGGGATGGCTGGTAAACCACCCGTGTCCTCTCGCTGGGTCACTGTGACCCATCTTGCTTTTGTTTCCCCTCACTGTGGCCAACACCCCCCTTCTCCTGGTGTTGTTTGGGGATTCTGGGATTTAGCTCTGATGCCTGCTGGGTTTTGTGGTGTGCAGTTTGTGCTGAGCCCTCTCCTGTTTGTGGCACAGGCAATCAGATGCCGCCCCGACCGCCCAGCGGCCAGTCGGACACCATCCTGCATCCTTCCATGAACCAGTCCAGCATCGCGCAGGACCGAGGTGTGTGACACGACCTGGCAGATGGAACTGTAAAGCCAGATGTGTAACTAAAAATCACCTGGCCTGGTGACAAGGCTTCTGTGCTGAGAGAGCATTTCAGAGCTGCCCCAGGGTTATAACCTGTGGGTGGTGAGGCAACTTGCAGTAAATTCAGCTGTCGCTGGTTGTTTGGCCTCTAAATGTTCCATCCAAGCTGCTGTTTTGGCTTGTGAGATGTTTTCTCTGGCTTTTTGACACACTCTTCTGTGCATGTTCATGCCCAACATCCATGGCTTTAAGTTTCAAAACAAGGGGTGCTCACAACAATATTGTGTGGCTTTTCCCTCTAAGAGAATAAGGTTTCTTGGGGGGAAATGCTTGTAAAATTTCAGCTCTCCTGGCTGAAGGTAGAGAATTATCACCCTGAGAAAACAAACAAGCAAACAAAAGCCACCAAGAAGAAGCCCCCAGGATTTGCAGAGCCTCACTGGCTCCTGCTGTGACACTGAGGGTTATTTCTGGCTAAAACAGGAAATTGGATCTGTTACCTGCTCAGATAACACCGACTCCTTAATGCAACCACTAAAACCTGTCCAGGCTGTTGCTGGAAGGGTTTTGTCAGCCCTGGGGGGTTGCTGTAACCTAGAACACGTGTGTGCAGTGGCACCTCTGGATCCTTTGCACTAATAATCTGCTCTCTTCCCCCAGGTTACATGCAGAGGAACCCTCAGATGCCCCAGTACAGCTCCCCCCAGCCTGGCTCAGCCTTATCCCCCCGGCAGTCCTCCGGGGGCCAGATGCACGCCGGGATGGGGCCGTACCAGCAGAACTCCATGGGAAGCTACGGACCCCAGGGGGGGCAGTACGGACCTCAAGGTGGGAACTGAGCTCAGCAAAGGCCTCTCTCTGTTGTAACTTCTTGTCTTTGAAGTCCCAGGTTGCCCAAGTCTATCCCTGGAAGTGTTCAAGTCCAGGCTGGACAGAGCCCTGAGCAGCCTGGTGTAGTGGGAGGTGTCCCTGCCCATGGCAGGGAGTTGGTATTAAATGATCTTTAAGGTCCCTTCCAACCCAAACCATTCTGTGATAACTGTTTTTATTTGTCTCCTTGTGATGTGTGGGGGATGGCAACGAGCACGCTCCTTGTGAGCTGGGAGGAATTGTGCTTTGGTCCTGCTGAGGTTGATGGAATATGTTGCTTTTAGGGATCGTTTTACTTCTAAATGTAGGATCCTTCCTCCTTCTTTAGAAATATGCAAGTTGTGCATCCCGTGTAATAAAGACAAAGAGCCAGTTCTCTTTGGAGAGGAAGAAAATGGAGTGTTGCCTGTTCTGGAAAGGGTTAAATGAGGGTTCTTACATCCTGTCCTGGACTATTTAGCTCATTGTGTTGGGTTGAGGTTTGGGAGAGTTTCAAGCAGCTTCTGAATCGATGTTGTTGCTTGGCTGTGTCAAAACACATTTTATGTGGCTTATATCCAAGTACTTTGACTTTGTGTTGAGGTGTGAACACTCCCCCTCATCTCTGTTACTGATCTTTAAATATTTGCTGATAGAAGATTTTTATGGTGATTCATAAACTTAACCAAAGTTGAATGATGTTGCCTTCCCTTCTTTTTATTTCATCTCCTCAGGAGGTTATCCCAGGCAGCCAAACTACAACGCCATGTCCAATGCCAACTACCCGAGCCCAGGAATGGGAGGAAGCATGAACCCCATGGGAGCAGGGAGCCAGATGCACGGGCAGACCGGTGTGCCCCCCTACAGCGGGATCCCCCCGGGCAGGATGAGCCATGCAGCCATGGGCAACAGACCCTACGGGCCCAACATGGCAAACATGCCCCCCCAGGTGGGCACAGGGATGTGCCCCCCGCCCGCCGGGATGAACCGCAAAGCACAAGAGGCGGCTGCTGCTGCCATGCACGCTGCTGCCAACTCCATCCAGAACAGGTGAGCAGGGCGGGCATCCCCACCTAAAGCTCCTTTCCAAAGGTGTGCATGGCAGAACCTGGACTTGGGATAGTGCTGAAATGGGAAAGGGAAGAGCATAAAGCTTGGACAAGGGCATTCTGTGATCCTGGGATTCTAAACCCTGTGTTCTCACTGCAGTGCCCAGGGCTGCAGTGTCTGCAGGTTGAAGGCAATTTAACAACTGAAATGAGGGTCACCTTGGGGATGTGGGAGAATAAGATTAAGGGTGAAAATGCCCAGGACTCGAGTCCCACTTTCCAAATGGTTTGCATCCATTTTTTTCTTGAGCTTGGGCTCTGGGTTCTGAGCTTTACAAGAGCGCCCAATTTTTGGTCTTTTGCTGGAAAAATCATTTGGAGCAAGTCACTTCTCCATGTCCATTTAAAGTTTCTTTCAGCAAAGCTGCTTTTGTAGAAGACAAGGTCTTAATGCTTAATTTGTGAAATAAGTTGTTTCTCCCTTGCCTTCTCTAGGCCTCCTGGTTATCCCAACATGAATCAAGGAGGAATGATGGGCACTGGACCTCCTTATGGACAGGGAATTAACAGTATGGCTGGCATGATAAACCCCCAGGGCCCACCCTATCCCATGGGTGGGAATATGGCCAACAACTCTGCAGGTAAGCCAGTGCTTTAGGATTTCATGGGTTCCATTGCACTGGATTGAAAATCAGTGTTAAAGTTTCCTTTTTACTCCCTAGGGATGGCAGCAAGCCCTGAAATGATGGGACTCGGGGACGTCAAATTAACACCTGCAACGAAAATGAACAACAAGGCAGATGGGACGCCAAAAGCAGAATCCAAGTCAAAGGTAAAATGTTTTGGGTTTTGTTTTGAATGACTCCCGTCCTCTCCAGCATCCATGGAAAGAAAACCACTGCATGTTCACTTGGATTGAGCAGTGCATCTATCTAGCAGTGAGTGTGAGAAATGAAGGGGAGTGTTTCCCAGCCCTTTGGGAGTCGTTGATTTCACTTGTAAAACAATTCAGTATTAGGAATTATCACCTGCCACAGTGAAACTGCCAAAAGCAGCATAAACACAAACCTGGTTTGTTGCTGGTGTGGGCTGGGAGCGAGTCAGCTCTCACCTCTCAGCTGGGACGTGGTACACTCAAGTGGTAGAGTTGTTTCACAAACAAACCTCTCACTAATCCCCTGTTAAAACCAGAAGAGGGAGGCAAACAAGTTCTTCAGGGAATGTTTTCTTTTGCATTGCTGCTACCAGTTTCAAAAGAACCACCAAAAAAGTAGTTTCTGAGCCTCCTGAGTTTCCTCCTTTGCTCCTTGAAGGAAAACAAATGCTCTGCAGGTTTGATCCCTGTGCCAGCAGCAGTCTGCAGGAAGATCTAGCAGATCTCTCACTTCTGCTCCTCTGTTCTGGAATCTGCCTTTAGTTATGGCAAACAAGGACTTGAATGCTCTTGGGCTGGGAGATGCCAGAAGCCACAAATCAGGGCTGTTCTGTCCCAGTGTGTGCATATTCTGTGAATTCCCTGAGTAGCAGCTGGTTTTGTGATGCCTTTACTGGTCAATCCTTGCCTGATGTTGATCTGAAACAAGCCCAGGTCTAACATAAATCTGTTCCCAGCATCCCAGCAGCACTTTGAGCTCTTCCCTGCCTGCTTTATGAAACCATCTGGGGTGTGAAGGAGCTGCTGTTCAGTCCTGATATCTCTTTCCTTCTCCTAGAAGTCCAGTTCCTCTACTACAACCAATGAGAAGATCACCAAACTCTACGAGCTGGGTGGGGAGCCCGAGAGGAAGCTGTGGGTGGATCGTTACCTGGCCTTCACCGAGGAGAAGGCCATGGGAATGACCAACCTCCCAGCAGTGGGCAGGAAACCCTTGGACCTTTACAGACTCTACATCTCCGTGAAGGAGATTGGAGGATTGACTCAGGTGAGTTTCCACAGCCACAGAGGGGTTGGCTGATGCTTGTGTTCAGAGCTGCCACCATTCAGAGGTAGCTTTGTAGCCAGGTGTGAGCCAGGAATTCCCATTTAGCCACGTTTATTTCTTGAAATAAAACCCAGCATCCTCTAAGTGAGCCAGGTGTTTGCCCTCCCATTGTCTGGTTGGGGACAGTCTGTGGTGAGACTCAATTCTACCCTTCTTTCCCCTGCTTTGTCCAGTGCAAAGGTTGGTATCACTGTCTTTGCATCTGGCTGTCACTGACCTCGTGACTCATTTGATTTGCAATCTGTCCCTGTTTGAAAAGCTTTCTATAAGTGAGAAAAACTAGTTTTGGGGTTGTTTGGCCCTTAGTGCATCCCTTGTTGTGAGCTGGGAAGTGTTGATTTCTCCCTGGAAAACTTCCTTGGAGGAGTTAGAGCTGGGATTTTGAGTTTAGAGCCTCTTGTTTGGTCATGCAGGTCAACAAGAACAAGAAATGGCGTGAGCTGGCCACAAATCTCAACGTGGGCACGTCCAGCAGTGCAGCCAGTTCCTTGAAGAAGCAGTACATCCAGTGTCTCTATGCCTTTGAGTGCAAGATTGAGAGAGGAGAAGACCCCCCTCCTGATATCTTTGCAGCTGCTGATTCAAAGAAGTCTCAGACTAAGATACAACCTCCATCTCCAGGTGAGCTGGTTTAGGGTGTGTGCTGGGTGTGTGAACTGGGGGGTCTCTGGCACTGTACACCTCACTCCATGTGCTCTATTCCTCACTCCAAACTTTCACAAAGCCCCTAGATGTTTTCTGGTTGTGCAGAATAAATACTTTGGTGATGTGGGAGTGAATGAAATCAGGAATAAGTTGAGCCTCTTAGGATAGTTCAGGTTTTGTGTGTCCAACCTCTGTTCTAAGTTTAAGAAAAGGGAAAACCTGAAAACATAAACACACACCTCTCTGTGTTCTGCATCTCTGCCTGGTGAGAATCCTGTGGAGTCTGAGGTCTGGAGTTCTCCCTGCAAGGGAATCTCTGCATATTCCAAGAGCAGCCCTTGTGTGACTGCTCAGCTTTGGGGACTCACTGGAAAAGTTGTGCTGGTTTTGACTATGCCAGTGGTACCTTCTGGGAGAAGAGGCTGGATGTGGGTTTGAACTCACCTTCCTCAGGAATTCCTTCTGCCTTCAGCAGGAGCCAGGGAGGACCTTTTTTAGCCTTTGTGCACAGGGAGCACTGTAGGCCTACTGCAAGTTGGATGCTTTAGAAATCAAACCCTTGAAAATTAATAACTTCAGTAGTTTCAGATTTGATGGGCTGCTCCAGTTTGTGAATATTTAAGTATAACATTCATGTGAATATTTAAGTATAACATTCAGTTCAGATTTGTTAAACAAAAAAAAAAAAAAGGAGAAGACATCCAGGCCAGCCTTGCATGTTGTACTCTTTGGTCTTTGGAAAGTCTCATCGTTTCTGTCTCGTTTGCATTGAGTTCATTGCTTGAATTGCTGCTGAACTTGGCAACCCTTCTTTAAGCTTGAGTTTTCCAGTTTGTCTTATAAGTAAAAACCTTCAGATGCTTTTTCTGGTCAGGAGCCTGCTCATGTAGGTGAAATAAAAACTTGGTCTGCTTTGAAGTTCCTATAATGTTTGCAAAAAAATGCCTTTTTGGTTCTTGAACTTGGCATCATCTTTGTCTGGCTTCTGAGGAGGGGAATAATGAACCTGTTTGGATTGTGCTGCAGTTGTCCCAGCCCTGCTAAACCCTTGGTTGGCTTGTCCCAATATTCTGTTGGCCACTTCATTTCTCTCTTCTCTCAGAATGGTGTTTTTTTTAAAGAACTAAATCATGTCTTGTCACTGTCAGGAAACCTGTCCCAGTGGAGCTTCAGCCTTGGTGTGTTCTGCAAGATAAAGCAACTTCTGTGCCTTTAGACTAAACTTCTGCCCAAAGTGGTGTCCTGAGTTCTGCTTGAACTACACCACAAATCCATCCTTACTTTCTTTCCAAAACCTCTTTCTTATCCCCCTGAGGCAGCAGAACAAAGATGTTAAGAGCATTTGGAGTTTATTTGGAGAGAGCTGAGACTTTCAGGAAGCCACTTAAGACTTGTTGTAGCTCTAGGTGTGTGTCAGAGTGGATTAGGTGGTGCATCAGTTTTTATTTTGTTTCAGCTAATGTGGTGGTATGTGAAGGTCCTGGCTCTGCCTTCTGGGCTGAGCTCCTGCTTCAGCACATCAGCAGCAGGAATTTGCAGGGCTGGTGTCCCAAACCCTGCACATTTGATTCCTGTCATGAGAGGACTCTGCTGGATTTCCCATTTAAACCATTCTCTCCCCTTGTCTTGCTCCAGACTCCTGCCACTGGGAATGTGCAGAGGCAGCACTAAAGCTTGGCTGGTCACTCTGATCCTTGGAGCTGAATCACTCAGGGTGTCCATGCTCCTCTTTCACTTTCCTTTTCTTCCTCTCTCCTGCTCCCCTGGGACAGCAGGAACTGGGGGTGTAGGGCATGACACAAATCGCTCTCTCAACCCAAGTTCCAGGATGAAGAACCTTTAGAGGAGCATTGAGTCCCAATGGACACTGCTTTTCCAGAGCCCAGTGTCCTCCAGACTCACACACAGAGTCCTGTCTCCAAGGACTCACCTGGATGGAGAATAACTTCCCTGTCTGGAAACCAAATGGACAACAGTGGGACATTTTGGAGCCCCACTGTTTGGCTGAAGGGCTCTGTTGTCCCACACAGACGTGGTTTCCTCTCCTTGCAGACTTTACAACCTGTTGGCCTTGGCTTCCTCTTCACTTCAGCCTTTCCTGCCAGATTCACTCCTGCAGAACTTTGGGACTGAGTTCTCCACTACCCACTTGGGGAGGCTGCAGAGGTGCCAGAGCTCTTTCCAGGCACTGTCCCTCCTACTCCTCAAAGCCCAGAAGTGTTCCCAGAGATTGTGGCTGGGAGGGATCAGGAATTCCCTCCTGGGCACTCGGGCACGGGTTTCCTGCAAACCTTGCAGGGTTCCTGCTCGCAGACACAGCGTGGCCCTGGAGGGGGAGGCACCACCAAGTCCGTGCTGGGTTTTAATTCCCAGAGTGTGGAACTGGCCCCGCTCCAACTGTGTGTAAACTCATGAGTGGGAGGGACGGCGGGAGGTGGGGACAAACACCAAATGGCAGCGACGCAGGGAATGTCTCGGGGGCCTCTTCCTGCCGCTGCCAGCAGCACAAACAGAGCCCGGGAGTGAATTCCTGGGGGAAGAGAGTGGAGCTGAGGAGGGCCCATGAATGAAACTCCCCGCTGCCCTTCCTTCTCCCGAGTCGCAGGGTTGAGGACAGGGTGCCAGGAAGGTGGGGTGTAAACAAACATGCCCTGGACGTGACCTCGGAGGATTTTAATGAATAGCTGAAATGACTCATCAACCAGCAGGGCTGGAGCTGAGGGATATCGGGTGCTGGGGACGGTAACTAATGGAAACATTAATTAAGAGTTCAGCTCCTGCCAGCTGCGAGGAGGAGCGGCTGAACCTGAGCTGACACTGTCACAGCGATCCGGGGGCCGCGGGAGCTCCTGGGCACAGCTGGATTACACAGGGCCTGGGATGGTTGATGAAGGATCACTGGAGCAGAAAGCAGCCAGGCAGGGACCTTGCAGGGAACCTGCTGGACGGGTTTTGTCATTCAGTGAGAGAGATCCGGCATCTCCGGCATTCCCTGTTCCAGGAATCCTTGGGAGGGGTGCATGAATTAACCCCTCTGGAAGGGCAGAGCAGACAGAGGAGCCTTGTTCAGAGTTACCTGGTGCCTCCAGCTGATGTCCTGGGTTTCCATCTTTAGGAGGATCCCAAGGCTTCCCAGGAGAGGTGCTCAAACCCACCACGCTCCTGGGTGGAAAGGGTGTGAAGGTGATGTGTCAGTGGTTCCTTGGCAGGAAGCACCATGTTCCTGCCACGTGGTGCAGTCCAGAGCATCAGCCTTCAATGGGATAGCTTGGGAAGCAGCACACAGTGCCACAGTGGTGGCACCACATGTAAAAGGGAGCGTGGTTCAGGATGAAGCCCAGGGCAGTGGTGACAGCACCAGGCTTGCCAGAGTGGAAGAAGCATTTGGATGTTACTCTCAGGCACATGGTGTGACTCTTGGGGGTGTGCTGTGCAGAGCTAAGGGTTGGACTCAATGATCCCTGCGGGTCCCGTCCAACTCTGCATATTCTGTGATTCTGTGAGAAGGAACATGTTCTCTCAGCATTATGTTACTGTACATAGTTCTTCTGGGAAGCCTGTCCCAGCCTGTCCCTGAAACGTTGAGCTCCTTGTATGCTTTTTTGGCCATATTTTACCTGTCTCTTCCTTGAAGGACTCTCTGTTCTTGGGGCTGACGTTCTGGGAGGTTCTAGGTTGCATCCTTGGGTTACAAAGCTGCTCACACCACATTCCTCCTCTTGCAGCGGGTTCAGGCTCCATGCAGGGTCCTCAGACCCCACAGTCCACCAGCAGCTCCATGGCAGAAGGAGGAGACTTGAAGCCACCAACTCCAGCATCAACACCACACAGTCAGATGCCCCCTTTGCCAGGCATCAGGTATGGAATCACCACTCCCTCTTCCAGGGCTGGGGGGGAGCTGGGAATGTGGGGTCACCTCTGGGTTGTCACTGCAGGTGGATGGAGACCAGAGTACTTATGTTGGTGGGACTCCACTGGTCTCATGGCTCACAGCAACATTATTTGTGAATATTCATTAATTTGGGGATTGGGTGTGAGGATGGTGTTGGAGAAGGGCAGTTCATGGCTCTGGAGGAGCAGGACTGTGGTCCTTCTAGGGAACACCAAAATTGAGAAGGCAGCATGTGAGGAAAAGTATCATGAGGAGCACCATGGACCTCTGTAACTGGTGTTCGTGGGGTCTTTCCTCAATCAGGAGTAACTCCGTGGGCCTTCAGGATGCCTTTGCAGATGGCAGTGATCCTACGTTCCAGAAACGGAACTCCATGACTCCAAATCCAGGGTACCAGCCCAGCATGAATACCTCTGACATGATGGGTCGCATGTCTTACGAGCCAAATAAAGATCCTTACAGTGGGATGAGGAAAGGTGAGCAAGTCCTTGTGTTTTGTCCCTTTTCTCCTGGAGTACCAATCCCTGTATCTGGGTGCACTCTGGAATGTGCTGCAGGAAAACCTTCTGCTTGCCCTTCTCACCCAGAAAACGGGATGTCATTTTCTAAGGCACGAGTGGGACACATTCATTGGTTTTTCCTCTCGATATTCCAGCTCCAGGAAGCGATCCCTTCATGTCCTCAGGGCAGGGCCCCAACAGTGGTATGGGTGACCCTTACAACCGTGCTGCAGGCCCAGGGATGGCTAACATGGCCATGGGACAGCGGCAGCACTATTCCTACGGAGGTCCTTACGACAGAGTGAGGTGGGTGCTGCAGCCTGGGGACACCCTGGTGTTGCTCTTCACTGCTGTGACTTTGGTGATCATCAGAGGAACCAGGAGGAATCTAAGTGGATGTGTGGGGGTTTTTCTCTCTGTTCCCATGTAGGACGGAGCCCGGCATGGGACCTGAGGGCAACTTAGGGACGGGAACTCCGCAGCCAAACATCATGCCTTCCACCCCAGAGTCAGGGATGTACTCTCCCAGCCGCTACCCACAGCAGCAGCAGCAGCAGCAAAGGTCTGTGGGGGGTGTTGCCCTTCCCAGTCAGAGAGCTTTGAGGCTCTGACAGTGACAAGTAATGCATCTGTTTCTTCTCCAGACATGATTCCTATGGCAATCAATTCTCCACTCAAGGCACATCCTCGGGCAGCCCCTTCCCAAGCCAGCAAACCACCATGTATCAGCAGCAGCAGCAGGTAAGGTGTCCCAAAGCTCCTGATTTGTTCAGCTGAGAGACACAGGAGTTGTGTCTGTGAACTTTGTGAAGAAGGGAGGAGAGAACTCTCTGGGCTGTGTGGTTGCTTTATGAATGTGTAAGGATTAAAAACCTGATGGAATCACACAATGGTTTGAGTTGGAAGGGACCTTAAAACCCATCTCAGTCCATGGACAAGGACACGCACCTTCTACTAGCCCAGATTGCTCCAAGCCCCATCCAGCCTGGTCTTAAACAGGAGACTTTTTTTCCCCGTTTGCAAACAATTTAAAGAAGTTTTAATTAGTGTCCCTAGTGTTGTGTTAGCAAAACAGTGTTTGAGAAGGAAGGTTGTTTGCACACTCTGGTCAGGCAGCAGGAGATGAGGAAGCTTTATTGGGCTCCTCTGCCCCTCTGGAACTTTGTGAATCCAGTGCTGTTTCCATAACACTTTTGGTCCAAGTGATGAGTTTGTTTGGAGTAACTCCTGGATTGTTCTGGGCAGCTGCTTCAGGTGGATTATTCTGCACAACCCAGAGGATATTTTTTTTCTTTTACTATCCCTTTCTGAGCCTGCCAGAAGCAGAGGCTTCAGACTCCGTTGCCCAGCTGTTCCCAAAACCATCAGGTTTGTTTCAGGACAGTTTCAATGAACATATATCCCTTTCCATAATCCTTACATATGACTTGCTCTTTGTATCCGTGCCAGGACCCATAATGTTTTCCTGATAATTTCAAGTCCTCTGGTTTAGGAGAGTATAGAGAGGGCACTCAGTGAGCTGTGCTAAGAATAATTCCAACTGCTCTGCAGTTTGGCTCTGCAACCAGAGCCACGGGGCTCGGAGCCAAGAGTTCGAGTTACTCTGGAACTTGTCATCTTTGAAGCCCTAGAGCTCCATCTGAAGCCAGTCATGACCGTGGAGTGTCTGAAAAGCCTCTACAGTAGCTCCAGCACAGACCTTGGAGGCAAGAGAGACCCTGGATTTTAATTTCATCTCCACAATTGACTGTTTTCTCCATTTGCAATTAAAAGAATGAGCGGGGAGAATCCTTCTTGCTCCTTTCAGCAATGTGTTTTGGAATCCACAGGAAAGGAAGAAGCAGGAAGTAGGATAGTGCTTAATACACTTTGATGCTTCAGCAGAAACCTGGGAAGTATAAAAGAAATAGGGTTTGATAAAAGTCCTGGTTGTGCAAGGAAGCAAGTACTAGTGCCTGGTTTGGTTTGTGGTGAATTCATAGTAGAGCTGAGTCTTTCCTGCAGGAAAGTCCTTTCTGTGGGCAGACTCCTGCCCCCAGGGTATCCCTGTAGAATCCACAAGGAAACTACCCAGTCAGCCGCAAGGAATTGGCCTTGGCTTGTGAAAGGGGATGACTGATCCAACTTCACATTGGATATGGCCAACAATGAGACAAAGCCTCTCCCAGGCCATGCCACAGGCCAGATCCTCTGGCTCTGAGGACTCTTCCCTGCTGAGATTTGGGCTGTTTGTGTCACAGAATACCCAATAAAGTCACAAAGTTTGGAAAAGACCTTTAAGATCATTGAGTCCACCCTGTGCCCAGTGCCCACCTTGTCACCCAGCCCAGAGCACTGAGTGTTGTTCCTTGGACACCTCCAGGGATGGGGACTCCGCCACCTCCCTGGGCAGCCCCTGAGAACCCTTTCAGTGAAACAATCCTCCCTGAATTCCCAGTCTCACGTTGCCAATGCCTTTGTCTCCCCTGCAGAACTACAAGCGGCCGATGGACGGGAGCTACGGCCTCCCTGCCAAGCGCCACGAAGGGGAGATGTACAACGTCCCCTACAGCGCCGGGCAGGGCCAGACCCAGCAGCAGCTGCCTCCAGCACAGCCCCAGCAGCCCAGCCAGCAGCCTCCTGCACAGCCATCACCCCAGCAGGACCTGTATAACCAGTATGGGAGCACCTACCCCGCTGCCGACCGCCGAGCCGCCGGAGGGCCGCAGAACCAGTTCCCCTTCCAATTTGGCAGAGACAGGGTCTCTGCTCCTCCAGGCTCCAATGCTCAGCAGAACATGCCTCCTCAGATGATGGGTGGTCCCATCCAGTCCGCTCCGGAGGGTCCCCAGCAAGGGGCCATGTGGCAGGGGCGCAATGAGATGGGGTACAGCTTCCCCAACCGGCCGAGCACGGGCTCGGCGCCCCAGGGCCCCGCCTATCATGGAGTGACTCGAACAGATGAAATTCTGCATTCAGACCAGAGGGTCAACCACGAGGGACCATGGCCTTCCCATGGGAACAGGCAACCTCCCTATGGCCCCTCTGCCCCCGTGCCCCCAATGACCAGGCCCCCCCAGTCTAACTACCAGACCCCCCCCAGCATGCAGAATCACATTCCTCAGGTATCCAGCCCAGCACCTCTGCCCAGACCTCTGGAGAATCGCACTTCTCCGAGTAAATCTCCATTCCTGCACTCGGGGATGAAGATGCAGAAGGCAGGCCCTCCCGTTCCTGCCTCACACATAACACCAGCAGCTGTCCAGCCTCCCATGATCCGACGAGACATCACCTTCCCGCCGGGATCAGTAGAAGCCACGCAACCTGTGTTGAAGCAGAGGAGGCGGCTAACAGCGAAAGATATCGGTGAGGAAACCCCTGCTTCCCTGCCTTGGCCCTTTGGTGCAGCCCTGCCAAGCAGAAGGGCTCTGCTGGCTTTGGAAAAGTTGTGGGTTTGCACGTTAATGGTGTTTTCAGCCCTTGTTTTGGCGTTGCCTGCGGGCAGATCGCTGGTACACACAGTCTGTGCATCATCTTAAACCAGGCTCTGCTCTTCACGGGTCCAAAAAGCAGTATCAAGTATCTCCTTTTTGTTTTGAAACTCCAGGAGCTGGAAGTATCATGTGTTTATGTTACAGGAACTCCTGAAGCCTGGAGAGTGATGATGTCTCTGAAGTCTGGGCTGCTGGCTGAAAGTACGTGGGCCTTAGATACCATAAACATCCTGCTCTATGATGACAACAGCATCATGACCTTCAACCTCAGCCAGGTGGGTGCAGTTGCTCTCTGGGGCAGGTCTTTGAAGTGCTAATTCTGGAGGGGTTTCTGTCAGAGAGATGGCAACAAACACCTTGTGCAGACTCCCAGGCATCCCTGTACCTGTGGAGCATTCCAGGTGGGCTCTGGGCAGCTGAGAGCTGGCCACTCACTGGCCTGTGTAATTTATGTGTGTGTTGGTGTGCAGGCTGTGAAATGTCCTCAGCAGTACTGGAAAAGCCCTCCCTGTGAGTTAACCAGGAGGGAGACACAACCAAGAGCACGTGGGTGTGTGCAGGGGGGCAGCTTGCATACTCACAGCCAGTCTCTGCTTTTGTCCCTTTTCTCATAGGACAAAAAAACTCTTATTTTGCACCATTTATTGTCAGCATGAAACAAGCCATTTATTAACAGAGCTGCTTAAGCTCTCAGCCCTGCTCACGTTGACCTGAGTTGTTTTCTGATCACTGTTCCTCCCTCCCCTCCTGTTTTTCTCCCCCCTTGTAGCTGCCAGGCTTGCTGGAGCTCTTGGTGGAGTATTTCCGGCGCTGCCTGATCGAGATCTTTGGAATCCTGAAGGAATACGAGGTAGGAGACCCAGGGCAAAGAACACTATTAGATCCAGAAAGGTTCTGCAAATCTTCGGCTTCTTCTCCTGAAGAAGGGGAGGAGGACGACGAGCCACGGAGCCTGAACTGCGAGGAGGAGGAAGAGGACGAGGAAGAGGAGGAGGCCGCGTTCGCGGGCAAGGACAAAGTACCTCTGGAGAGCAGCGAGGAGAAACTAGTCAGTAAATTTGACAAGCTTCCAGTGAAGGTGGTGCAGAAGAACGACCCGTTTGTGGTCGATTACTCCGACAAGCTGGGGCGGGTGCAGGAGTTCGACAGCGGGCTCCTGCACTGGCGGATCGGCGGCGGCGACACCACCGAGCACATCCAGACCCACTTCGAGAGCAAGACGGAGCTGCCCTTGACTCATAAACGAGCTTCCTGCTCCTCTGCCCTGAGGAAACGCTCAGCAGCCGAGAGCAACCCGAGCTCTAGGGAAGGAGAGGCTGCTCCATGCGACAGCTCCTCGGAGAAGAGGATAACTGCCACCATGGATGACATGCTCTCGGCACGCCCGGGCTCCCTGGCAGGGGAGGAGGAGGAGGTCAAAGCTTTGGAAACGGCGAAGGAAAGCAGCAAGTTTCCCTTTGTCATCAGTCCAGCTCAGAGCCACAGAAATATCAAAATCCTGGAGGATGAACCCCACAGTAAGGACGAGACGCCGCTCTGCACCCTCCTGGACTGGCAGGACTCTCTGGCCAAGCGCTGCATCTGCGTCTCGAACATCATCAGGAGTTTATCGTTCGTGCCGGGCAATGACTTTGAAATGTCCAAACACCCCGGGCTGCTGCTGATTCTAGGGAAACTGATCCTCTTACACCACAAGCACCCAGAACGCAAACAGGCACCCCTGACCTACGAGAAGGAGGAGGAGCAGGACCAAGGGGTGAGCTGCAACAAGGTGGAGTGGTGGTGGGACTGTTTGGAGATGCTGCGTGAAAATACACTGGTCACGTTGGCCAACATTTCCGGGCAGCTGGACCTCTCCCCTTACCCGGAAAGCATCTGTTTGCCTATCCTGGATGGACTCCTCCACTGGGCAGTGTGTCCGTCAGCAGAGGCCCAGGACCCCTTCCCAACACTGGGGCCCAACGCTGTCCTCTCCCCTCAGAGACTGGTTTTGGAAACACTCAGCAAACTCAGCATCCAGGACAACAACGTGGATCTGATCCTGGCGACTCCCCCCTTCAGCCGCCTGGAGAAGCTGTACAGCACCATGGTGCGGTTCCTCAGTGACAGAAAGAACCCGGTGTGCCGGGAGATGGCCGTGGTACTACTGGCCAACTTGGCACAGGGGGACAGCCTGGCAGCGAGGGCCATCGCTGTGCAGAAGGGCAGCATTGGCAACTTGCTGGGCTTCCTGGAGGACAGCCTGGCCGCCACGCAGTTCCAGCAGAGCCAGGCCGGGCTGATGCACATGCAGAACCCGCCCTTCGAGTCGACGAGCGTGGACATGATGCGCCGAGCCGCCCGGGCGCTGCTGGCCCTGGCCAAGGTGGACGAGAACCACTCGGAGTTCACGTTGTACGAGTCGCGGCTGTTGGACATCTCCGTGTCGCCTTTGATGAACTCTTTGGTTTCACAAGTTATTTGTGACGTACTGTTTTTAATTGGCCAGTCATGACAGCTGTGGGATCCGAGAACCCTGTGTGCGTGTGCGTGAGTGGAGGACTTAGAAACTGACTGTTGCCCTTTATTTATGCAAAACCACCTCAGAATCCACTGTCTGCCCTGCGCTGTCCTGCTTCTCCCTCGGGGAAAGATGTCCCTGGCCCCTGTCCCCTTCCCCTTGCCCTTCAAATTGGTCCTGAATCCCTTATTAAAGGAGACAAAGTTCTGTCTACATAGAAGACTTTTTTTATTTTAACCAAAGTTACTGTCGTTTACAGTGAGTTTGGGGAAAAACGACTTGCCGTGTTATCCCATTGACAGGCACCACTTTCATAACTGTTTTTAAATGGTAAAACTCTGAAGGACAAAAAAAAAAAAAGTGACTGCTGAACTCTGTGTGGTTTATCGTTGTACATTCACAATCTTGCAGGAACCAAGAAGTTACCAGTTGTGAACAGACCTTGTCCAAGGGAGGCCTGTGCAGTAGCGTGTAGAACTCCATGTACTGTACACCTTAAACTGTAAACATACTGTAATAATGTCTCACATGGATTAAAAAAAAGAAAAAAAAAAAAAGAAAAAAACGCTGGATCAGCAGCAAGCTGTAGTTTTTAAAAATGTTTTTAGTTAATGTTGAGGAGAAAAAAAAAAAAGGCTTTTCCCCCAAAGTATAATGTGTGAACCTACAACACCCTGACCTCTTTCTCTCTTCCTCCTTGATTGTATGAATAACCCTGAGATCACCTCTTAGAACTGGTTTTAACCTTTAGCTGCAGCCCGAGAGCTGCCACGTGTGTATATATATATGACGTTGTACATTGCACATACCCTGAGACTCCTGCAGTTTTGTCCCCCTCTCCCCACCCCTTTATAGTATGACGAGTTAACGAGTTGATGACCTGCAAAAGCGAGACACAATTATTTAATCTCTTGCCAGACATCCCTCCCTGGAGGATGCTGTACAGGTCTCTGTGTATAAAGTCATTGCTGTCTCAGCAGCCAATCAACTTATAGTTTATTTTTTCCTGTTTTTGTTTTCTTTCTAATCGAGGTGTGAAAAAGTTCTAGGTTCAGTTGAAGTTCCTGATGAAGAAACACAATTGAGATTTTTCAGTGATGAATTCTGCATATTTGTATTTCAGACGATGTAGCTAAAAACTTGATGTAAATTCCTCCCTTTTTTCCTTTTTTGGCTTAATGAATATCATTTATTCAGTATGAAATCTTTATACTATATGTTCCACGTGTTAAGAATAAATGTACATTAAATCTTGGTAAGATGTTTGTAAGGGTTTTTTTTATTGGCAGGACAGGGAGGGAAGCTCAGTGCTGTCAGTGATGGCAGAGTCCTGCCTTGCTCAGGAGATGCTGCGTGGCCTGACTTTGCTTTCTCAGGGCTCGTTTCAGTGATGGAATTTTTCCTCAGGAGTTCAGGGTTTGCAGCACGAGGTGAAGCTGTGGCAGAGACACAACTCCCAGGGTGAGAAGGGCCTTGCTGGGAAGGGAGGCACTTCCCCCTCAGCTCTGTAAAATGGAAAATTCTCATTCCCCTCGCATTTTTCACATTTTCTTGGAAGCCTGGTGTGGGCTCCGACTTCCTCCCGAGGCCAGGGGTTTCCAGAGGACAGAGCTCCGAGGCCCTTCAGCAAACAGCAAAGTTCAGGCTCTCTGGATGAGGATCTGCACATTTTCAGGGGTCTGGAAGTGGGTATTTTCTTAGGCTGAAGCTTTATCCTCAATGGATACCAGAAGTAGGGTAGCTACCACTGCTCTGAGCTCATTAAAAAAAAGAAGCTTTTTTTTTTCAAGGCAAACGTCATTTTTGTTCAAAAATTCACCTTGTTTTATCTTCCTAGTCCTCTCCTAGGAAGCTCTGGGTTCCTTAGACTTCGGATTCCTGGGAGTGACTGTGCCAAAATCAAACAGACTCTTTCCTGAAAAGTCTGTCTTCACAGCAGGAATTGCAGGAGCTCTTTGCCTGGGAGGAGAGCCCTTCAAATGGAT
Organism: Xenops minutus; assembly: GCA_035221455.1. Classification (NCBI taxonomy): domain Eukaryota; kingdom Metazoa; phylum Chordata; class Aves; order Passeriformes; family Furnariidae; genus Xenops; species Xenops minutus. The sequence goes on from JAWWEE010000058.1 coordinate 5,748,096, forward strand.
TTCTTAAAAGGCAGGAATGGTGCTGGGCTTCCTTGGCTTTAAAAAAGCCAAATGTGGGTGAGAATTCTGCTGGACTTTGCCATTCTGTGACTGTTGTTGATTCTAAAACCCAACTTCTCTGATAGTTTAGGTCTGTGTTGCAGGAGCTTTGTTTAACCTGATTAAATGAATGTCAAAGTTTTTGTCTTGTTTCCCCAAACAGAGAGGACCCAGCAGCGAGGTCGGAGCAGGTAATGTGAGCAGCTCTTGTACAGCTTCTATGTTTGTGCTGGGGTGGATTTAATCCTGAGTGAATGCTGCATTTGGGATGGAGAGTCAGGAGTGGTGCTTAAATACACATTTTACCTGTATTTATACACCCAGCTGGTCTGAGGGGAGTGATTCTGCTCCCCCAGCACTTGTGTGCAGAACAGACACGTCTCACTTCTAAAATAGTGGGGAAAAAAATGAGAACTCAGTAAAATTAGAATAAACAATGTTCCCAGTGTGTAACTGGGACTGCCTGGGGAGCCACCCCGACCTCTAACCCAGCTGGGCTGCCTCGAGTGCAAATCCTTGATGCTTTGGCCTGGTTTGTACCCAGAGCTTTCCATTCCTGCAGCAATTCCTTGGAACACTATTTTGACCCCAACCATTTTTACCAGCAAATAAGGTTTTTTCCCAAGCCAGATCCCTGATTAAAAGCATTCAGGGAGTCTCCCTTGTGGAGTGAGCTGGTTGTGATGGTTTCTCCTTCATCCCTGTGATAGTCAGGCCCAGACCACAGTGGTTGGGGTGGAAGGAAATCTCCTTCCTGCCTCTGTCATCCCGTGGACAAGATCTTGAGAGGAAACCCGCCCACCCTGCTGGAATAGTGAGTAATTCATGTAATAACCCCCACAGGGTGCCAGGCCATTGCTGGGTGATGTTGGTTCATGTGCTTTGGCAGAGCCTCCTGCACGGCTCATGATGGATCCAGCCCTGGGTGCCTCCTGATGGATCCATCCCTGGGTATTTCCTGATGGATCCAGCCCTGGGTGTCTCTTCCCCATGTCCTGCTCCTCATCCTGACCTGGCATGGAGGAATCACAGGAATGAAAGAAAGAGAAACCATCACAACCAGCCCAGTCCTCAAGGGAGCCTCCCCTGAGTGCTTTTCATCAGGGATCTGACCTGGGAAGAACTCAAGTTCTCTTCCTCACTGCAAAAATGGGGAGTGGCTGGGACCGAGAGTTTTAAGGAATTCCTGCAGGAAGGGAAAGCTTTGTGGTCCAAATCAGGCCGAAGCACCGAGGGGCTGCACTCCAGACAGGGAATGAATGAGGGGCTGGGGTGAGGGATGTCCAAGGGCCTGGGTGAGGCCTGTGCCCCCCTCCCCTCCATGAGGGGACCTCCCACCCCCCAAAGGCCACCCTGCCCTCCTCCGGCCCCTGTGCTGCTCCCTGCCCTCGGGGGGCGGCCCTGTGGCCTGCAGGGAGCACGGATTCCCCCATCCCGGATCTCCCATTCCCATCCTGGATCCCCCATCCCATTCCCATCCCGGGGCGTCCCTGAGCGCCTCCGCCCGCCCCTAACAAACATGGCGCCGCCCCGCCCTTAACAAACATGGCGGCTCCCCTGCCCTCGCCCACCCGCACGCGTGACGCCGCCACGTGACGCCGGAAAGGGGCGTGGCCGGAAGTGACGAGCGGAAGGAGCCGGCGCGTGGAGGAGCCGCGAGCTCGAGGTGGGGGGAGGGGGATGGAGGGGGAGGGGGAGGGCCCGGGGGGAGGGGCGGTCACTGATGGGGGGAGGGGGGTGGGGAGCATCGGGATCGGGATTGGGAGCGCTGGGATCGGGATGGGGATGGGAATGGGATGGGGAGCACTGGGGATAGGGACTAGGATTGGGATTGGGATTGGGGTGCACTGGGATTGGGATGGGGGTTGGGACCACTGGGATCGGGATCGGGATGGGGATGGGATGAGGAGCATTGGCGTGGGGATCGGGGGCATTGGGGAT
>JAWWEE010000058.1:5758769-5785642 GCA_035221455.1 Xenops minutus
GGTGTCCAAATACCCCCTCCAGCATCCCCCAGGGTGTCCAAATACCCCCCTCCAGCATCCCCCAGGGTGTCCAAATACCCCCTCCAGCATCCCCCAGCGTGTCCACATACCCCCTCTCGGTCTCCCCTCCTGCTCCCCAGCAGAGAACCAGCCCAAAATTGCAGCCGGGGAACCCCCAAGGCTGCTGGGCTCCGTCCCATCCCACCCCCGGGCTCTGGGAATAGTGTTTCTATGAAATGGAATAATAACCCTGCCCCCTGGAAGGGTCTGTGCTGGAGCTCTGCCCCCACCCTGCAGCCCTGCCTGGGGAAGGGGCAGCTGCATCTCCTCCATCCCTTCTCCTTTGGAAAGCAGCTCCAGGGAAGCTGCTGTACCCCGGGGCAGGGGAGAGCCAGGAGCACCCCTTTCTGTCCTGCACTGCCCTGGGGAGCCGGGGAAGGAGAACCGGGGGGTTTTCTGGCATCTCTGGGATTCTGCTGTCCTGCCTCGGGAGGGAGGGGAGCTGCTTTTCCCTGGAGCGGGAGGGCCGTGCCTGCCTTTGGATCACGGCGTTATCCCTGCGAGTCTCAGAGTGAAGCTTTCCCGAGCCTGCTGGCAGGGAGATGAAGGTATTTGATCGGATTAGAGATTCTGAGAAGTCAGATGAGCTGAAAGGGGCAGGCAGCTGCGGGGAGCAGTCGCAGCATCCCGCTGGAAAAACTCCTCTCTGAGCATCATCCGTGCTCTCTCTGCTGGGTCTGGGACCGAGGGGCAGCTCTAGCACAGTGTCTGCTTTGTGTGGCCAGGCATAGGACATCTGCTCTGCCCCTCTTCTTGCCGAGTCACTCTCTCGTGGTTGAAGATGCCCTGGGGCTTTCCAAGTTGTTATTTTAGCAGGAAGCCTCTGTTGCACGGGTTGCAGTTTGCTGGATGTACAGCAAGTGCATCTTGTCTATGTTGTGTCCACACTTCATGTTCTTGTTGGAAAAACCTGGAGTAGGATTCCCAGAGAAGCTGTGGCTGCCCCATCCCTGGAAGTGTCCAAGGCCAGGTTGGATGGGACTTGGAGCAACCTGGGCTAGTGGAAAGTGTCTCTGCCCATGGCAGGGGGTGGAATGAGATGATCTCCAAGGTCCCTTCCAACCCAAACCACTCTGGGATTCTTTGATTTATGTGATTTCTTGTTCACTGATGGGGCAAACTGGGCTCCAGAGGTTCTCCAAGGAAAGGGATGACAACCAGTTCCCGTCTCTCCTTTCACAGACCTTTCTGTCCCTCTCTCAGGGAGATGACCAAGGGCCTCAGGCTTGGGCTGACAGGGTTTTGTTGCTTGGTGGCTGCTTTGTTCTGGACAGCTGAGCTCAGGAGGTGAAACAAAAGTTGCTTAATCCTCTCAAAACTGCTGCAGAGCATTGCTGAGCCTGAGTATTGCCCATAGACTTCAGGGCTGGGGCAGCCTGTCCATCTGTGCTGGCTCGGGGTGTGATCAGTGCTTGTGACAGCAAATCCCTCTGCAGGAGAGGTCTGTGGCACGGTGTGTGTCCTCTGCTGTCCTCACCTGCCACCTGCTCTGGTGTGGAGTGTGATCACACCAGTCCCCATCTGTGGAAAAACACCCCCAGTTCAGAGCACAGTGAGCCCAGGAGCATCTGTTGGCTGCAGAGGTGCCTGCTGGCTTCTCACAGTGCCCAGTGCTGGAAGTATCCTCATCCAAACATCTGGCACACCGAGAAGGGGCAGCAGAGCTATGTTGAATCAAAGCCAAGTTCCCCCTCAGCATCATGTGCTGGACCAAAAGGGATTGTGGTCGTGCTGATTCTGATCCCTGCATAGCTTGGGGTGTTTCTCTGGTGATGCTGTTGTGGAAATGACCAGGCTTTGAGGCAGCTGGTGGGTTTTTGAGACGTGATTCTGGGACTTCAGAAGGGCAAATAGGTTGCGTGCAGGAGCCTTAGTGTGTCTTGGTGCCAAAGACCCAGCAACACTCCAGTGTTCTCTGGAGTTCTTTTGCTGTTCATAAAATCAGAATATCCAGAGTTGGAAGGGACCCACAAAGATCATCGAGTCCAGCCCCTGGCTCTGCATAGAACACCCCCACAGAGGTTGATAACCCCAAAAAGTTTGACAGCCCCAAAAAGGTTGTCATCTCCAGAGATCTCCACAAAACAGCAGTGGGCTAGTGGTAGGGTACTAGCTAGTGGTGGGCTACTAGCAGGGTAGCCCACTACCCTGTGAGAATTCCTGGTGAGTGTCCCAGCTGACAGCCAGGTCTGTACAATGGTTGATAACCATTTTTATCTCCTTTTTTAAACAGCTGCCCCTTCCTTGCCACTCACCTGACCTTGGCCATCCCTATCATCGCCGCCGTCCTCTTCTTCTTTGTCATCAGCTGCCTGCTCCAGACAAGCTTCAGAGACCCAGGGATCCTGCCCAGAGCCACCCCAAGTGAGGCAGCAGACCTGGAAAAGCGGATCGGTGAGACCTCTGTTGCCTCTCCTGTGTTGATTCAGTGCATGGCTGTGTGTCCATGCACACACCCATTTCACACTCAGTGAGTCCCCTTTTTGGGGCTTGGCTCCTCACTGGTTGTCCAGGGGGGAGAAGAAACCAGAGTCTCAGATTATGAGGCTTAACAGTGTCCTAAAAGTCCTGTGGAGAGGTGACAACCTCCTCTAGCACAGCAGGCAGTGAGGATCTGCAGAGCATCAGAGGTGGTTTTTGTTCCTGTTCTGTCCCATCGCCTTCCAAGGCAGCAAAGTTGAAGGATAATTAATGCTTTTTAAGATTGTGCTTTGCCTTTGAGCCTGCTGTGCTTCAAGGTGTTCTTTAGTGCAGGCTACTGTTTGTCCTCTTCTAAAAACTGCTCTGTCACGCTAGTTTGGGGACAGCCAAGAAGGTGTTTGCATCCAGGAGCTGTGGACATTGTTGATATGACTGGCTGTAACAAATGCTTTAGCAAAGCTGATGTGAGACAGCTTGAATCTGTCCTGCTGAAGACAGTTGCAAGGCAGTAATTCTACATCTGACTTTAAAAATGGGTTTAAAATATCCCCAGAGTGGTGATCCATGTTTCTATTTATAAGGGCCTAGAGCAGTAATCTGGCTGCAGATGCTGCCTGATGTGCCAGCTGTTACTGTTAATATAATCCACTTATTATCCTCTTAACATGCTCAGTGTTGCATCACTATTTTCAAAAACTCCCTCAGAGCTGGAAAGGTGCTCTTTGAGGAGTGACTAAAAGGAATAACCCCCAAAATTGCAAACATGATACAAAGGTTTTCCAGCTTTTGATGTGCACAGAAACAGTCTCCAGCTGCCAGTCCCCAGGGAATAATGAAGTGCCAGCACAGACAGATATAACTTGTGGTGTTTCTAGAAATCTTCAATTTCAGCCTCAGGAGGAGGAATCCTCTTATGCTACACATGGCAAATTCCAGGGAATCTGCTGCAGCACTTGAGACCTGCTGCTGCCCTTCCCTGTGGTGATGGAAATGAGTCCCTTGAGGCTGGTGATGCCACAGCTCCCACTGTGGGGTGGCAGGTTGTGTGCTGGCAGTGGCAGGGATGCTCCTTCTGAGGCCACTCTGATTTCTATCAGAGCCAAGGAGGAGCCACACGTGCATTCACAGATGTTGTGACCGATGGGACACGCAGAGATGAGCTGATGTTACTGGGCACTGCTTTACCCTCACTATTGATAAATTGCTTATTGTTCTCACAGCACTGGGCACTCACTGCTTCCTCTTGGCATCCCAGCAGCCTTGCCACTGCACAAAGAGAGCACATAAATAACGCTTCGAGGAGCTGACTGGAGTTCCTGGCTGCCTCTTGGCTTTTATGAAAACCAGGAGAGCACGTGCTGATCCCTTCCCATGTTGGGAAGCAGCAGGGTCTGAGTGTCCCTCCTTGCCCTTGCAGACAGCATGGGGACCTCCACGTACCGCCCTCCCGCCCGCACCATGGAGGTGGTGATCAACAAGTACGTGGTGAAGCTCAAGTACTGCTACACCTGCAAGATGTTCCGCCCCCCACGCACCTCCCACTGCAGCGTCTGCGACAACTGCGTCGGTGAGCAGGGCAGGGGCAGAGGGGCTGGGGTCTGAGCAGGGAAAAGGGGGTTGGCATGGAATTGTAGGGTATCTGGAGCTGAAAGGGACCCACAGGGATCATCCAGTCCAGGTCCTGGCCCTGTACAGACACCCCAACAATTCCACCCTGTTGTCCAAACCCTCCTGCAGCTCTGGCAGCCTTGGGGCCGTGCCCACTGCCCTGGGGAGCCTGGTCAGTGCCCACCACCCTCTAGGGGAAGAACCTTCTAATATCCAACCTAAACCTCCCTGACACAACTTCAGTACCATTCCCTTCAGTCCTGTCACTGATGCTCCTGGACAGATTGCTTTTTCTTCTAAAGGATTATAAAAGAAGATTCTGGGTGGTCTTGTCTTCTTCCCATTTGGAGTGAAAGCAGCACCAGTGCAGCAGCTCAGGCCAAGAGGCAGCACATCCAAGGCATTCTGTTTTTCCTGGTTCTGAAAGGATGGTACTGAAAAATGCACTTCAGACCTCCACCAAATGAGGTTTGCTGCAGGCTCTTTGTTGTGTGTGTGGCCTTTGTCCCCAGGCTGGTAGACACACCACCATAAGTGCTGGTGCAGCCCTTCTGTGTCCTCTCAGAATGTGGTGGGACAGAAAGGAATGAACAAAGACCTGAAGAAAAGCCTTTGATGGCTCCATGGGGCAGCTGCAGGGGTGGAGTGGGCAGGGACGTTGCCAGCACAGCCTGGCTGCACTGGAGCTGCTTGAACTGGCAGCAGTGTGGTGTGTGAGTTAGGGATACACCTGGAGAGTAATCCTCAGAGATGGCCCTGGGTGGCTGTGCCACCTCCTGAGGCTGGAAAATAGCCGTGGCTGGGGCAGAGGAGGTGTCTGGGGGAGCGGGCCATGTCTGCTCTGTGTGCCCTGGGTTGTGTTTGCAGCCGTGCTCCCCATCAAATGGTTACCACAGTCCTTTCAGGCTGACAGGCAGCCCTGTCATTAGGGTGTTTCCAGATATACTGCACCTGCCCCGGGTTCTCAGGCAGTTTCTCTGGCTTTAGAGGTGTATCTTTATAACTTGGAGGATTATTTCTGCCCCTAAGAAGGCAGGAAGAGCTGACACCCAGGAGGGAGCAGTGATGCCATGTGCACACACCCAGTGCTGCTGGGAGCTGGAAGAGCTCCTGCCCTGCCCCTCTTCCCTTTCAGTTGTAGTGATGGTTACCAGTCACAAGGCTTGTATTTGGCAGGTTGTGAGAGGAAAGCTTTGGCCTTTGATGATAAAAAGCCCATGTGAGCAGGCAGCAGTGCCTCATTGAAACCCTGTGCCTACGTGCTGCTGCGGGGAGTGGTTGTGCTCTGAGGATGGTGGGTGCAAGCTCAATTTATAGCTCCTCATTTTTGGAGTCTGAGCAGAGTTTGCTCCATTTTGGCTGTGAGGTGGCAAGAGGCCTCACTTTGCCCCTCGTGTGTCCCTTCGTTTCAGAGAGATTCGATCACCACTGCCCCTGGGTGGGGAACTGCGTGGGGAAGCGCAACTACCGCTACTTCTACGCCTTCATCCTCTCCCTGTCCTTCCTCACCGCCTTCATCTTCGCCTGCGTCGTCACCCACCTCACCCTGCGTGAGTACCAGGGCTCCTGCCCGTGCTGTGTGCTCTGCTTGAGGCCACCAACAACCTCAGCCAGCTCTGGGTCACTGTTCCTGTCGAGACAGAGCGTGGGAAGGGTCTGCTGAGGTTACACCAGTGAGGTGGGGGTTTAACAGGGTCCCAGGCTTCAGGGAACCATGGATCCACCTGCACCTCGCTGCAGAGGGACCTTGAGAACTCAGGATGGGGTTCTCCCCTCCCAGAGCAGAGATGCTGCTGCTGCATCCACTCCTAACCTGACAGGGAAGGTGACTTTCCAATCAGCCCCAAATCTCCTGGAGCTGTGTCTGCGCCCTGACATTTCTGCCGAGTCTCAGACTGCAGATGTTCCTCAGGCAGACAGACAGATCCCTACAGCTCACAGGGAGGTGTCTGCCTGCTCAGGAGCAGAGTTTTGGCTGGAGAGACAGGGCTGCCTGATGGGATGCCATTTCTTGTCCCATTTTGCTTTGCAGGCTCCCAGAGGGATGGATTCCTGGCCACTCTGAAGACGACACCTGCGAGATATCCTTGTGCTGCCAGCAGCTGCTTGGGGTGTCCAGCACTGGTGCAGCAGCACTAATTACCAGGGAGGGGCCAGGAGCTCTTTGTAAGGGTGGGTGACAAGTTGTTTCCCCATTTGCAAGTTTAGATGGAGAAGGGAAGCAGCTGGAGCAGGCTGTGCCTTGGTGGATCCCTGCAGACCCACACAGGGAATGGGAAGCTTGCCCTAACCTCCCCAAACAGTCCTCTGCCTCTCCTTGCAGGATGATTTTATTCTTTGAGACTTCCTTGACTTTTATTTCACTGTGCTGGAGCTGGTGATTTGTTTTTTCTCAGTCTGGTCTATTCTGGGCCTCTCAGGTTTTCACACTTATTTAGTCGCCTCCAACCTGACGACGAACGAAGATGTAAGTACCTGGATATTTGTCCTGTGTAAGTACCTGGATGTTTATCCTGTGTAAGTACTTGGATGTTCCTCCTTCTTCCAGGTTGTCCCTGATCCACCCTGAGCAGGTTTTCAGGGAATCCTTGGCTGCCTCAGTGCAGTGTCTCAGTAAGATGTGCTTGCCTGCATTGCCCGTGATAACCCACTGCAGAGCAAACAGTGTGTGCACAGGGCAATTTAGGCTGCAGTTTCAGGGAGCTGAGTTAGAACCATCACGTGTGTGTTTTTTTCCAGTCTGTTTGTGGCCTTGCTTAAAATTAGGAGTTCTGAGATTAAAAAAGGAAGGCTGGCCCCAGAGATTTATTTGGGTGTCAACTTGGTGATGTAAATTCAGCATCCTGTGTAACCACGGGTTTCCTCCAAGACCCTGGGCAAGTCCCTTTGTCTCTGGCAGTTCCTCATCTCTAATTAGCAAATAATGTACAGACATCTGATGAGCTTTACCTGCATGCATGCAGACTCCAAGGGCCAAATGAATGCCCTGAGCAGGGCAGATTGTATGGGAAAGCAGGGTTTGTCTGATCCTTGGAATCAAAATTCACCCTTCTGGTCAGAAGTACCTGTAATCCTTGCTGGAAGGTTCCAGCACTGCAAAAGGCAGGTTTGCATCCCTTTTCTTTTCCTTTTTTCCCCTTGCCTCTCCACCTTAGATTCAGAGGTGTGGCAGCACTGCTCAAGGCTGTAAGTGAAGCTCATGGAGGTTGTACCCCAGTACTGAGAGCACCAGTGGCCAGTTGCCTCTCTGTCCTCATTGCCAACCTTATGCTGCAGCTGGGGGGGAGGAAGTAAAACAAGAGGAGGAAATGTGCTGGTAAATGTGCTGGTAAATGGTTCACTGGAGCCAGGGCCTGAGGCCAGGTATAGCATCTGCCCACCCCTGTGTGCCCACGCCTGCTGGTTTCGAAATCAGAGTCCTGTGACAGCTGCTCTGGGTGGGGGCAGAGGAGCCTGTTGGCTGCAGCATGAGCTGGGAATCCCCTCCTTGTTTGTTCAGCCTGAGGGGCCCAGGAGGGACCAGGAGCTGGAGCCCTGCTCTGATGGGCCTTCAGCCTTGGAGAGGGGAGGAGGAGGCAGATGGTGACAGTGACACGTTGCCATGCAGCACAGGGAGGGCACAGCTTTGGAGCTTTCCAGCTGCAGGGCTGAGCCTTGGCAAAGGAAGAGGCAGCACTTTGCTGCTTGTTAAAGTAAAAGGGGAAGGATGTTTTTAGTAAGATAAACCTTCCACCACCAGAGTAAGGATCTGAACAAGTCCATTATCCTGTCATTATCTGCTCACATATCTTTCCTGTCCTAATCTGTGTCCATCCTTCCCCTTCCAGATCAAAGGGTCCTGGTCAAATAAGAGGGGCTCGGAGTTTGCCAATCCCTACAGCCATAAAAGTATCCTCACAAACTGCTGTGCAGTGCTGTGTGGACCATTCCATCCCAGGTAAGAGCCTTGGACCTCCAAGGCATTGGGAATTGCATCCTGCTCTGGGAGAGGGGCCCTGGAAAGGACACATTTATCAGGGTTCAGGGGAGACTGTCAGCACAAACAGACCTGCTTCGATGATGTGGAGGGAACAGTGTCCCACTCTGCAGAGAAAGGCTGGAGTTGTGTAAGCAGGAGATGAACTGTTGCTTCTGTGGTGGTGCTTGATGAGTTTGGGTCACTTGTAATTGTTTCATGGAACTTGAAGACACATCCTACAACTGAATGAGGGGAGAGTAACAGCACCAAAGGGCTTGGCAGCAGATGGTCAATACCAGTGCTAGCACTACTGCTTGTCCCATGGCAGGGACTTGGAATGAGATGACCCTTAAGGTCCCTTCCACCCCAAACCATTCCACGATCCTGTGATTTTTAGCATGTTTTCCTCCTGTACTCTGACTGCCCCAGGCAGTGCAGAGATCCTGGGTTTTACCAACTCTTAGATCACCTGGAATGCTCAGTATAATGCTCAGTATCACCCCACCAAACGCTCTTACCTGGGTGTGAGTTACCTGCAGCACAGGAGAATCGCTGCTTGGTCACAAGATGGTGCAGTTGGGCAGAGTCAGGCCCTGCTCTGCCCTGCCACAGGAGCTGGGAGTCTTTCTTGGAGCTCTCAGCTTGTCCTGGGGCTTGTGGGGATCCACAAGATGAGTGTTCAGTGGATCTAATTTGGTGCTAACTTGGTGTAACAGCAGCAGGGGAGGGGTAAAGTGTGGGTTTTACTTATATCAGGCCCAGGCTCTTTGTTGGGTTCACAGGTGCCAAAATGCCACTGCTGCCTTTTGGAGCTGGTAAATCCATGGATTCAGGGAGCCCAGCTGTCATCTGGGAGGTTGGATGGGGGAGATCAGTGTTTTACTCCAGTTCTCTCCTCATTCATGTTGTTTTTGTGTTGTGAAGACTTTCAGCCAGTTCCCTTTTGGGTTTGTGGTGACCCAGAGCTCTCTGTGCCTGTGGGCTGGCTGGTGGCTTGTGTGACAAGCGTGTGGTTTGTCTGATGAGCAGGAGGCCCTGCTTTGGCTGGCAGCTCCCAGGAGGAGCCCTCCCTGTGGCTTGTGAGCTCCTGGCTTCAGTCTTCATTCCCTGAACTCCTCTTCCCTCTGTGTTTTCCAGTTTGATAGACAGAAGAGGATTTATCCAGCCAGATAATGGGACCCCATCCAGTCCTAAGAGTGAAATCCCTTCCTTTGGAGCCAAAACTGACACCAGCATGGTAGGAGGCCTTCCCTAGCAGTGCTGTGATGTTCCCAGTGCCTGCTGTGCCTGCACCTTGCTCCAGCCAGTACCTTGCCCTCTCACCATGTCCCCAGCCTCAGGCAGGACAGCCCTGTGACCCAGAGCTGCCAAAGACTCACTCGAGCCAGACGTTGCCTTCCTTTTTTTTACTTTTATTTATTATTTTTTTCGTTGTTGTTTATTTGTTTCACTGTGATGTGGCCTGTCAGGATTTTTGGCTGACAGAGCCTGACAACTTGTGGGACCATCAGACTTGTGCCAAAAGCAGAGAGCACCTGGGGAGCTCCCAGCCCTCTGAGCATCTTCTCCAGGGGTTGCTGTGATTCCTGCTGGGAGCTGTGAGCTGGGCCAAGGGTGGGAGGTGGGGACTGGCCAATGGTTCCCACTCTGAGCTGGGCTGGAGGAGGTGTAAGCTCCCTAGTATCCCTGTTGTCTCCATGGACACATCCTGCTCCCCTGTGCTGACGTGGAAGGGCTGTTCTGTCTCTTACCAGCTGGGGTCTCACCTTGGCCGCTGCTGGAGCGGCTTTCCTTGTGCCTTGGTAAGTTGGGCTGCTCAGCTGGGAGGGCTCTGGCTCCCAGCAGACCTGGAAGTTAGTGAGGATGTCCTGGGTGCTGCTGATGCTGTTTCCTGGCTGGTTGCTGAGGCAGGGGCTGAAGGACTCTGTGTTTTGACCCTGCTGGTTGGTCAGACACATTTTGTAGCAACACGAGTTTGGGGGACCCTCTGTTAACAGAGAAGAAGAAACACTCTGTGCTCTGACTCCCCTCATGACATGCTGGTTGGCAAGTCTACAGCTGTCAGATTTGGGAACAGCAGCCTGCCAGGATTATGTCCTGTCTGGAAGAGACCAGAAGGCAACAGAAAAGTGTGTGAACACCCTTCCTAGGTGAAGTTTTTCCAGAGGAAGCAGTGAGAGGGTCTGATAATCTCATGATCTGCTCTTGGCTTAGGTTTCTGGACAGCAGAGTGTCCCAGAGGATGTCCCCAGCCCTTTGGGGGCAGTTCAGCTGCCTGGGCTCATCCATGACCATCACCCTGCACTCGTGCAGCCAGCTCTGTGTACCTGGGGTGTAGGCAGAGCCACAAACCTTGTAGCAATACTTGAATCAAGTTATTAAAAGCTGCTGGATATTTTTGCACAATTTGTAGGGTTTTTTTCTACATAGAACATTTTCTACCTGGGGCAGGGAGCGTTGTGTGTGTTGGCACCAGGGGAGGGGCTTGCAGTGTCGAGCTGCCCATTAGGTTTCCGTGGATCAGACACACCTATTTCAACCTCAGGCTGAGGCAGCACATTTTGGGGGGCAGCCCAGCCCCCCTGAATTTACCAGCATTGTGCTTTGTACACTGAGTGCCTGTGCCTGGGGGATGGCAGAGGAGCAGTGGGGGGGGTTTTCCAGGGACCAGAATCTTTCCTGTTTTTATTTAAACCAGTTTCCTTTGTTACTCAATAAAATTCTATTTTTAAAGAGTTAATTGCTTGGATTATTATTTTATTCCTTGAAGACAGAAGAGGGCAGGTGTCTTGATGTTTGACATCTCTCAGGTGGTAGTTGGACTCTTTAAAGCTCAGACCTTACCTGGAAGCTTCTGGAACCTCCTGCTGTGAGGAATGAGCAGCAGTTGATGCTGCCATGACTCTTGGTGGAGTGAAGGGATTTTGCTGTCCCACATCTCCGGGCTGGGCAGGGTTTCACTGTCACCTCAGTGTCCTTTCCCACCCACCTTGCCAGGATCTGTGCTCCCTGTCTATCCCAGCCCCTCTGGCCCTGGGGCAGGTGCTGAGGTTCATAACCTCTGGTGTCTTCCCCAGGAGGATGCCTGCCAGGACTTTGCCATTTCCTGCACAGCCTGACGGGATTTGCCCCTCCTTGGACCTTAGCCCTGATTTCTGAGGGTTGGCTGGTAAGAAAGCACTTTCTTCTCCCTCCCATCCACTCGAGCCACCCATCTCATCTCCACTGCATGACCAGCTCTGTGCATGGAGCCCATGACCCTCCAGCTGTGCTGACATCCATGAGCCCCATCCATCCCACCAGTATCCCACTGGTGCCCCACCAGTATCCCACTGGTGTCCCACCAGCCCTGGGTTGTGCCATCCCTCTGCAGGGCTGTGTGAGTGAGGGGGTCACCTGAAGGCTTTGCAAGAAGAGAAGGATGGGTTTGGTTTCCCCCAGCTTTGTGCAGGGGTTTGGCAAGGGATGGAGTTGCCTGGTCTTTGTGGGGGTATGAGGAACACTTGTGGATGGAGGGGGTTGGCAGAGGGTTCCTGCAACCCAGGGCTGGCTGGAGGACACACCACGGTGGTTTTGTGAGGAAGCCCCCAGTGGATACAGAGATTTAGTGTTTGGAGTGAGCTGTGGCCTGAGCAGAGGGGTGGAACCTGGAGTAGGTTCTAACCCCAGCCCTGACCCCTCTCTGTGGGTCAGGCAATCCCTCCCTTCCCTTCCCTCTGCCTGTTTTCCTCTCTAACACCCAGTTCCTTCTCGATGACCTGTGTCACTTGTGGGCTGCAGAGCTGCCTCTCTCCTTCCCTGCAGCACCCCTCAAGCTCCTGCTGCTCGAGCCTTGGAGCAGCGATGGAGACCCTCCCTCCTCCTCCTCCTCCATCCCGGACTGTCCCCATTCTGCCATCAAATCCAGGTGCTCCACTGCTCCTGCTGCTCCTCACTCACATATTTCTGGCACTAACCCTGTCTTTCTCCTCCTCCCTTTTCCTTTTCCTCCCCCCGGGTGGATCCAGCACCAAGAGCCCTGGCAGCCCGCAGCCCTCTGCCTCTCGTGGAGCACCTGGAGCATCCCGTGGGCAGCTGAGCCCCCAGCCATGACCACCACGAGTGCCTCTGCTCGCCAGGGCTGCCCAGCTTCGCCTTCCTCCCTCCCACCGTGAGAGAGAGCGGGGCAAAGCGGCCGTGCACAAGGAAAAGCTTTTCCAACCCCGCTCCGGGAGCCGGGACGGCCGTCCCGTGGGTTCGGAGCTCAAAGCCATACAGCCGTCCCAGCCCGAGTGCAATAACTGGAGCTCCTGCTGTCTCCTGCCACCCACTGGCTCCCAGTACCCACCAGTGGGACCCTCAGTGACGGTGTCTCCCCACTGTAGGTGCTGGAAGGTCGTGGTTGGCATCCCAGTGGGATTTTGGGACGGGCGGGTTCGCACCAGAACGTACCACAGCTGAGCCAAGTGGCATCACACATCCAACCCCACCAGCCCTTCTGTGTGCCAGAGGAATCTCCTCTCCAGACAGGAGGTAGCACATGGTCAGTTTACCCTTGCCTGGCCAACTCCCCCCTTCCAGTGTCATCTTAGCCCAGCTCTAGTTTTAGGGGAAGGGGTTCCAGCCCCGCAGCACCTCGAGCAGCCTCCCACCCTGCCCGGGAGGCTGCAGCAGTGGCCGGGCTGGGAGCTGAGTGGAGCAGCCAGGCCTGTCCCCAGCCCTGTAGGACTCACCATCTATTTATGCCTTTGACTTTTGTAACAAAATAAAAGTTTCTCCTATTTACTGTACGCCGGTGTTTGGCTGCTGGGGACGGCTCGTGCCTGGGCACGTCAGTGCCACGCGGGGCTGGGAGCCAAGGGAGGCCACGGAGGGCTGGCACCCCTCTGCCAGGAGCTCCCCAAACTGGGCTGGGGCACATCTCAGCCATCCCTGGCTCTGCACCCTCCTGTGCAGCAGGAAGAGCCAGGCCAGGCTGGGGAAGGAGTGATGGGCCCATAGGACCCTGAGGTGCAGGGAGCACCCCTTGGAGGAATTTGTTGTCCGCTGATGTTTTGGGAGCTGGCAGCGTCCTCCCAGCCAGGGGGAGTGGCAGGGCTGGATGGGGTGGCTGGACAGGCTGTGAGGATCCTTCCAGTGCTGCTGGGAATGGCCACGAGCATCCTCTGCCTCCTGCCATCACCCAGCCCACACCTGCCCTCTGCTCATGGGACTGGAGACATGTGCTGGCCTGGGCAGCATCCCCAGGGCTGGGGTTACCTGGGGGCCCCTCTCCCCAGGGTGCTCATAGAATGGTTTGGGTTGCACTTTCTGGTGCTGCTCTTTGGCAGTCAGGGCTCCCAGGGGTGCTCTGGGTGGGGGTGATGCTGCACCCAAGCCCACCCACCCACAGCCCCTGTGCCAGGATCTGGGGCTCTTCCTTTCACCCATCGCCGCTTTTCCACAAAACCGGTAGGGCAGAGTGTTCCTGCAGGCTCCTCTCAGCCCGGCACAGCCAAAATTTGGCAGCAGCTCAGCCCCTTTGGCAGATGCCAGATCCGGGGCTGAACCATCCCCACCCCACACGTGTCCTGCTGGGGAAGGGGGATCCTGCCGGGGTCTTCCCGTGGAGCCTCTGGGAGGCAACACGGGGTTAGAAAGAGCCCAAATGCAGGCAGGGTGGGGCAGGATCATCCCAAGGGCTGCAAGCGAGTCCTTCACCAGGGCTGGTCACCACATACAGGCTTTGCTGCCCGGAGCAGTGTGAGCTCAGACCAACCCACCCAGGCTGCCTCCCGGTTTTCCAGGGAAAGGAGATGGATTTTAGCGGGCTGGGGGCATCGTGGTGCCTCTCTGGCTCCAGCCCCTCTGTGGGTGGGGTTGTACCTGGTGGAAGCTCTTGGAGGGTCTCTGTTGGGTCTGCCTTGTCTGCTGGGCAGAGAGTGGGAGACGAGCCATGGTCCCCCATGTGCCCATCCCTTTGGAAAATACCTTTTCCAGGCTCGGTGGGGCGGAACCTGCTCCCCCAGGATCCCTCTGATGTGGGGAAGGAGCTCTGACTGCTGCTGAGGAGCTGGAGGGGGGACACAGAGGGGCTGGGGGAGCTGGGCACCCTCCCCTGCAGGGGTACCCCGCATACCCCAACCCCACCATGTGCCGGGGGGCTTGGCCAGGGGGAGAAGGAGCAGCCCCAAACCCCCCTTTCCGCGGTGGGAGAGGGAGCGCTGTGAAGGCTGGGGATGTCCCTCTGGGCTACAAAGTGCCTGGGAGAAGCATCCTCGGCTCTTCCTTGTGCCCTCCATCCCCAGCACCCTCCCGAGCGAGGAGCGGGGTGGGTGATGACGGGGCACTCCCGGCCAGGCTGTTTTCAGGGAGGAGTAAAGCAGCGAGTCAGGCTGATTAAAAAAAAAAAAAAATAAAAATCACACCCTTCCCTTTTTGCCTTGGCCAGGAGCCACCGGGAGCCGCACCCTGCCCTTCCCGCACGCTCCCGCACGCAGATAAGGCCGGGTTTGGGCAAGGAGCGGGGTCGGGTCTGCGCCAGCACCCGGCGTGTGGCAACAAGCTGGAGCGGGGCTGAGTGAAACTCAGCGCAAGGAGCAGCACAGATCCTAATCGGGGCTCCGCAGAGCTGCCACCGCGGCCCGGCGCCCACGGGCGGCGTGGAAAAAACCCCAAAGTTTTAAAAACTGAACGCTAAAACTCTTCTATGGCAGCTGGAGAGGCGGGAGGAGCCCCTGGTGGGGAGGGTGGGATGGGGAAAGGTGGAGGTGGGCACAGGGTTGGAGGGGATGGTGGGATGGGGAAAGGCAGCCCCGGGGTGGAGGTGGGCACAGGGCTGGAGGGGATGGGGAAGGGCAACCCTGGGGTGGAGGTGGGCACAGGGATGGTGGGGATGGGGAAAGGCAGCCCTGGGATGGAGGTGGGCACAGGACTGGAGGGGATGGGGGTCTCCTCGCTGCCGCCCGGGTCCGGGCTCGCTCCAGGGACAGATGTCCCACCACGGGGGTGTTTTGGGGGGTCCGGGTGGTCCCGGCTCAAAGGCACGGGGTGACTGTGCCCCGTTTGGGGCCGGTCCCTGCCGCGGCGCCCGGAGAGGTGCGGGAGCCGCTGTGCCTCTGTCCCCCCACCTGTGGGAATAAATACCTGCCCGTCAAGCCCTCGCAATTTACCAGCGAGTTAATCACCATATTAAAACCGACAGTGATATGATTTTTTTTTTTTTGGGGGGGGGTGAGGGGGAGGAAACAATTTTTACGAGCGGACACACCCCGTGGTGGCCCATTTATCCCGGAGGGGTGGGTGGGAAGCACCGAACCTCGCCGTGTCTCTGCGTACCCCCCGTCCGAAGGACGACCCTTTGCAGCCCTCCCAAAAACCCTCTCAGCGGCGGGATGGGCGTCGGCTGTGGGGAGACCCTCTGGGCATCCACGGGTGCTGCACCCACGGAGGACCCACGGGCAGGGCAGGGCGTTGTCCGCCCCCCCGAACTCGCCCCGTCCCCAGCGCCCGCCGCCCGCGGGGCGATGATTCACCGCGATTCTCCTTTTAAGGGCCGGGCTCGGCGGGGAGGAAGCAGAGGAGGAGGAGGAGGAGGAGGAGGTGGAGGAGGACACTCCTTGGACCTGGCTGGCTCCTCCTGCTCTCGCTCGAGGCTCCGACGCGCAGCCAAAAGCGATTCCCGACGGCAGCGCTCGGCAGAGGCTCCGACGGCTCCCGGCCCCGCTGCTCGCCCCGAAGCGTCCCGAAGCGTCCCCAGCCATGGCAAGAAACCACCAGGTGCAGAAGGCCAAGCTGGCCGAGCAGGCTGAGCGCTACGAGGACATGGCAGACTTCATGAAGGCCGTGGTGGAGCACGGGGACGAGCTGTCCAACGAGGAGCGCAACCTCCTCTCGGTGGCCTACAAGAACGTGGTGGGCTGCCAGCGCTCGGCGTGGAGGGTCATCTCCAGCATCGAGCACAAGACCGAGGAGGGCGACGACAAGGCGCAGCTGGTGAACGAGTACCGGGAGAAGGTGGAGCGGGAGCTCAACGGCGTCTGCAAGAACGTCCTGGCCTTGCTGGACAAGTATCTCATCAAGAAGGCGAGCGATCCCGAGAGCAAGGTCTTCTACCTGAAGATGAAGGGCGACTACTTCCGATACCTGGCCGAGGTGGCCACGGGGGACGACCGCAAGAAGACGATAGAGAACGCCCAGGAAGCCTACCAAGAGGCCATGGACATCAGCAAAAAGGAGATGCAGCCCACGAACCCCATCCGCCTGGGGCTGGCCCTCAACTTCTCCGTGTTCCACTACGAGATCGCCAACGCCCCCGAGCAGGCCATCTCCCTGGCCAAGACCACCTTCGACGAGGCCATGGGGGACCTGCACACGCTCAGCGAAGACTCCTACAAGGACAGCACCCTCATCATGCAGCTGCTCAGGGACAACCTCACGCTATGGACAGCCGAGTGTGCCGGCGAAGACGGCGGCGAGGCTGGCGAAGAGCCCAAGAACTGAACGGCCCCTGCCGAGCCGGGGACAGGCACCCACCTGCCCCCCCCTCCAGTCCCTTCAGCATCTCTTCGTGGTTTTGTTTTTCTTCTTTTTTTTTTTTTTTTTGGTTGGTTGTTTTTTTTTTTTTTTGTTGGTTGGTTTTTTGGAGGGGGAAGGAGTCCCAGCTCCTCCATGGCCCCCCCTCCTCACCCTGGCCTGGATGCCGGGAGTGGGGGTGGTTTTGGCATGGCCTCCCTCCTCCCTCTGCCCTGTCCTCTGCTCTGGGCAGGGGGAGAGGAGGGAGAGGGGGTACCCCTGCCCCGGAGGGCTGCCAGCCCCCCCACTATTTAACAATTTTTTGGGGAGGGGGGTGTCCTGCCTGGCACGTGCCGGCTTCAAACCCCCTGTCCCGGAGGGCTGGAGCAGCAACAGGAGGAGGTGAGGGGCCGGGACGGGGCAAGGGGGGTCCGGGCAGCCCCCTCCCCATTCTGGGAGGGGGTTCGTGTGTTGCCAAAGCCTCTGTGGGTCTCCAATAAACCATCTCCTGCACGTCTGCCTCTGGTCTGCCTCGTCTCTCCCTGCGCACGTGTCCGGGCAGCTCCCACCGCTGCTGGGCATCCCCCCACCTCCCATCCCACCAGGATGGGGCAGCAGTCGGGCCCCCCAAATTGGCTGCTCTCAGTGCCCCCATGGTGGGGGCTGGAGGTGCCCAGCAAACCCCATCCCTTGGCAGGGTGCTGGGGGGCTCTGCATCCACCACACGGGGGTTTCAGCAGCCCCACCCAGAGCTGGTGCTCCAAGGGGTGCTCCAAGGGGTGTCCCTTACCCCGCAGTGGGGTGTCCCACCCCCTTGGTACAAACCCACAGTGCCCCAAAGCCCCTCACCGACACCCCCAGGTCCTCCCCCACCAGCTCCTCTCGAGTCCGAGGAGGAAGATCCCCAAAAAGCCACACTGTCAGCGACACGGGGACAGCCCTGGGGTGTCACGAGGGTGGGGATGTCCCCATGGAGGTCCAGACGTGCTGGGGCAGGTGAAAGCTCAGCAGTTCTGGCCCTGGCACGAGGCCACGGCGAAGGGCGCAGCTCCCCCCGCTCCTTCCCCCGCCGACAGCGCGTTTCAACATGAAAAATAATTACAATAAAATACAGTCACGGCACCCTGGGCTATGAGCTCACCAGATCCAGCAGGGCTGGGCAGGAGCCCGCCTTTGATGGGGAGCACCGGGATGCCGGGAGGAAACGCGCCGTGACTCCGGTTCAGCGGGAGCCCCAAAGTGGGGACGGGGGGGACACGCCAGTCCCCAGCCCTGGCATGGCCAAGCCACAGCTCATGGGGTGCCAGGAGCTCCTGGGCTTGGGGGGCACTGAGGGACGTGACCAGGGATGTGCAGGAACCGTGGGGTATCCAGGGGGAAAGGGACTGTCCTGGGATGTACCGAGGTTAGCCATGGGAAAGATGCTGTGGGAGGTTGGGCTGCACAAACCAGAACCCCTTCACTCTGGGTGGGTCACCTGGAGCAGAAACCATCAGAGGGGATTCACCCTTGTGAGCCCCCCCCAGTCACCTCCTCGCCCCCACTGTGACATCTCCCAGTCTGGTGTCACCTTGGCCATGCCAAGGGTTGGGTTGGTGGCCCTGGCAGGTCCTGTTTGTTCCAGAGGTCCCAGCTGATCTTGGGGGGCTTCGAGGGGAGGTCAGTGAGGGGTCCCCATGCTCAGCCCCCACCTGGCCCCGAGTGTTTCCAGCCTGGGAACCAGCTCCAGACCTGTAATTACCCCAAATTGGGGTGGCCACAAGAAGAACGAGCCGAGGGCTCACGCTGGCCCTTGACCCACCAGCCTGGGGGCACCAGGAGCCCTTACTGGTTAAACTGGAGGGTGGCAAGGTGGGAGCTGGGGGTGCTGGTGCTTGAGAAGGGGGTCAGCTGAGGGGTGTCTGTCCTTCCCTGCTGTTTCCTGGGTTCTCACTGGCTTCCCAGGAGTTAACTGATTTCGACAGCTCCCGAAATTGCAGCGTGGCTGGGCGGTGTAGGAGGAGGATGCTCGTCGGCTCCCAGCCGGTCCAGCAGCTTTTCCAGGCTGGGAGGGAGGCCCTGGATCCTCAGGACACCTCCCAGGAGAGGGTTGTGCTGCTGGGGAGAGAAGGGTGTTCCCTGGGGTCCTCCTGGCCCCCTGTTTCGTGTAAGGTGATGGGACCCAGATGGAAGGACCAGGATGGGACCCTGATCCCTGTCCTTGTCGTGTGGCTGTGGAGTGCTCTCAGCACCCCTGACACCAGAAAAGCTCTAAGACAGATGAGTTTTAGTGTCTTTAAAACCAATAGAACAAAGGGACATGGGGCCATGGAGTGTCCCCCAGCCTGCAGGGACAACAGGGTCCTGTCACAGCCCATAGGGAGGGGTCAGCAGCCATGGGGAAAGGCCACCAAAACAGGATTCTGAAGGCGTGTGGAGGGTGCTGCCCATGGCCCCACTGCCCACCCTGAGTGGTGCCTGCCGGACCCACAGCCTGTCCTTGTCCCCAGCTGTCCCAACCTCCCCACAGGGCTTTGTGCCCCAGGCTGGGGCTGGCTGGCTCCTGGCTGAGCCACCACCAGCACCACCCTGCTGTCTGGGTGCTGGGTGACCATCACCACCCTGCTGTCTGGGTGCTGGGTGACCATCACCCTGCCCTCGGGGCACTGATGGGCACCTCCTGCCTGCTCTGGAGGCTTTGGGGTGTTTGGAGAGGCTTTTTATCCCCCTCAGAAAGCACCACTTGATGGGGAAATTCAGTCTTCGAGCAGGAAGGTCATGATGGAGCCAGAAGTGGGGCTGGAAGCTGGAGGGAGAGGACACAGCACACCCCACTTTGGTGGCTGGGATTGAAACCCAAACCCCTCCATCCCAAAAATCACGCCCTGACATGTTCAGTGTCACCCACCACGGTCAGGGTGGGCTCAGCCTGCCTTGGCACTGGGTTTGGAGGGGCTGGGGCAGGTAGGACGAGCTCAGCAGAGAGCTGGGCCCCCCATCCCAGGGATGTGCCTCACTTGGGGTGACTAATCCTGGCCCTTGGCCTCAACCCATTGCTCAACGGGAGCAACAGAAGCCAAAGTGTCACCTCCCTGAGCCCCGGCAGCCTCGGCACGTCCGTCCCCTCCCAGCGTGGGGACACGTGGGTGCAGGAGCCAGCCTGGATTTCACACTGGGGTCTCCAGCCTTCCCCATCTCCTGCTGAGCCATTTTCCATGCCACCCCAGCCAGGAGCAGCCAGGATCATCCCCGCTGGGCTCCGGGTCCCAATTCAGCTGTAAAAAGCTTTTTAGTGCAAAAATGCTGCATTTTTGGGGCTGCAGCTGCTTCAGAGCTCAGGACTTTTTGGCTTGGCCACAGCAGAGGATCCCTGACCTGAGATGAGCGGTTTCCACCCGCTTTGATTCCCTTTTTCTCCAGCACTGGCAAGGCTGAGGCTGCAGATATGCAGGGTATTCAAATAAAAAAGCCAAAAAAGCCACAAAGGCTTTGATGGCTCTTGCATAACTCAGCCTGACCTGACCATACCCTTTTAAGCCACCAAATCTCTCAAAGCTATGAAAAAGCCACCATAAAATTAATATTTTTATGATCGCGTCTCCCATCCCTTCACAGAGCTCCAAAAAGACCAGGATAAGGCCACAAGCCACAGGGTGAGGATGGAATTTCAGCTCAGCTATGGTTAGATTGGGTTGCAGATCTTCAGCACTGAAAGGCAGCCGCTGGGTTCCAGCCAGGAATACCCAGGGAAGTCCTTGAGCTCTTGGGAAGAGCTGAGGCAATGGCAGCAGGCAGGGATGTGAAATCTCAGTGTAGTGTTTCATTGGGAATGGCTCTGGTTAAAACACAAGTGTGTTTGTGTCTTTGCCTTCCTCCCCCTGAGCTCCTCCTTTGCTTCAAATCCTGACCAAGAAGCCCTGAGATGCAGGAAAAATGGATTTTAATTCCCTGCCCGGGTGCCCTGACCCCATTTCCATTAAAGATCAGGTCTGCAATCCCTCTGCCAAGGGCCAAACCATCCTGTGAGAAAATCCTGACACATTTTATGCAAGATCTTGGGCAAGAGGCAATGCTGAGTCTGCACATGGAGCTGGGATCAGGAGTCTCGCCCGCTCCCATCCCGTAGGGAGCTGCTGGGAGGCACTGGGAGGCTGCTCGGTGTGGACACCTCACTTGCCACCCCTCAGCCCTCCAGGTCCATCCCCAGCTGCTGCCTGCAGCAGGAACCAGGGCAGGTGGCACACGGGGCTGGGAGCTGCTGCTGTCACCATCAGGAACTATATGGGAAGCGCCAGGATTTGGGATGTGAAGAAAGCAAGCCCAGAGAAAGAGAAGGTGGATGAGGACACCCAAAGCAGCTGCTGGGGAAAGGCCCTACATGCAAACCAGGAGCTGAGTCACACAGGGGCTTTCTTAATCAGGGGCTTTCTTAATCAAAAGCCTCCAAAGGCCGAGCTGGCAGTTTGTGCTCAGTGCGCCCCAACCTCCAGCCTCTGGATCACTCCTGGATGACCAGGAGTGACCTGCTTTCCTGTCCCACAGTCCTCACTCCCTCCAGCAAACGCTGAGCCTGTTCTCAGGCAGATCAGAGAGGAACAGGACCCGGCCAACACGGAGCTGCCACGCACACAACGCGCCCGCTGCCGCGACATTCCCACCGGAGGCTCTTTGGCCTCGGGCTCTGGAGCACTCTTGGGTTTATTTATTCAGGTTCAGCAAACTCACAAGATGAAAGTGAGGCGAAGGAGTTCTTTTATTAAGAAAGAGTCCATCATTATTTCTAAGAAAAATAAAAACAAACACCTTTCTCTCCTTGAGACGGAGTGGAGGCGTCTCCGCCTGGATACTCCCTGGAGCACGAGGCCCATGCACGTTCCTCCCACAGCAAACCCAGAACTTGTGTCTCCAGTCCCACTGCAGATGAGGCAGCTCCAGTTGATTTGTCCTTCTCTGGATCTGTCTTTGTCACGATGGAGAAGAGGAGACCTTATCTTGCTCCTTTTCCTTGTTAACCCCGCTTTCCCCTGCTCATTCTCTCTGCTCCTAAGGAAAGACCTGGCTCATTCTGCCTTCAGCCATCTCCCTTCTGCCAAACTGCTGTTCTGTGCAGCAGGGCAGAAGCTTGGGAGGTCAAACCCACCCAGAGAAGGAGTCCAGGAGCCAGACTATGTCTGGAAAGGCTTTCACTTGCTCTGAGTCACAGCTTAGGCTCCTGGTAGGAAAAGGAGAGGTGTCAAAACAGAGAGGAGCCGTGGAAGGGTGTGTCACAGATCCATCACCTCTTCTTCCACGGCTTTGTCCTGAGATTGCACATACTTCTCCTGCACTGCCAGGGTGCTGATAATGCAGTCATTAAGGAAAACAAGGGGCTGGGCTCAAACACTCCCTTCTGCAAGGAGCTCTGAACGTTCTCAGCAAGGAACCAGCCCTACATTAGCCCCAAGGCTGGCAGGAAGATGCAGGGCTGGCAGCAGCAGGAATCACCTGAGTTATTTCTGGCTCTGCCTGATCCCAGACCTGACAAGTACAGGAGAATCGATTGTGTGGTTTGGAGGAGAGGGAATGAACCCATCCAGGGGACTGTGAGAGAGGGGAAAGCTGTGAAAAGATTCCTGACACATCCACAGTATCACTTAGCAACAACTGTGGTGGGTTTGGTGTGGACAAGTGGCTGGGCTGGGCTGAGCACCCACCAGGTGATATTAGGAACAACCTGGGCCTGAAAATTCCAGTCTCTCTCCCCCAGGGAAGGAGAAATGAAACTCAACACCAGAGAGGATACGAAGAGAAGTGGAAATCAGCTCCCACTGCTGCTGACATCAGAGCTTCCAGGCTCCTGTGCTCCTGGTCTCCAAAGGAGTAGCCGTTGGCTTTGTCCACTGCCTGCATCGCCTGCCGCATGCTCTCCTTGTCCTGGAAGGGAGGGACACAGCACATTGGGAACCTCCTGCTTTCCCAGAGCCTTCAGCTTATGGTGGGCTTTACCATGGATTGTCTCCAAGGCTCTGGTTCACTCAGACAGTGCCCAAGGCCCCGGGGACACTGCCAGAGCACCAGGGAGATGGGACAAACAAGGACACCCGTGGTACAGGCCGGGCTGACACCTCCACCCTCTCCCTTCCTTTCATCACCCTGTCCCAGCCCATTTGACTGCTGACACTTCTGCCAACTCCCTGATTAACCACCACATTTCCATCCCTTCCTCCCCAGTGCATTCCTCTCAATCTTCTAATTATTCAGTGCTCCCTAATTTGACGTTTTAGGTGGTACTTTGCCCACATTTGAAATGCGGGCACAGAAGAGCTGAAGGAAGGGGGAGCCTTAATTCCCCACCCCAGGACACAAGGCCCAGGTGGCCCCAAGCTCAGCAGCTTTTTCTACTCCCTTGGCTGCCATGGATCATTTACAAGTCTGGGTGTGTTTTCCTGTTTTCCATCCCTGAGTCTCTTCACAGCTGAGCCTTTCAGCCCTCGTGGCTCTGAGCAGACATGAACAAGGTGCTACATATCCAGGGCTCCCTGTTCCCTCCTGCTGTGTCACCTGGACATTGAGGGGCACAAAGGACACCAGGCTGTAGTCCTCGATGACCTCCACCAGCTTCTCGTTGAGGCGGCGGTAATTCTTGAAGAAGGGGTCGGAGGCCAAATGGTCAACCAGGTAGGAGAGATCCAGGACCTCGGTGTAA
The DNA here is from genome assembly GCA_035221455.1 of Xenops minutus. NCBI lineage: Eukaryota > Metazoa > Chordata > Aves > Passeriformes > Furnariidae > Xenops > Xenops minutus. The sequence continues at coordinate 5,781,953 of JAWWEE010000058.1, forward strand.
TAATCCAGGTTGAAAGCTGCAGGGACACAAGGGTCTCTGAAGGCAGTTTGTAAACTGAAGAGCACAGTGAGATTTACCCAAGTTTCCCCACCATCACTGAGGTTTATATGTTTCCCCCAACCATCCCCAATCCCAAACAGCTGACACAGCCCAAGTCACTTCCCTCTCCCTCAAATTCCTGGAATTTTCCAAGGCCAGGTTGGAGCAACCTGGTCTAGTGAAAGGTGTCCCTACCCATGGCTTTAATGAGCTTTAAGGTCCTTTCCAACCCAAACCCTCCTGTGATTCCATGGAATTCTCTTACCCAGCTTCCCATACTGCTCGATCAGGTCCATCTTGGAGAGGATGTTGACGTGGGGCAGCTCCACGTGCAGCATGGTGGAGAGGGAGGTGCAGAGCACAGAGATGAACTTCCCAGGGTCTGTGCAGTAGTGGGAATCCACCAGATGCACTGCAGCCAACTGGGAAGCAAAGGCACAAAGGGACAGAAAGGTCAGATCTGTGACAAGACCATCCTACTTGCTTTAGAGACAGTCTGGAAGAGGCAACAGGACCATCTGTTCGGATCTGACTGTACCATGTAGGGAAAGTTACCACCCACCTTCCACCTCCTGCATGTAAAAACCAGAATCAGAGAATCATGGAATGGTTTGGGTTGGAAGGGACCTTAAAGCTCACCCAGTCCCACCCCCTGGCATGGGCAAGGTCACCTTCCACTAGCCCAGGTTGCTCCAAGCCCCTTCCAACCTGGCCTTGGACCCTTCCAGGGATGGGGCAGCCACAGCTTCTCTGGGCAATCTGTGCCAGGGCCTGCCCACTCTCATAGGGAAGGATTCCTTCCCAATATTCCATCTAACCCTCCCCTCTGGCACTGGGAAGCCATTCCCTGTGTCCTGTCCCTCCATCCCTTGTCCCAAGTCCCTCTCCAGCTCTCCTGGAGCCCCTTTAGGCATTGGAAGGAGCTCTGAGGTCTCCCTGGAATCTTCTCTTCTCCAGGCTGAACACCCTCATATATCCATGTATATAAAAGTGTATATTGTTGCATTCCCACCCAAGGACCACCACGAATCCAGGACCCAGGGAAGGGCTGTGGGGAGGCTTTACAGAGGTACTGAGCTCTGCCAGCCCCACCCAAACCTGCAGCTGCTCTCCTTTTCCTCAGGGTTTCTCTCTCTGCAGCTGAAGTTTCCACACTTGTCTGAACTCTGCAGTTTTTTGGGGTGGGAGCTGGGTTTAATCCTCCTCCTGGACAACACAACTGCCTCCAGACCTCACCTTCCCCACAGGAATGCTTAGGCCAAGGTACACTCAGGAGCAGTAACCGTAGCACACCACGTTCTGCTGGAAGAGCCAACTGCGGTTTGCACTAATAATTAATAATTACACTAACGAGCAGTTCGATTCCCCGTGTTTTGTGCTGCTGTAACAATGTGGTCCCAGATCTCTGGAAGTTCCTCCAAGCCAGGGCTCTGAGGCTGAGCGTGGCTGAGTCACAGCAACGCTCCTGCAGCAAAAACCAAGCCAGGTGTGAGCACCTGGGTGAGCAGCAGAACAGCAGCCATAAATGTCTTATTTTAGCAACTCCAATTTCACATCCATTTATTCCAATGAAAATAACCTCTAATGTGCAGATTCCCAGTGACATTCTCAAGCAAATGAACCTGCCCTTCTTGCTCACCCCACACAGGGTTTGCACATTCATGGTTTGGCCCCGATGCAAAGCAAACGCAGTGTCAGCAGGTTCCCTGGGCTGTGGGACTGTTCTCACCTGCACGGCCTCATCTGCATCTCCCATTGTGCAAGGGAGCCCAGAGCACGTCCCACAGGGTGCAGGCAGGGCCTGGGATGTCACCTGGATTCCTCACAGGGCAGTGCAGAGGGTCCCCAGCACACACCAAGCTCCCTGCCTGGATGAAACACCCATGGGCTGTGGGGATGACCCTGGAGCACAGCAAGTGCTTGTCCCATCCCTTTGAGTGTCCAAGGGCAGGTTGGATGGGGTTTGGAACAGCCTGGTCTAGGGGAAGGTGTCCCTACCCATGGCAAGGGTGGAAAGAGATGAGGTTTAAGGTCCCTTCCAACCCAGATGATTCTGTCATAAGTGTGAGAAAGGAATCAGTCCTTCTGTCCATAGTCCCACTGCATTAAAAGCCCTGACAAAGCCACTCTTTCCCCAATCCCTTTGAGTGTAAAATAGGCCAAAATTCCCCTCTTTCCTTGATAAAAGGGAAAGACCATGAAGAAAACAGCCATTACCACCCACAAGCCCACTCTCTGCCCAGGGGGTGTGGAGCCTCAGAGCACTGACCCCAAACCCCCTGCAGAGCCCAACCCTACCCTGAAATTCCACTTGGCCAAGTGGGCGAAGACGTTCTTCAGGGAATTGTGGTGCGTGTAGAGCTCCACCTGCCCGGGGCAGTCAAAGAGGACATAGTGCCCCCTGAGCCCCTCCAGCTTCTCCTGCAGCCAGTCCACGTTGGCCTCCAGGTACTCCATGCAGTAGAGGAGGCCCCCGTTGGGGCCGAGCCCGAGGCTGCCCATGACATCGGGCAGGGTGATGAGCTGGGCAATGTCCAGGGCACAGGGGTAGGGCAGCGCCTCGTTGGCAGGGTCCAGGTTCACCACGGCCACCCTGCGCCCCAGCCTGCCCAGGAATTCCCTCATGGCATGGCAGTAGGTGCTCTTCCCGGAGCCTGGGGGCCCAATGACCACCTGGCCAAAGGCCAGCGAGGTGCCCCGGCTGCCCTCAGACATGGTGGGTCATCTCCTGCTGCTGCCCCTGGCTGGGAGAGCGGGGAGAATCCCATTTATTGCCTAGTCTGTGTTGATAGGGATGGGATGTGCTGGAATTCACAGGCAGGGAGAGGGTAGGGGGGAGTGTCACAGCTGTCCCCTGTCAGTGCCTGCACCGTCCCCTGTGTCAGGGTGGGTGATACCCAGAACCCCCCAGCTGAAAACAGGGACAGCCCCCCAGCCAGACCCATGGGATGTGCCTGTGGGATGCAGATCCCTGCCCCTGCCTGCCTGTGGGGTCTGTTCTACCCCTGCTGGGCCCTTCCCGATGTGGCAGTGCCACATGACCCCATGTCCCCCTCCATATCCCTGTGTCCCAATTCCCCTCCATGTCCCCCCCTCCTCCCCATGTCCCCCCCACATTCCCACTCTCCACAGACCCTCCCCATGCCACTATGTCCCCTCTCCCTCCATGTCCCACATCTCCCATGTCTCCTCTTCCTGCCCTGTCCCCTCTTCCTCCATGACCCCTCTTTGCCAACATCCCCTCTTCTCCCCATATTCCCTCTTCTCCCCAATGTTCCCCTTTCCACCACGTCCCTTCTTATCCCCCTTACATCCCTTCCCCCACATTCCCCTCTTTGCCTGCACCCCCATTTATTCTCCCTTCCTTTCCCCCACTTCCCCCTTTACCTACCTTCCCCTCCTCCCTATATCCCTCCTTTCCTCCTTCATCATATTCTTTCTCCATGCCCCTTCTTTTCCCACGACACCCTTTCCCACTGCATCCCTCCCTCTGCCTGCGCCCCCCTTATCCCCATCTCCTCCCGTTTAGACCCATATCCCCCCTTTATCCCCATCACCCCCTTTATTCCCATTACCCCCTTTACCCCTATGTGCCCCCTTTATCTCTACATCCCCCCCTTATCCCCACATCCCCCCTTTATCTCCAGGTCC
>JAWWEE010000058.1:5785742-5796419 GCA_035221455.1 Xenops minutus
AATCCCGGGTTTCCCCCCAAAATCCCGGGTTTCCCCCCAATATCCCGGGTTCCCCCCCAGTCCCGGTAGGCCGCTCACCGGTGCCCCCGCCGCAGGGTCCGGGTTCCCGCCGGCCCCGAGCGCCGCGTTCCGGCCCCGGAGCGCCCGGCCCCGCCACAGCGCCCCCTGGCGGCCCGGAGGACCAGCACCCCCTCCGCGGGGATTGGGGGTCCCCGGTTCGAGTCCCGCCTCCTGCAGAACCCACCCCGTGTTCTCTTGGGGAAAGAACCACACAATGAACTAGGCTGGAAAAGACCTCTGGGATCAGTGAACATCTGACCCAACACACTGAGTGCCATATCCAGTCTTAAACACCTCCAGGGACGGTGAATTCCCAGCCCAATCCGACATTTAATCACCCTTTCAATGAAGAAATGTCCAACCTAAACCTCCTCCGGGGCTGCTCAAGACTATACCCTCTCATCCTGTCACCAGTGACTGGGAGAAGAGGCCAATCCCCACCCGGCTACAACAGAAGGTGGAAGGTGAAATTCCCCCCTGCAACCCCCTTAGCACAAGGAAAGGAAAGCACACAAAGCCTGGATTTCACCCTGGGTCACTGTGCCACAGGCTGTCCCGTCTGCAGAGTGCCTGTGTCAGGAGCCGAGGGGGGAGGCACCCGCTACACCTCCCGAGCATTCCTCAGAGGCTGCCAGGACAGGTCTGTCATCCCCACGAGTTTCTCCCGGGAGTGTGGGATTGCCACGCCCAAGCACCGCGGAGCTGTGGCCAGCAGGGAGCTGCTGGCAGGACAGTTACGGTGTCACGGCCGGCCTTGCCTGGACTTGTCCCTCCCCGGGTCTCAGGCAGCCCTGAACTCCCTGAGTTCTGGATTTTTACGCTCGCTGAGCACCCAAGGTTTGGTTGATCCCAGCACTTAATACCAGTTTTAAGCCCCCAGCCTGAAACACACCCCAATTCCCCACTGAACAAACACCACCACTTCCTTTCATTCGAACGGTTCAATTAGGAGGGGAGGGGGGGAAAAAAGACCCCCAGTGAGGCAATTTTTATTACAAATCTCAAATAAAACAAGATTTTTTAAAAAATAAATAAAAAAATATCAACACCCTGCTCCACGCCCTGAGCCCAGGAGCCAGCCTGGATTCAGGAGCAGATCCCAAGGGTGTGGCAGTCCCTGCTCAGTGTGACTGGCTCCTGAGGCTCCCCAGGGCAGGGTGGGAGGCCCGGACAAAGGCCATGTCCTGCCTGTACTTCATGGCAGTGGGGGGCTGGCGCCGGAGCAGCTGGTCCCCCATGTCCTGGGGCTCAGGGTCGTCGTAGATGGTGGAGATGAGGATGGGAGTGTCCCTCCGGCGCTTCTTCCCCCTGAGGAATGTTGGCAGCTTCTCCCCGTGGTACCTGGAGGGAAGCAGGAAAGGTTTGGTGGGAGGCTGGTGAGGCAGCCAGGCATCCCTGGGCTTCCCTGATCACTTGCTTCACATGGAATGGTTTGGGTTGGAAGGGATGTTAAAGATCATCTTGTTCCATGGGCAGGGACACCTTCCACTAGCCCAGGTTGCTCCAACCTGGCCTTGAACAATTTCAGGGATGGGGCAGCTACAGCTTCTCTGGGCAACCTGTGGAAGTGATGCAGGGTACACGTGGACCAATGTGGACTCTTGTGCTATTCCTGGCTGCTCCAGAACAAGAGGCAGCCCTCACAGTCAAACACAGCACCCCACAAAGCCTCCAGAAACCCCACAGGGCAGGCAGGGGTGGGACAGCAACAGCTCAGGGTCACACTGGAGCAGGTGACCCCCAGTCCTTCCTCTGTCTGCACTGCAGGAACCTGCACACGGTTCCAGTCCTGCCCTAACTCCAAAATCTCCACGAAGGAGCTCTGGACTGTCAGGAAGGGCTGTGCCTTTAGTCTGGAGAGCTCTGGCAGCCCCAGCTGTGCAGGGAAAAGCAGATTCCTGGGACAACCTTCCAGTTCTGGTTTCCACTCTGCTTCTTTTGGAGCCACTCAGCTGCTGTGAGCCTGGAGAGCCCAGGCAGAGCGCTGAGCACAGGCTGGCAGGGCAGTGGGTACTTACCCCAACCCCCTCTTGCATCTGGGGTTCTGACCCTCATTATCCAGAGCTTCAGCCATCCCAGAGTTGCTGCTCCCCAGGCCCAGCCCCTCCGTCCAGCCCTGCTGCTCCAGCACCTTCCTGCCAAAGCCCTGGGAGAGAGGGAATAAACACCACAGAGTCACTGGACAAAGCCTAACCCCATCTTCCCAGAGCTTTCTGCCCCCTCCCCACATCCAAGGCCTCTCCTCCCTCTAACCCACATCCTCTGGGCACCATCACCACCCCAGCCCTTCGTGCCCTGCCCCTGGAGGTGCTGCAGAGCTCTCACCTTGGTGTATCTCTCGAAGGTTCCAATCTGCTGCCCTGACACAGACCCCTCCTCCAACCCATCCCGGAGCCGCTGTTCCAGCCACATCTTGACTGAGTCCCGAGCATCCTTATCACCTCCATCTAGGCAGAAAGAAGCCAGAGTCAGGGCAGCACAGCTCAGGGAAGCTGTTCACTGCTGTCATTTCCCCCAGAGCATCAGGCAGAGGAGGCAGAACCTGTTCTTTTTGGCAACTCTCGCTGCCAGACCAGAAAAACGCTGTTTCAAGTTCACTGACGCTTTCAAAGGATGACAGAGCCAAAGAGCTGCCCAAATTCTGCAGGGTCAGAATTTCCCAGCCTCCCTGGTTTCCTCAGAATGGGGGGTTAGTTCAGTTCTGATACCTTTATCATAGTAGATGCTCATGTCCACATCCCAGTCGTCCGCTGTCTGTTCGTCAAAGTCTGCCAAGAGAAGGAAAGCAGCAGTTTTGGTGAAGTCTGACACAGAAGGGCTGTTTGCTGGTGGCCCAGCTCCCTGTTTTCCCTAACAAAATGGGAAGGAATCACGGAATCACAGAATCATTTAGGTTGGAAAAGCCCTCCTAGCCCATCGAGTCCACCCTGTGCCTGATCCCCACCTTGTCCCCCAGCCCAGAGCACTGAGAGCCACATCCAGAGCCACATCCTTGGACACCTCCAGGGCTGGGCACTCCAAACTTCCCTGGGCACCCCCTTCCAATACCTGACCACCCTTTCACTGAAGAAATTTTCCCCAAAACTTGACCCTCCCCTGGCACAGCTTGAGGCCATTTCCTCTCATCTTGTCCCTTGTTCCTTGTGAGCAGAGCCCAACCCCTGCTGGATCCCTTCTTCTGTCAGGGAGTTGCAGAGAGTGAGAAGGTCCCTCCTGAGCCTCCTTTTCTACAGGCTGAGCCCCCCCAGCTGCTCCAGACCCTTCCCCAGTTCTGTTCCCTTCTCTCTAAACTCTCCATCCCCTCAATGTCTCACTCATGCAGTGAGGGCTCAGAACGGGACACAGCATTTGAGGTGGTGCCTCATTAGTGTCCAGCACTGAAATGGCACTGGAGACTCCCCAAATCCCACAGAATGGGTTAGGCAGCACCAGTGGGGTCTCTGGTGACAAGACTGTGATCAAGGTGCCAGTTTTGTGACTGAGGAAAGGTTAAAAAGTGATGGCAAGATGCCCATGGCTGAGTTTGTAAGGGGTTAACCCTGATTTAGAGCTCAGGGGGGCTGGTGGGGGCTCAGTGACACAAACACCAACATTACCTCCCCCATCCTTCTCCTGCCAGAACTGAGCATCCGTGTAGAACACGAGGCCAGAGCCTCCCTTCTCCCACTTGAGCTCGATCTCCTCCTCGAAGAGCCGCTCCTCCACACGCCCCTGCTTGGTCACGTCCTCATGCAGGGCCTCATGTCGCTCCCACTCCTCACACGTGTCATTGTCCTGCAGGGGAGGTGGCACAGCATAGGTGACACCAGCACAGCCCCCTTCCTGCTCCCTGACCCCATCCCAACACCTCCCCTGTGCAACAGCCCCGTGGACAGAGCCACTCCCAGCCTGCAGCTCTCAGGCCCCGACACGACGGGTGTGGATGAGCTCATTCCCTGACTAATGGCACTTCCAGAGTCAGCAGGGAGAGATCCCACAGCACACCCACTGCAGGGATGCCCATTTAAGGAGCAGGTGTGCTGGACCTGGAGTCAGCACTAAGCCAGGAATTAATTCCACTCCAGCTGATCCCTCGGGAGATTGTGTGGGCTCCCGGGAAGCGGCTCGCTGGCACAGGCACAGGGCAGGCTCACAGCTCCACTGCTGCCCTTCCAGGGAGACATCAGTCAGGGCAGGAACAGCCAAAGAAGGGCTGGAGAGCCAGGAAACAGCCTGTGAGAAACAGCTGGAGGAGTCTGTTTAGTCTGGAGAGAGGGAAGATCGAATGAAAGGAGGGAACAAAGCGCTCTCTGTGCCCGCTGTTGCCAGGAGAAACTTATGGGGTGGAATTGCAGCAAAGATTTGGCATCTGAGTTAATTCTGGTGGAGGAAAGAACGGGACTGGCTTGCCTGGGGATCTGTAATGACAGAGGTTTGGGAGAACAGGCCAGACAGGCGTCTGCCAGGGAGGGATGGCTCCACAGAGCCTGCCCTGCCCAGGGCTCCAGGAGCCTTTGTCACAAAAGCCCATTTTCCCCACAGTGACTAAACTTCAGTCGCAGGGGCATTTGAGGCCAGCCATTTGTGCAGCTCTGCGTGGCCTTTTCCAGCACACAAACATGGCCCTGAACCCTCTGGCCACCTCAGTGACAGGCAAAGCAGAGCTGGGCCCACCTGCCAGGCAGCACCAGCTCCTCGGCCCAAACCCTTTGGGCTCAGCCCCCACCAGAGCCTTTGGGATAAACCCTGACCAAGCCCTTTGGGATAAACCCTGACCAAGCCCTTTGGGATAAACCCTTACAACCATTTTGAGGTGCACAAGCAGATTTTGGGGAGTTCAATGCCCCAAAATGCTGAGGGGGTGAACCAAGAGGTGAACAGGCATATTTTAACACCGTTTTTAGACATGCAATTTACACAACACAGTTAAAAGATTAAAAACCGAGCTCTGTCTGCTGGGATGGTACTGGAATATTCCACTCACATCATCCGAGTGCGACTCCTCTTCCTCGTCTTGCCCCTCCTCCTCCTCCTCCTTGGGCCGGGCCGGGTGAGTCACCCCCGGGGCTGGCTCCGGCCCCTCTCCCTCGGTGATCTCATCCCCCTCAGCCGTGTAAACTCCTCCTTCCTCCGCGACTGTCTCAGTGTCCTGGTATTCGAAAGGCACGTTCCCATACCTGCGGGATGAGCCAGTCTTGGGGAACTGCAGCTGCAGCTTGTGGATGACGGGCGGGGGCAGCCTGCAGGCGCGGATCAGCTCCAGGAACACTCGCAGGGGGGTGCCTACGTTCCCAAAAGGCATGAAGGAAGGCGGGTTGAACTCGGGCAGGCGCTTCAGCTCCGCCTCCGTGACAGACCCGCCCGCGGCCGTGCGGGTCTCGCTGTCGGGGGACGCGCCCGAGCCTGGAAAAAATAAAGAATTTGGGGTTTTTTTTGGCGGGGAGGGTCCCTGAGAGGGGTAACCCAGAGCCCTCCCAAGCAGGCCGGAGGGGTCAGCAGAGCCCCAAAAGGCTCTGGGATCGTGCCAGGAGGTCAAGGCCAGCACCCCTTGCACCCTCACACAGCATGGGGGGCTGGATGTCCCCAGTGCCCTGAAACCCCCAGGGCTTGTGACCCCCTCCCCAATGGGATCTGCTCACCTCGCCGTGTCACAGATTTAAAGCGTCCAGAGCGATTTTAACCCGTTAAGTTTGGGCCCAGCGCGTCGGGCCGAGCCCCACCCAGGCCCATCACGGACCGCACCCCGTACCTGTGCCCGGGCCCAGGCGGACCCTGCGGATGAGGCAGCGGCCGGGCAGCGCGGCGCCGCCGGGCCCGACCCAGCGCTTCCCCGAGTACATGCGGACGAAGCGGCGGGCGCGGCCGGGCCTCACCGACACCAGGCACGAGCAGGTGCGCGGCCCCGCCGCCGCCGCGGAGGCCCCGCCGTCGCCGCCCGCCGGCAGGCGCTCGGGGCGGTGGCGGTAGTGGAAGCAGAGGAAGCCGCCGGGCTCCAGGAACTGGCTGAAGTAGGCGCGGAGGTGCGCGGAGCGCAGCGCGGCCGGGATGCCGCTCACCAGGCAGTACCGGGCCCCGCCGCCATGGCCGCTGGGCGCCGCCATCTTGGCGCGGCGCGGAGGGATGACGTCACGGGCGTGTGAGGGGAGAGGGCGCCGCCTGGTGGATGGAGAGGGAATTACGGCGGGGAATTTGGGAGGGGACAGAGGGACCCCAATGGGAGGGGACACGGAGGGACAGAGAGACCCCAAAGGGGGGGGACACAGAGGGATAGAGAGACCCCAATAAGGGGGGACACAGAGAGACAAAGGTACCCCATTGTGCGGGGACACAGAGGGACCCCAATGGAGGGGACAGAGATGGACAGAGAGACCCCAATGGGGGGGACACAGAGGGACCCCAGTGAGGGGGGACACAGAGACTCCACTGGGGGGGGACAGAGGGACCCCAATGTGGGGGACACACAGGGGGACAGAGAGACCCCAATAGGAGGGGATACAGAGGGACAGAGGGACCCCAGTGGGGGGGGACAGAGAGGGACAGAGGGAACCCAGTGGGGGGGGTGGGTCACAGGGCCTTGGGGACAGAGAGACCCCAATGGGATGTCACAATCCCTGGGCATGGGGTGGATTAACAGGCCCTGAGGGTCACTGGGGGGTGAGCAGATCCCATTGGGGAGGGGGTCACAAGCCCTGGGGGTTCCAGGGCACTGGGGACATCCAGCCCCCTGTGATGTGTGAGGGTGCAAGGGGTGCTGGCCTTGACCTCCTGGCACGATCCCAGTGCTGTGTCCCACACCCTGCACTGCCAGACCACCCCCACGGGTGGGTCCCACGCCGGACAGGACACCCACGGCCACCCCCTGTCCCCAGGGCTGGAGGGGCTGGTGCCCCTGTCCCCAGGGGCTGTGGGGTGTCCCGTGCCCTGTGACTCATCCCGTGACTCACGCCCTCCCTCCCCACGGAAAAGGGCTGTCACGGGGCTGGGATCACACCGGGAGCAGTGGGAAAGGTGGAGGAACAGGCTGACACTGCAGTTCTTCCCCACTCGGCGCTGCTGGCGAAGATTCCGGGTGTTTCCGTGACACAGGGAGGCTCCCCCTGACACCTCACCGGTGCCAGCCGTGGAAAATGGGACAGGGTTTGTGCCTGTTGGCAGCAGGGTGAGCGTCCAGGTGAGTCAGAGCATCCACCTCCGACATCACCCCGGGCTGAGAGGCCTCGGGAGAGGCTCAACACTTGAAGAAAGGTGCAGCTTCCCAGGGGGATTTGCCCCTGGAAATTTCTGTGTGCTGGGAGCACCAAGGGGTTTTACATCCAACACTCCCACTGGCACCGTTTGACCCATGTTTGCATTGCCAGGTGGGTTTTTAAGGAAAATCCCTTTCCTTCCAGTGTCTTTCCATGCTGGGCCTGCAGCAGATTTTTCTAATCCCCCCCTGAAACTCAACACCATCTCTAAAAAGGCACCACTGTCATTCCAAAATGTCAAACACTTTATTAAAAAAATAATTTATTGCATCTTATATACAAACCACACGAATGTTCACTTATAAAATACTGACACCTCACCTGCTGAAGGGAGGCAGGAGGGGCGAGTTCCCCAGGTGTGCACCTGGCTCTGACTCCAGGCAGGGATGTTTGGATCGACCACTAAACCAGCTCCGCTCGTTTCCACGGCGTTCCTGGCTCAGGGTTCACTTATCACACAAACAGGTAAGCCCAGAGCCCAAAATGAGGTGCAGCAGGTTTAGGTGCTCTTAGTCCTGTTGTGTTTCATGGACTTATGGAGGAAAGATATAATCTAAGGGAAAGAAGGTGAGTCTGCACACCCTGTAGGATTTAACACTCTGGCTTTCCCCCCGAAGGTATTTCCTGAATGTTTCTAAGATTTCAAGCACAACAGGCAGACCCAGACCTAATTCCATAGTGGTTGCACTCGGTAAGTGCACCCACTGAGGCCACCAAACACCACAGGATGGAGCTGTCAGCTGAGGACAACCCTCACTGCTTGGAGTTAACAGCAAAATGCACAGTGATTTCAGCAGGATTCAGTGAGGAAGAACTGGGATCAGGCTCTACCAGAGCTCACAGGCGGGTGGGAACAGGGAAAAGGGAACAGGGAAGGAAACCCCACACACTCCATGAAATGAAGACCAGCAGGAGCTGCTGGAAACATGTGCTGAGCCGGAGCTGTTTCTCCATGGATTCTCCAGCCTCAGCTGTGATGAAACACACACAGTTCCCAAAGAGTCCAGAATGCTTCTCCCACTAAATCCCTGCTCCTGGATCCCAGCAAGGCGTGGGGAGCACCCCGGGGTGCTCAGCAGGGCACACACAGCCCCGAGGTCTCATACAGCATCTCCACCAGCAGCTCCACGATGTCGGTGTCACCGATGATGGGCCGGAAGAAAAGATCCGTGATGAGGGAGGGGGGGATGGATTTTAAGGAGGAGGCCACCAAGAAAATGTGGGAAAGGCGTCCCTGGTCCTTGGAGTGCAGTGGCTGCAGGAGCTCCTGGAGAGCTTGCTGGGCTTCCCGCTGCAGGCTCTGGATGTGGAGGGAAGCCCTGAGCCCAGGGATGTCTGTGAGGGACAGGAGGGGAAGACAGTGATGAAGGATGGAAAACAGCCCCAGGTTTCCCCCGTTCCCACCTTTCCTCATTTCTCAGCAGGGCTCACTAATGGGATGTACACAGTGCTACTGAGATGTAGCTATTCCAGGGATGCTTTTCGAGGGAGGAAAAGCAGCTCACTGGGAAAATCATGCTTTGAAATTAAAGGAACATGGGATTTATTGTCTGCAGGGCAGGCAAAGGTCTCTGGCTTTCACCACTACCTTTGGCATCCCCCCACCCTGATTCCCCGTGGGTTTGGGAATGACCAGAGTTAGGGAAAAGGTGACCAGCTCTCTCTGATCTCACACCTGCCCTTCTCTGAGCATCTCCAAGCCAAGAGGTCTGTGTTTGCCCAGGGAGGTGAGTCCCCATCCCTGGAGGTGTTCAAGGAATGTGGGTGCCACTCAGTGCTCTGGTCTAGTTGACAAGGGGGTGATCACAGATTGGACTCGATGATCTCGGGGGTCTTTCCCACCCTCAGTGATTCTGTGATTTTGTGTTCAGATGGCAGAGCCACGAGGGCCTGGCACTCACCTGGATTGAAGAGGATGGCTCCCTTCAGGTAGGCATATTCCTTGGGGCTCAGGTCCAGGCTCCAGAAGGTGTTGAGGCAGCACTGCAGCCGCTGCACCGCAGCCAGCGTGGGCTGTGTCGTCTCAGGCTCCTGCCCTTTGCTTTGCCCACTGAGGAGGATCTTCTTGAGCATGCTGGGTGCCGGGGCCTCCATCACCTCGAAGGTCACCATCTCCTGCACCAGCCCCAGGAGGAACAGAGGCACCCAGCAGCTGTCCAGCAGCAGGAGCTGATCCTCCCGTGGCAGCTGGTGGAAGGAAGGCAGGTTTTTCATGAAGCTGATGGTTTTGACCAGCACAGTGGAGGCTGCCTGGCAGGTGACGTGGGGCGTGCGGAGCTGGACGGTGCGGCGCTGGTGGCACAGGCAGCGCTGCCGGGCCCGCCCGGGGTGCAGGTTCTGGCTGAGGAGGGTGTAGAGGATGGCAGTGTGCTTGTCCTCGCCGTGGCACTGGCACCTCTCACACTCCATGCCCGCGCTGGTGCTCGCAGCTCAGCCGGATCCTCGGCGAAACTCTCTCCTGGTGGGAGGGAGACAGACGTAAAAATCCCTCTGCCAGATCTGTCCTCCCAGCTCTGCCAGCCCGTGGCTGCCCCAGCCAGCTCTTATAAGGCCGGGTCACCAGTGAAACACCCCTCCACAGCCTTGACCGCTCTGATTAAGCCTCCCTCATTAAAAAATAACCACCCAGCCAACCCCGCCGTCCCAGGGGCAAACGAGTTCCCGGCGCGGCGTCAACGGCAGTTTTCTCAATGAATCGCCGTCCCTGGCGGGGTTGGGCCTTATCAGGATTACCCAAAGAGGATAAACAGGGTCATTACCCCAGGCTGTACCCTGGCACCAAGGCCCCTGAGCTGCCATGGGGCAGGTGTCGCTGCCAGGACGTTCACAGACAAACATAAGGGCTCTCGTCTGTGCCCGGCGTTCAACGGCCCCGGCCTTGGGAAGAGCAACCTGGAAGTTTGTGTTATCAGCAGGCTCTTTGCCTGGCCTGGCTCGGGAGCCTCTTGTTGTGGTTGGGGGAGGAGGAACCCAGGGAAGCTGCAGGGTGTGATGGGGCCATGGGTTGTGTCCCTCGGAGGGAACACGGGGCTGGGGAAGGGCTGATGCTCCCCCTTGCAGGATGAGAGGGGGAAAAAGGGCAAAATTCCCATGTTCTCCCAGCGGAAAAGGGTTTGGGGGTGCTGGTTGGTAGTGGTTGAATATGTGGGCAAGAAGGTCAGTACCCCCTGGGCTGTCCCCTGTGCTGGCACTGATGGGGCACATCCAGTGCTGTGCCCAGTGCATGGCAGGGGGGACACGGAGGGGCTGGAGTGTGTCCAGGGATGGGAAGGGAGCTGGGGAAGGGGCTGAGGAGCTGGGGAAGGAGCTGAAGAAGCTGGGGAAGGGGCTGAGGGAGCAGGGGAAGGAGCTGAAGGAGCTGGGGAAGGGGCTGAGGGAGCAGGGGAAGGAG